>CAMZMU010000116.1:22784941-23353825 GCA_947311845.1 Poa pratensis | reverse complement strand
CTGCTTGGACGAGGGAATATATTGCGGTGTTGCTTCTATTTCCCCGGCAACGGCACCAGAAACTTTGCTTGATGCGTGTAACGTCACACGTCAGTTGGGAACCCCAAGAGGAAGGTATGATGAGTGCAGCAGCAAGTTTTCCCTCAGTATGAAACCAAGGTTTAATCGAACCAGTAGGAAAACGAGGTTGCTTCGAAGGTGTTGGTGAAGGAGTGTAGTGCGGCGCAACACCAGGGATTCCGGTGCCAACGTGGAACCTGCACAACACAATCAAATTACTTTGCCCCAACTTAACAGTGAGGTTGTCAATCTCACCGGCTTGCTGAAAACAAAGGGTTAAACGTATCGAATGGAAGATGATGTTTGTTTGCATAAAACAGTAGAGAACAATGATTGCAGTAGATTGTATTTCAGATGTAAAAGAATGGACCGGGGTCCACAGTTCACTAGTGGTGTCTCTCCAATAAGATAACTAACATGCTGGGTAAACAAATTACAGCTGGGCAATTGACAATTGATAAGTGCATATAACATGCATGTGTGAGTTGGTGTCTACTATGAGATTCATTTGGGCATTACGACAAAGTACATAGACCGCTATCCAGCATGCATCTATGCCTAAATAGTCCACTTTCCGGTTAACATCCGTACCCCTTCCAGTATTAAGTTGCAAGCAACAGACAATTGCATTAAGTAATGTGCGTAATGTAAACAATACATTCATCCTTGAATAAAGCATTGCTGTTTTACCCCTAGTGGCAACAACACATCTACAACCTTAGAACTTGCTGTCACTATCCCAGGTTAAATAGAGGTTGAACCCAACTATCATGCATAAATACCCCCTCTTGGAGTTACAAGTATTCACTTGGCCAAGGCTTCAACAAGTAACGGAGAGCATGCAAGATCACAAATGACATAGACATGATAATATAATATTCAGCTCCACATAGGTATCAATATAAGTCAGATCCCAGCAAACACAACATGTAGCATTACAATAAGATGATCTTGATCATGATAGGCAGCTCACAAGATCTAAACATGATGGCACAAGTGGAGAAGACAACCATCTAGCTACTGCTATGGACCCATAGTCCAAGGATGAACTACTCACGCATCACTCCGGAGGCGGGCATGGCGATGTAGAGCCCTCCGGTGATGATTCCCCTCTCCGGCAGGGTGCCGGGAAGAGCTTCAGAACCCCCCGAGTTAGGGTTGACGACGGCGGCGGCAGCGAATATGTTCTGGATGAAAGGCTCGGTGTTTTAGGGTTTTCACGTCTCGGGGAATAAATAGGCGAAGGGGCGATGTCGGCGGACCCCCGAGGGGCCCAAACCACAGGCGGCGCGTGGGCCCCTGCCGCGCCGCCTGTGGTTTGGCCACCTCGTGGCTCTTCGTCTCTCCTTCGGACTCCGTGTACGTGCTGGAAAAATAGGGACTGGCCTTTTGTTTCGTGCAATTCCGAGAATATTTCCAGAAGTAACTTTCTGAAACCAAAAACAGCAGAAAACAGGGAACTGGCACTGTGGCATCTTGTTAATAGGTTAGTCCCAGAAAATGCATAAAAGTGATATGAAGTGTATATAAAACATGTAGCAAATGGTATAATATAAGCATGGAACAGCAGAAATTATGGATACGTTGGAGACGTATCAAGCATCCCCAAGCTTAGTTCTACTCGTCCTCGAGTAGGTAAAACGATAACAACAAATAATTTCTGAGGAGACATGCTTTCACACAATCTTGATCAATATATTGCAAGGCTCATGTCATGAATGAAGTGACTCAAAGCAATGATCTATAGTTTGCTAACAAATAGATAAAGAGTAAACAATGAATCATATAAGCAAAAACTTTTCATGAATAGTACTTTCAAGACAAGCATCAAAAAGTTTTGCATAAGAGGTAACTCATAAAGCAATAGATTCAAAGTAAAAGGCATTGAAGCAACACAAAGGATGATTAAGTTTCAGCATTTGCTTTCAACTTGTAACATGTATATCTCATGGATAGTTGTCAACATAAAGCAATATAACAAGTGCAATAAGTAAACATGTAAGAATCAATGCACACAAAGTTGACACAAGTGTTTGCTTCTAAGATAGAAAGGAGTAGGTAAACTGACTCAACATAAAGTAAAAGATAGGCCCTTCGCAGAGGGAAGCAGGGATTAAATCATGTGCTAGAGCTTTTTAAGTTTTCGAAAGCATATAGAGAGCACAAAATAAGTATTTGAGAGGTGTTTGTTGTTGTCAACGAATGGTAGTGGGCACTCTAACCCCCTTGTCAACCAGACTTTCAAGAGCGGCTCCCATGAAGGACGTTATCTCTACCAGCAAGGTAGATCATCCCTCTTCTCTTTTGTTTACACATGTATTTTAGTTTCTTTATAGATGACACTCCTCCCAACCTTTTGCTTACACAAGCCATGGCTAACCGAATCCTCGGGTGCCTTCCAACATTCACATACCATGGAGGAGTGTCTATTTGCAAATTAAGTTGCTTACTGATAAATCAGGGCAAAACATGTGAAGAGAATTATTAATGAAAGTTGTAATTAATTGGGGCTGGGCACCCCGTTGCCAGCTCTTTTTGCAAATTATTGGATAAGCGGATGTATATGCCACTAGTCCATTGGTGAAAGTCTGTCAGAAGTAAATGACAAGATTGAAAGATAAAACACCACATACTTCCTCATGAGCTATAAAACATTGACACAAATAAGGAGTAATAAAGTTTTGAATAGTTTAAAGGTAGCACATGAAATATTTACTTGGAATGGCAGGAAATACCACATAGTAGGTAGGTATGGTGGACACAAATGGCATGGGTTTTGGCTCAAGTTTTGGATGCACGAGAAGCATTCCCTCTCAGTACAGAGTTTAGGCTAGCAAGGTTGTTTGAAGCAAACACAAGTATAAACCGGTACAGCAAGAATCACATAAAAACATATTGCAAGTATTATAAGACTCTACACTGTCTTCCTTGTTGCTCAAACATTTTACCAGAAAATATCTAGACCTTAGAGAGAACAAATATGCATCCCAAGTCTCAACAAGCTCTACGGTAGTTCTCCACTACTAGGCTTTAACTACATGATGCAAGAGCTTAAACATGATCTACTTGAGAGCTCAAAACAATTGCAAAGCATCAAATCGAAACAAGACAATGATCTACAAGAATGCATATGTCTTTTCCAATACCAACTACTACATGTAGCATTTTCTTTCTTCCAAACAAACACCAATCAATTTATTTAAACATAAACTCTCCAAATGATAATATAATGCAGCAAGAGAGTATTTATAAACAAGTGCTAACAGCTCGAAGAGATGCATGAAAAACAGGAGCTAAAAGCACTGCAGTAGCTAGTTAAGAATACTCAACAAATATAAGTGAAGAACATGAGTATTCACATGAAAAAGCGGAGCGTGTCTCTCTCCCACACAAGGATTGCTAGGATCCGAATTTATTCAAACAAAAACAAAAATAAAAACACACAGACGCTCCAAGTAAAGCGCATAAGATGTGAAAGAATTAAAATATAGTTTCACTAGAGATGACCTGATAAGTTTGTTGATGAAGAAGGGGATGCCTTGGGCATCCCCAAGCTTAGACGCTTGAGTCTCTCTGAATATGGTTGGGATGAACCACGGGGGCATCCCCAAGCTTAGGCTTTTCACTCTTCTTGATCACATAATATCACCCTTCTCGCTTGATCCTTGAAAACTTCCTTCACACCAAACTCAAGACAGTTCTCATTAGAGGGTTAGTGCATAATCAAAAATTCTCATATTCTGTAATGATACAATCAATCCCAAAGCTTCTGGACATTAGCTACAGCCACCAATGCTTTGTGGAGCAAAGAAATCCACACAAACACAGTAAAAGAGCGAATGCAAAACAAAAGGCAGAATCTGTCAAAAACAGAACAGTCTGGAATGACGAATTTTTTCGAGGCACTTAAGTTGCTCAGATGGATCTGGCCTAAAATAATGAAAGTTGCGTACATATCTCAGGAATATGCGTGATTTTTTCAGAATTTTTTGAATTTTCTACAGGGAGATAAGCTCAAATCCGTGACAGCTAAAAATCTGTCACTGCGCAGAAATCCAAATCTTGCATCAACTTTCAATATAGAACTTTACTTGGCACAACATTGCGATAAAATAAAGATACAAAGGAGTTGCTACAGAAGTAACAAAACTCCTTGACTCAAAGAAAACAAAAATAACAGCAAATAAAAACGATGGGTTGTCTCCCATAAGCGCTTTTCTTTAACGCCTTTCAGCTAGGCGCAGAAAGTGAAAATCAAGTGTTGTCAAGAGAAGAAGCATCAACATCATAACTTGCTCTAACAATAGAGTCAAAAGGTAACTTCATTCTCTTCCTAGGGAAGTGTTCCATACCTTTCTTGAAAGGAAATTGGTACCTTATATTACCTTCTTTCATATCGATGATGGCACCAACAGTTCGAAGAAAAGGTCTTCCCAAAACAATAGGACAAGATGCATTGCAATCAAAATCATTCACCTTTACCTTAATGATGGGTTCCCAACCATCTCTAATTTCCTAGGAATAGAAGCTTTAAGTTTCAACTTCTCCTCCCTAGCTTGCAAAAGAGCATTTGTAATATGCTTTGTAAAAGCCAAATTAATAGTGCTAGCATTGGGACTTCTAGCTAATTTTTGCAAGAACATAATAACTTCAGAGATGTTACAATCATCAAAATCAAAATCATTATTGTCAATGGTGGTGGAACCATTGTCTCCAATAGTTTGAAAAATTTCAGCAGTTTTAGGCAATTTCAAACGCTTTGCAGAAGTAGTAGAGACATTACCAACACCAATAACATTACCATCAATAGTAGGAGGCTTACTAGCATGTGAAACATTAGCTTTACTAGTGGTGGTGATAGTACAAACTCTAACTATACTATTCTCTTTTTCAAGTTCTTCCTCTTTTTCCCACCTAGCATGCAATTCAGCCAACATCCTAATATTATTATCAATTCGAACTTGGATGGCATTTGCTGTAGCAAATGACTTAATATCTTTAACTTCATTAGGCATAACTTTCAGTTTTAGAATTTCAACATCATGAGCAAGACTATCAACTTTAGAAGCAAGAACATCAATTTTTTCAAACTTTTCCTCAACAGTTTTATTGAAAGCTTTTTGTGTACTAATAAATTATTTAAGCATAGCTTCAAGATCAGAGGACACACTTCTATTGTTGCTGTAGGAATTACCATAAGAATTGCCATAACCATTTGAAGGATAAGGCTTATAGTTGTTGCTACCAAAATTATTCCTATAAGCATTGTTGTTGAAGTTGTTGTTTTTAATGAAGTTCACATCAACATGCTCTTCTTGAGCAACCAATGAAGCTAAAGGAACATTATTAGGATCAACATGAGATCTACCATTCACAAGCATAGACATAATAGCATCAATCTTATCACTCAAAGAGGAGGTTTCTTCAACAGAATTTACCTTCTTACCTTGAGGAGCTCTTTCGGTGTGCCATTCGGAATAGTTGATCATCATATCATCAAGTAGCTTTGTTGCTGCACCTAAAGTGATGGACATAAAGGTTCCTCCAGAGGCCGAATCCAATAAGTTCCTTGAGGAAAAATTTAATCCTGCATAAAAGGTTTGGATGCTCATCCAAGTAGTCAGTCCATGAGTGGGACAATTCTTCACCAAAGATTTCATTCTTTCCCAAGCTTGAGCAACATGTTCATTATCAAGTTGTTTAAAATTCATAATGCTACTTCTCAAGGATATAATCTTAGCAGGAGGATAATATTTCCCTATGAAAGCATCTTTGCATTTTGTCCAAGAATCAATACTATTTCTAGGCAAAGAAAGCAACCATTTTTAGCTCTTCCTCTCAAGGAGAAAGGAAAAAGTTTCAGTTTTATAATATCCCCATCCATATCCTTATACTTTTGCATTTCACAAAGTTCAACAAAGTTATTAAGATGGGCAGCAGCATCGTCAGTACTAACACCAGAAAATTGCTCTTTCATAACAAGATTTAATAGAGCAGGTTTAATTTCATAAAATTCTGCTGTAGAAGCAGGTGGAGCAATAGGAGTGCATATGAAATCATTGTTGTTTGTGCTAGTGAAGTCACACAACTTGGTGTTCTCAGGAGTACTCATTTTGAAAAACAAAATCAAACCGAATCAAACAAGTAACTAATTTTTTTGTGTTTTTGATAAAGAGAGCAAACAAGACTAAACAAAAATAAACTAAGCAAGACAAATAACAAAGTAAAAAGATTGGGTGTGAGAGACTCCCCTTGCAGAAGCAATTCGGTTTTCCCCGGCAACGGCGCTAGAAAATGTGTTGCTGGCCCTGAGTTGACGAGGGAATATCTCCCCGGCAACGGCACCAGAAACTTTGCTTGATGCGTGTAACGTCACACGTCAGTTGGGAACCCCAAGAGGAAGGTATGATGAGTGCAGCAGCAAGTTTTCCCTCAGTATGAAACCAAGGTTTATCGAACCAGTAGGAAAACGAGGTTGCTTCGAAGGTGTTGGTGAAGGAGTGTAGTGCGGCGCAACACCAGGGATTCCGGTGCCAACGTGGAACCTGCACAACACAATCAAATTACTTTGCCCCAACTTAACAGTGAGGTTGTCAATCTCACCGGCTTGCTGAAAACAAAGGGTTAAACGTATCGTATGGAAGATGATGTTTGTTTGCATAAAACAGTAGAGAACAATGATTGCAGTAGATTGTATTTCAGATGTAAAAGAATGGACCGGGGTCCACAGTTCACTAGTGGTGTCTCTCCAATAAGATAACTAACATGCTGGGTAAACAAATTACAGCTGGGCAATTGACAATTGATAAGTGCATATAACATGCATGTGCGAGTTGTGGTGTCTACTATGAGATTCATTTGGGCATTACGACAAAGTACATAGACCGCTATCCAGCATGCATCTATGCCTAAATAGTCCACCTTCCGGTTAACATCCGTACCCCTTCCAGTATTAAGTTGCAAGCAACAGACAATTGCATTAAGTAATGTGCGTAATGTAAACAATACATTCATCCTTGAATAAAGCATTGCTGTTTTACCCCTAGTGGCAACAACACATCTACAACCTTAGAACTTGCTGTCACTATCCCAGGTTAAATAGAGGTTGAACCCAACTATCATGCATAAATACCCCCTCTTGGAGTCACAAGTATTCACTTGGCCAAGGCTTCAACAAGTAACGGAGAGCATGCAAGATCACAAATGACATAGACATGATAATATAATATTCAGCTCCACATAGGTATCAATATAAGTCAGATCCCAGCAAACACAACATGTAGCATTACAATAAGATGATCTTGATCATGATAGGCAGCTCACAAGATCTAAACATGATGGCACAAGTGGAGAAGACAACCATCTAGCTACTGCTATGGACCCATAGTCCAAGGATGAACTACTCACACATCACTCCGGAGGCGGGCATGGCGATGTAGAGCCCTCCGGTGATGATTCCCCTCTCCGGCAGGGTGCCGGGAAGAGCTTCAGAACCCCCCGAGTTAGGGTTGACGACGGCGGCGGCAGCGAATATGTTCTGGATGAAAGGCTCGGTGTTTTAGGGTTTTCACGTCTCGGGGAATAAATAGGCGAAGGGGCGATGTCGGCGGACCCCCGAGGGGCCC
Organism: Poa pratensis; assembly: GCA_947311845.1. Lineage (NCBI taxonomy): Eukaryota > Viridiplantae > Streptophyta > Magnoliopsida > Poales > Poaceae > Poa > Poa pratensis. Next base: position 23,346,140 of record CAMZMU010000116.1, on the reverse strand, counting down.
AAACCACCAGGCGGTGCGGTGGGCCCCCTGCCGCGCCGGCCTGTGGTTTGGCCACCTCGTGGCGAGTCTTCGTCTCTCCTTCGGACTCCGTGTACGTGCTGGAAAAATAGGGACTTGGCCTTTTGTTTCGTGCAATTCCGAGAATATTTACAGAAGTAACTTTCTTAAACCAAAAACAGCAGAAAACAGGGAACTGGCACTGTGGCATCTTGTTAATAGGTTAGTCCCAGAAAATGCATAAAAGCGATATGAAGTGTATATAAAACATGTAGCAAATGGTATAATATAAGCATGGAACAACAGAAATTATGGATACGTTGGAGACGTATCAGTGTCCGGGGCTGGGGAGGTGCTCGAGCGACGGGCCCTTCTTCTCACTGGAACTACCCGCGTCGTAGACGAAGTACTCTGTCGTATGGGTATTGCATATGTCGGATGTACAAGGGAAGATGGCGCTAAGGAGGACGAGGGGGCCCTCCGTGGCGAGGATGGTGGGCGGGAGGTCCAAGTCATCGTGGCTGTAGCGGGAGGCGTGGACGCAGAAGTAGGATACTTTCGGAGGGGCGGCGAAGCAGAAGGTGACCTTGATGCTGCCATTGAGGTCCGGGCCCCGCAGGTTGCAGGAGGCGGTGGTGGCGTTCTTCGGTCGGCGAAGTAGGCGAATTTCTGGATGAGTACGTACTCCGGTGGCTTGGCGGCGGCTGCCTTGTCGTCGTCGTCGAGGTAGCCGTAAGCAGGCGGAGGAGTGGCGCATCCATCGTCACTCGGCTAATTGAGATGGATGCCTCCACGCTCTTCGTCTTGTATTCAGCTACTCATTATCTGTGCTAATTGAGGGACGGAGCTGAATACGAGTCGAGGTGGGAATGGAAGTTCGGCCGTGCCGTTTCTGATCAACCTTGGATGCCTTCGTCGTTGCCTCCCTCGAGTGTGTATATGTAGCCTGCAGCTCTTCGACGTAAGTAGAGGAGAAAATCGATCACCCAATGTGAGTCGGAGTTGGAGTCGAGATGGATTCGACACCAACTGTACTTCAGTAACTACCCGCAAAACAGAAAAAACAGTATACTTCAGTAACACTTGGATCTTGAGTTCTTGACACACACGCCCGGAGCGGACAACGCCGCCCGGAGCACTCCCTCCCACCTCTTCACGGAGGCGGCCATGGCGGCGGTGAGCTCAGCGAGCTGGATCCTCGCCATGCTCCAGGACCCGACAGGAGGAGCTCAGGCTGCGCGCAATCGCTAGCCTCAAGTCTGTCGTCCACCTCTTCTGCCCGGAGATCTCCACCAGCATCCCCACCATGTGAGACCCTCTGTCAAGAACACTGACGGCAACAGAAAAACTTCAGTTAACGTTTTCAGATATCGAAGTAGATCAAATCGTTCTCAGCCCTTTGATTGTTTTTTCAGAAATAAGGCACAATGTGCCCAGTTTTAAATTAATAAAGTCAGATACAACAAGTACACAATGCTGCAAGGGCAACTTACAGGCAACACACACTAAGCAAACACAAAATACACAAAGAAGAACACCTTGAGTGTCGATGCCGACTTCCTACCGCTTAGACAGAGCAAGGATAGGGGACGCCGCGAGGCACGCCACCAAATAGATCACGCCATCGACGCCAGTTGGCACGCCGTCACGTCGAGTCATCCGCCTGACCGCCTCCACCTTCGAAGAAGGCCCCTGCCTTCTCACCCTGGCTCGAAGGGCGCCGTACCGTCGAGAGGAAGAGCAGCTCACCCTAGAGCACACATGAACACAACTGACGGGCCACAAAGCAACCGCAAGGCATGAGCACCACTGCACGCGGGCAACTCAGAGCAAACATCCCCGTCAGCCACAGCTCTGGCCATCCAGCCAGAGGCAAGCTACAGGAAGAGGACGCCGAACGAAGACACGGCAAAAGGAAGGCGACGTGATAGTCATGCAGTCAGCCCTTGATTGTCGGTCAGATGGACCAGATCTGAGGATACCGCTTCACGCCATCCCACTTACACCTGGACCGTTCGATCTCCATTCAACGGCTGAAAACGACTGAATAGTCGCTATTTGAATCCTGCTAATTGAAACTTTACACCTGTAGCTTTTCTGTCAACTACTCTCTTGTTTGTCGTCTCCAACGCTTATTTCAGCTCGGATCCGAGCGTGTAATATCATATTTCCCCTTTGGGTCTAAACCCTAGCCGTCGTTGGTCCGGCAGGCACCATCCTCCTACTTATAAACCCTAAATTTGGCAAAGAGGCACATCTGAATTTCTCTTAAATTAATTAAGTGTTGTCTGAATAATTCTAGTTTTTCTTGTTGTTTAATCTAAAATCCCTAGTTTAGGCCTATCACCATCTGCTCCCGACCACTCTCTCGTCCCGTGCAATACTTAGTTTCTGCCGCCTTGGTCTGCGTCGTTGTCGCATTCGCAAATGATGTGCTCTGTCCCACAAATCGTTCCGGCCTCTTGGTTCTGATGCGGATTTTAGTTTTGAGAATTGCTTCGATGATTGACGATGACTCTAGAAGAGAACAACTATTAAGACATTTGTTCAAAAGTATCGTTTTAGAGGTATCTATCATGATATTTAATTATATTAATGTATATACACTTACAAATACAAATACGTACTTAAACAACTATATAATTTAGGCATTTGTAAATAAAAACAAGGAGAACTTTTATTACAACAATCAATATAAATTTAGCACCAACGAACTTCGTGGTTATATACATTAACCATACAATAATGAACAATATAACTAATTATCTGAAAAGTTTTTATTTGGTTAACTACATAATCTAATTAATAAAGAACATACTCATTAACACAATAACATGATAAAAATATGTGTAAGAGAAGTATAAAATTCTAGTATAAAATATGTATTTATATTAATTTGCCTTAGTCCCGAAAATTGCAGATCAATAATTGTGTGGAAAAGGGAGTAATGTTTTTTGTAGGTGAGACGTTGTTTCTGTATATTAAGGTTTCTTGAGGACAAACAAAAGTTCGAGCAAAGATGTAAACAATATGGTTATGTTGCTTTTGATATTTATTTTAAAAACAAAAAATTAACCATGAACACGTATATAAGAAATGGGTGTCTAAGCAGATTAATTTACTTGTGTCTTAATTTCATCATTGCTCCGTAAAATCGTAATCTGATAATGATGTCTGATTATTAAGTGTAATGGTGGAGAAGTTAATCGTTGCCTCTTTTGTCCAAAACTTAAACCATATTTTCACCTTTACAAAAATTACCTTCTGGAGAAGATTAATATGGCCCAAGATCTTGAGCTGGCACCTATGCTAAATGTTTGAGCCAAATGTATTTTTTCCGAGGAAACAAAATAATGTAATGTTCTTGATTTACATTTGTGGTCTAGAAGCTTTTTGTTGACTTGCATGATACAAGTTAGTGAAAGATTAGAGTTATGATAAGTGGATCCTTGCAACTCAAACCATGAAGTTACGACTGCATCTTAGCTTTGGATGTGCTGATGTACTACTTTTGCATGTAAAATGCTGCCATGTTTTCGGGATCCTTGTCTGTGAATTTTATCTCCAATATGCCAAAAACACTTTATATGAAATCTTGTTAAATTATGTTTGTTGTGGCTATGTTCACAAATTCCAAATTGTATCTTCTATTAGTTCAACCTAACAATTAGTCGACTCAAAAAGAGTAATTCATATTTATATTCAACTGATGGCAAGAGGGAAAAACATACACATATTACCTCTTTCTCTCTCTTGTATCGTTAACAAACATACACATATAAGTCCAAATAATCTAAAGTGTATGGCTATTGAGGACATATAAGAGAAAAGTATACATACACCCCACAACTTCGTACTTACCCCCACAAATTAGAAGTGGCTCACATCACGGACGCGGACTTATGACACATGGAGACAAACGAGTAGTGGTTATTAGTTTTAAATGCAGCTGAATTTAAGACCGAGTATCCATACAAACAAAAATAAGAGACAAGTGGGTCGGCCGAGCGTCACTTGAACAACATGGTACAATGCGAATAATAAGTAATATTTAAAGGTCTTTATGATCCTTTGACTCTTCGGCGCATTAATTGTTTTTTGAAGTTCCGCTTCTTCCCATAGATAAGAGGAGTTGTAATCACTATAAAAATTATGCCACATAAATCTTTTTTCCATGTACTAGCAAAATGCATGTACGTTGCTACGGGAATAAGAAAAAATGTTAAAATTAAATTGGTAGGGCAACATAGTCTCAACATAGTCGAGACTAATCATGTGAATTTAGAGTGATGATCATTAGCCTGGCTGTATTATGGTTGGTATTTTTGCGAGTACAATACTTGATTTATAAAAGAAATGTTTTTTTGTCCTTTTCTGAATTACTAAATTACTTGTGCATGTATACGGTGCGCTATTGCACGAGAAAAACTCAGGTATGAGCCCACCGTATACATGAAAACAAATAGTAATTCAGAAAAGGACAAAAAAATCCGAATCTTTTGTTGGAATCAAACAAGTTTATAAAACATGATTAAAGAAGAATTTAAGCGGTTTCAGTGCGTGGTTTTGGGTTTTGGTATACGTGGCAATGTGATGGTAAAGAAAAGTCAATGGTGCGTGGTCTTGCAGCAAGGTCGGTGACCACTCTGCAGTTCGTCGGCGCCTTCTTGCTGCCACTGCTCGCCGTGGCTTCGTAGCTTGATCTGTTCAACTGTTCAACCGTAATGGTCAAAGCATGAATCCGATGGGCGGTGGCGGCGGCGATGTCAAACGGCTGTCCCGGTCCGTGCTATCCTCCGCGCGCCTCCGAGTTGAAGTTCGACGCCAACCGCGCCACTGCCTCATCCAGAGCTGCTTGACCATGCCCTAACCGTACCATGGAATTGGAAAGGAAGGATAACTCTGAAGTTCCTTCAGCGTTAGAGATGGCAATGCCTCCGTCACAAGGCAGCGGCTGCATTAAGCTCTGTACAATGTTGGATTTATTTTGTCTTACCAGCTTGTTACACTTCAGTTAAACACAGTAGCATTTGGTACACAAGGAACTGAGATTGAGAAACGGCCAAACAATGTATTGGCAAACAGGGCAACGGAGAATACCCAGCTAGCAAAAATTTCATACTCCCTCCGATCCATATTAGTGGGCATAGTTTTGTCTAAATTCGTATGTATCTAGTTAAGTATTTAGACTAGATACATGTGTATCTAGACAAAGTTGTGCCCATTAATATGGATCGGAGGTAGTACAAAATCATCATAGGAAGATATCAGCAGGCAGCCAGGCACAAAAGTTCCCTATAAACACTTATCGTATGACAGTACCCTATGGCATCATCCATGATACATGTAGCATTGGCCTTACAAACTCTTTGCCTGTCCAAAAATCACAACACTAGCCCCACGCCCCTGCTAGCTACGCACAACCCACGATCAACCCAGCAAAAAGGACGCTAATATACACCTACTGGTTGAAGGTCTGCCGGCATGTAGCTGCGAAATGTCATTGAATCAACACGTACATGAAGATGGATGGAGTAAACAGACAACAATACAATAACAGATATGGTGGGGCTTTCACTTGATCACTTCACGGCTTCCCCTGCCCGACCGCTCCAGCTCTGGCCTTTCTCCTTGAGTGCCTCAAGCAGTCAAAGCGGGTGATGATGCGCAGTGGGCGGACAACATGCTCATTCTCCTCGAGGACCTCATGCGTGTGAAAATGGGCGCATAATATGTTTGTTCTCGTAGTATGTCTAGAAAAGCTCTTCAGAGTTGAATTTGTTCCACGCTTCCTGTTCAATGAATGTAGAGAGGAGGATTAGTAAAAGACGTCAAAGGGTGATCATCACTGTACTGGTAATATGGACAGTCCTATTAAGGCAAAACCATTGTGAAACACAGGCCCCTATTTTTAAAACTAAATAAAATACAACCTCCTAATGTACAAATACATGCAGTTAACAGATATACGCTCATTGCTACATCAAATCCTGAACTACATTAGTCCAGTGTACTGAATCACCACATGTTTGTCTAGCAACATGTCTTTTCAAGACTTGAACATGATAGCGTAGCAGGTAAATAGTATATTAACATTGATTTGGATGTGGGCATAATAGCACTTCACAGCAAGTGCTTTACAGGCTCTTTTTAAATGTCAGTATGAATATAGATTATTCAAATGTGCAAGGTCAACAGAAACGAGCCACACATATATGTACTAACAAAACCAAAAAAAGTCTGCCTTGAAAGACACGTCTAGTATATATTTCTTGCTCAAACAGAAACAACGCATCAGTAACAACGAGGTCTCTGTAGTTTTAAGGTATTTACCATGAGCTAAAAAATAACAAAGATGAATGCCAGCATCATATAGGTGTGGAACAAACAAGTTGCTATTCAGGATATATTGAAAGGAAGACACACCTTAAGGAGGTCAAAAACCTTCTCGGCAATATATTTCTGCTGTAGATTTGCACCCTTTTGCTGCACCTTATCAGGATGGATGCACAGAGTTGCCTTTCTGTACACCTTTTTAACCGCAGCAGCTGTGATCAGATCTGTCAGGGATACAGGTTGCCATCCACATTCTGGCCAAAGTACCTGTTTAGAAATAATACAAGGATTAACACTGGGCAAAACACAGAACCTCTCTTCTGGCTTGTCCTATGATGAAATTCCATGTGCATAAATTAGTATGCGTTCATGCTTTGGTAGCTTTCAACTGTTAATGGCAAAGAGTGGTTGTCGCATAGAAGCTCATACACAGCTATAAAAACCCGAGAGAATAATACTACAATCATGTTTCTGGTGGAAGATTAGAGAGATTGCATTCACATCATCTATATGGCTGTATTCAAGTAACCCTCACAGCAAAGCATTTCATTTATTGGCATGAAGGGAATGATACTTTTGTTACTCTTCTACCAGAATTTGTTTAGTTACAACCAGTAAATGTGGAAGAAATGCAGACCACATTGTTGCTACAAAGATGGTCTTGCAGCACATTTACCAAAATTGTCTTTAAAATACGTAACAAAATATGTTGCTCATCCAGTTAGGCTTTCGGATGAACTGATTGGTGCATACAACTTAATAAGGTAACAGGTTTTCTTTCATCCTCTTCCCACCCACCAGAACCCTAGCTGCCTGCTCTCGCCAACCACCCTTTCCCGTGGAACACCCTCTTATTGGCTACCAGATATGCGCCATCACCACCCCTTTCCTCTGCCAGAATGCTTCTGCCACACCAAACATGGTGACTTGAACCGAGGTCGCTGCATCATCTGCCGCTCGTTTCTTCCACCCATGTATCTGCGCACAACAACATCCACCGAACCATTTTAGCCACCCATGGTGGGGTGCAGTAATGTCCTCATCCGGCCGCACACCTTTGGCCACTGACATCTCAATACACTGCCTCGCTGGTCGTCTTCTTAGACACACTAATGAAAACGTGAAATAAGCCTAGTTGACCATAGTTCTTCTATTAATCATGTTCCTCTGTCCAGCTTTTGGCGCACAAGTTTTATCCCTTTCAGATTCATGATATCTTGTTACGAGAGTTGGCTGCACAGGGGACAGAAAGTAGAACAGAGACTAGTTCACTGGTGACTCTGATTCCAAGCTACTGAGCAAATCTATGCACTGCTGTGGAGATCCATCTCATGGATGCTCTGCTCCTTTACAGGGGACACTGACAGGTTGCTCTATGTATGTTCATCACTTGTTTATCATAAAACTTCATACAGTACCTTTGCCCTTCTACAATCTTTCACACCAATTCTCAGTATGCATATTTGCCTGTGAAGAGTGCACGATTGTACGGGAATATACTCTAAGAAGCTTAATGGCAAACAAGTGACCGATATACCTAGAGCACGCTATCTATGTCTTTAGCAGAGTCCATGAGATGGTTCCTGGTAACAAGTATGCAGAGGATAGGTTTGCTCAGGAGTTTGGAATCAGGGTCAGCAGCGAACTAGTCCCTGTTCCAGCCCATGTGCTGGCATGCTGCCTCCTCCCATGATGAGCTATCAGGAATTGGGAAGGAAGAAAACTTGTGCACCTAGTGTTGGAAAGTGGAACAAGATTGGCATGCAAATGATTAATGGAGGACTAATGGCTAACTGGGCTTGTCTGAGTTTTCCATGAATGTGTGCTGAGGAGAGAAGATGACCAGCGCAGCCGCAATTTGAGATGGTGGATTGTGATGGCGACCAGATGTGGCCAAATGACGAGATAGGTGGATTTGAGTGCACCAACCAGCCTTGGCGGCTGAGGAAACATTGGCAATATAGAACATTTAAGCATCAGCAAATAACCAAAACTATCCCATACCACCTCAATACCATGACTGGTCAGTTAGGCGAAAAATTAGTTCAGTCAAACATGCAGTTGTAACACGGATTGCTGGAATCTGAATGCTCAACAAAATAACCTCAGAACAAAACTTAGACAAGAAGAACTATGTGTTGACCATAATGGATTACAAATTAAGAAACATATAATAACAATACTAAATTGAACACAAAAAGTAATATATTCCAGTAGACCAAGCAAAAAAAAACACATGTAGCTTCTGTTTAAGAGAAGGATAAAACACAGAGAATGAACATATATTTGACAGGAATAAACAATAATTGCTTCAACTTTTAGCAGTTCAAGGACTCACATATTGCATAGTTGATAGCAGTGCCCGCAAATTGCCTTCTTTTCCAGCGGCCCATCGCTTAATCTCGAAGTCTAGTGTTTCTCCAATTCTCTGGAATTAACAGACATCACAATAAAAAAAGTAACTAGCCATTAGCAGCCAATAATAAGCATCTAATAGGACAGAATAATACCCCTGCTATTATGTGATGTCTACTAGAGACCAAGACAAGAAAAATCGGTTAATGTCTCATGGCAGAGTACTTACATCTCTTTCTGCCTGCTCTCTTTGAACATTCATATCCCGTTCATTCTTCTCAGCCAGAGCTTTTGCCTGCGTATGCAGTAAAGTTAATAAACAACACTACATTTCTGCATGCATCACAATTTCACTATGATAGAAAAAATATTTATACAATCAACTATGAACAGCAACAATTTATAACAGAGGAAAGCAATATCTGATAAACAATGTTGTTCACTTATTTAAAATATATCAACATTACCGCTCGTTCACGGGTCCTTTGATGCCGCTCCAACCTAGCACGTCTTCTCTCTTCACTCTCTCCTTCAACCACTTGAAATTCATCAGATGACATGGGAGCTAAAAGAACATAAATCAATCAATCAAGGTTATAACTGCCAAATTTCAAAAGAGCAACAGTTTTAGGGATGATTAGTACCTCCTCCAAATATCGCAGATAGGTCATCCGTAATATTTGTTGTCGATGATGTCTTCCGCATAGATGCTGCTGAAGCAGAAGTTGCTGCACCTCTACTTTGAGTTTGGGAATTAAACGTAGGATCCTGAAACTTCCACAATTAGAAAAGAATGGCACAAAATTGCCATTAAAACACAACTATTGCAAAAAGGTTTTGGTAATCACCATCGTTGGAGCCCTTTGCTTAGGTGCACTGTTTGCTCGGGCACCCATACCGAAAAAGGACTCAAGATCATCTGGTTTACTCTGTTTTTCTCTTGCTGCCGCAGCTGCTGCTGCAGCAGCCTGCCTCTCTCGAGCCTCGGCAGCTTGCCTTTCCCGAACCTCAGCCGAGGCCCTTTCTACTGCTGCTCGTTCGGATCTTCTCCTTGCATCTTGCTGAGCTCTCTCAACAGCAGCTCTTTCTGCTGTAGCCCTATCCCTGGTTTGAGCAGCAGCCTTCTCCTTAGCTTCAGCAGCAGCCCTCTCCTTTGATTCAGCAGCAGCCCTCTCAGCTCGGTCTCTAGCACCCAATGCAGCCCTCTCACGAGCTTCCTGTTGAGCTCTTTGCACAGCAGCTCGCTCAGAACGTTGGCGTGCTTCTCTCTCTGCTTTTGCACGAGCTTCAGTAGCTGCTCTTTCCCGTGCCTCCTTTGTAGCCCTTTCCACAGCTTGCCTACCCCTCCCTCTTTCTCTCTGTTGCTCAAGTTCCCTCTCCTCTTCAAGTCTTCTTTGTTCTCTCTCTTTTTCCTCCTTTTGTCTCATCTCTTTCTCCTGTTCTAGTTCCTCTTGCCTCTTTCTCTCTTCCCGATCATGTGCATACGACCTTGCTTCATCATCTTGTTCCTGCTGTTCTCTATTTCTATGCTTTGCATCACGTTCTCTCTCTCGTACTTCCTTGGCATGCTTGAACTTAGCCTCAGCTTTGTCCATGGCTTCCTTCATTGCAGCTGCAGATGCTGCCGCCGATGAGCTATGCTCAGTTTCATCATCATTGAAAGGATTTGCATTTTCATAAGCTGACTTTTGAGGTTTTCCCATGGCAAAGTCTTCTAGTTCATCGATTGAGGAACTGGCGGCATGCTTCGCCGAACTTTTCTGATGGTTGTAGTTTTGGCTAGACTGCCGTAGATAATCATCATCCCTTCTTTTCGCTTTTGATTCATGTGGTTTTTGCTTAACTGCAAGAGATGGTGGTGGTCTTGAAGGTGGCGGGGCACTTGTTGGTTGTGTGAAGAGGGGAATCTCAGAAACTGTAAGCCATATCTCATCTTCAGGCTCATCTGATCTTGGTGACTGTTCATCCATACCATTCCCGCAGTATTTGTCAGAAGCTTGGGCACTAATATCAACATGAACATCAGAATACCGGGCAGACTGTGGTTGAGAAAAAACATTTTCGAAGTTATCCACAGAAGGTTGTTGGACTGAGTTTCTTTTGGAAAAACTTTGCACAGGGCTTGAGTCTCTGGCTTTGGTTGAACCATTGCTATCTTTTGGGTCATCACTCAAATTTGAGGTAAACAAAGGTTCTGATTTTGGGACATGATTGAATGTACTAGTATCTTCATATAGACCACTGTCAACAGCAGTACTACCACGATCTTTTACTTGGGATTTTGAATGCCTGCCCAATTCATCCAAGGGATCGGAGAATATCCCAGAGGATTGACGGGCTGAAGTAGAAGTTGTTTCAAAAACAGAAAAAGGGTCGCTTGCCACGCTAGCTGGCTGAGATGTAGGTACCTTTTTTTCTTTGGCACCAGCAGTTTCCCTGGAATTATAAATATGAAGAAGTTACAAACTGGGGACGTTTGCAAGGAAGTAAAAATGTAAAATAAAGTAAATCTCTCACAGTTCACAACCTCGTCAATTTTGATCCATGTGGTTTTTGCTTAACTGCAAGAGATCCATGTAAACATAACACTTAACAAGTTTATAACCTCTCAACTATCTTGCAAAACCTATTTGAAATTCCCTTAATCAACTGAATCAAGCCATAGGTTCTATTTTTTTCTTTCTGATTGCTCAAAAATCAAAGTGAACTAACACAAAACATTGATTGTGCTCGCAAATTCATGTACCAATGTATCAAAATTCACAATAATTCTTTTTTTAGAACAAATTCATAATGTTGGTGTCTAATCTGAACAACAAAGTGAAGGGCTACAAATTGGTTGGGGCCTTGTCTATTTGAAGATAACTTACATCTATTACGAAAAACATAGTGCAAAGTGGTCATGGAGCTTTGCTATATTAATTAAGGTTTACTAAATCGTCCAGCTTTGAACGCATCAGTTTATTTCTAAAAATCAATTCATCTGGTAAACCAAACCCAACATAATGCAAAGCGATACAATTCTATCGACTTTTATTATAATTTGCTCAATTCAATCAAAGTTGGCAGACCTCTAACCATAAGCCACTGCACTGTGCTCCATTTTTTCTGGATACCCTTACAAGCTTAAAGTTCATTTGTGTCAACTGATTCTACTCAATTCAAAAACCAAGGCAAGCCTATCATCCAGCTGAAAGCACCAGAAACACAATGTACCAAAATATACACCCAATTTGGTCAAACTTGTATTGCATAGGTGCCAAGGACATGCAACTAGTACATGTACTGAATGGTCTAAGATCGATCCAAATTACCTACACTAACCCTAACATATGGTACATTAGATTATGTACATGATGCATAGAGGCCCAAGTGGCACAGAGTAGTAGAGCTCAAAACTACAACACAAATGCATTTCTAACTGAACTGGTGTAAACTACCAGCGCAAACCTATCGCATATTGGCACGCTAAAAGTTCTACTCAATGCAAAATCGAGTAGATACAAAGAGTATATGACTGTAATCTTCCCAACTCAACAACTAGCACATGATCCTATCGTACCGACAAAAGCTTTGGATTAATTTGCCTCAACACTACTAAATGAAAACATGCACTCCTATGTTCCACATAGACTGAGACAATGTAATGTCCTTCACAACAAATTGCATAAAAAGCGCCTACCTTTGCTTGGCCGGGCTGCTCCTGCCAATCCCCGCGAACAAATCATCAAACCCCGCCGAGGAGGAGGCAGCTGGCCCGGACTTCCACTTTTCTTCCGGCGCCTCCCTAGCCTCCGACTTCCTCCCGAAGCCGCCGAGCAGGTCGTCGAAGGCCGGGGCCGGCGTGTGGGTCCCCGCGAAGACGTCCTCGTACTGGCCCGAGGAGCTCTTCACCCCGGGGACCCCGTCGAAGATGTCGTCGTCGTAGACCGGCTTGTCGAAGACGGGCATGGAGGAGTGCTTGGGCTTGGGCGGCGCGGCGGAGGGCTCGTTGAAGGAAGCGAAGTCGAAGACGGGGTCGACGGGGGGCGTGGACTTGGGCGGCGGCGGGGCGGAGGCGAAGAGGTCGTCGTAGGAGGGGGCGGATGGGGCGGCGTCGGATCTGGTGCTGATCCAGGCGGATCCAGAGGCGCGGCGGCGCGGGCGGCCGACATGGGCGCGGCCTTGCCCTGGGGGCGCAGGCCGAAGTCGCGGGCCAGGAGGCCCTGGAAGTCGTCCATGCCGGCCGCGGCGGCGGGAGGATCGGTGGATCTGGGACGCGAGCGCTCCCGTCCCAGCCCTCGTGCCCGCTGGCGATTGGCGGGAGGAAGGCAGTAGGCGCCGAGGTGGGTGGGCAGAGCGAAGAGGCGAGGTGGGTCTGCGGAGGGGGAGGGGATACAAGACCCGAGGTACCTATCGATCGGATAAATGGGGATGGGGCGGCGGCGTCGGCTGGGTACGGTGGAGACGCCGCCGGAGAGGTCGCCGGCGACGATGGAGAGGAATGGGAGGAGGCAGGAGGTGGCGGAAGAGGAGGAAGGTGCTGTCTCACGCGGCTGTTTGTCTGTCTTGGTGGGGCGTCTGACGAGCGGGCCCGGTTGGAGCGGGGCGCGGCTTGAGCGTGTTCCCGTGACGCGAGGTCGCTTCCATGCGGGCCCCGTGTAAAAGGCGGACTGGACTCTAGGTATATGCGGTGTAAAGTCCAAGCAGCCCACTGACAGGTGGATCATACCTCCATGCTGCACCCACATGCCAGCGAGACGCGATAATGTGTGGGTACGTTGGCCACGGATGGCGAGCTCGTCGGTGGCGGCGTCGGAGGCGGAGGACGAGGACGGGAGGAAGGAAAGCAAGCCGGGATTCGGTGAGTGGGCCCGGGTGATTGCCGTGTTGCGTGGTGTGATGGGTCGAAGATTCAAAGTGGAGTAGCCACCTTCTCCTCCAGGCAAATCGACCAAATCTAGTCCTTTTTGCAAAACTCAACTTGAAATGAATTCATTTCAAAATTTTAGTCGAATCTGATCATTTTTTTTGGACCGCTCAAAATTTTAGCGGTACGCCTAGACATGGTGATGTCAATGCCAATTTGGACGGTACCACGCTTTACCCTACCGCTCAGGGCGGTACCATGTACAAGGCTATTGTCAGAGCACCCGCGGTACATGTACAAGGCTACTGCTAGAGGGGTTTGACAGTAAACGGAAGGGATAGATGCCGGAAAAAAAGTTGAAAATTGTTCATTTCAGGCTAAAATTCATAAAATATTAGATTGTCAAAATTGTCGCTTCTCCTCCTCATAGAGAGAAAAATGACGGAAAAAACATCATATATTAGGGCGGTGGTCACCAAACCACCTTTTTTAATGAAAATATACATAATAACTATTTTGGGATAGTGCTACCACAAATAATATCAATTGTTGAATTTGTCTGTGCCAAGACATTTTCTAACTGCTGGGGCCCATTGTAGCAAAGTAGAGTGCGAGCAGTTCATAGCCGTTAGTTTATGGGTAGGGGATATAAGTCCCATCTAGACGACGACTATTTGTCTTCTTTTCCCTCACCGCTGACCCCGCCATCTACCTCTTGCTTCCGTCTCCCTTGGAGTGGATATCCCTTAACGCAACTTGTTCCCCTTCTTCTCTCAGTCCCTCTCACCCCTCCCTTCCTCTATGTAGTCTCCTCCCCACGTCAAACCCTAGCGTTGGTGTTAGGCTCTTCCAGTGGCGGACCCAGAAACTTCCGGAAGCCCGGGCAAACAATCAAAAATCGCTAAATTTTCAGCAAAAATCGCTACAAAAGATCAAAAAATACAAGCGCGCACCGCCGGCAAGCCCGGGCGGCGGCTGGATCTGCCCCTGGGCTCTTCCACCACGCCGCCGTCTCATGCAGCCCCGAGAAGAACTGAGCACGCCTCGCGATTTGCCTCTTCTTCCTCTCCGACTGGCTCTTAGGGGGACAGTAGGTAAAGCCGGAATCGGGAGCCGGGAGGAGGGTCCTTCTCCAACTTCGGTTGGTCTATAATGACATTATGTCACTTTGGAGGTCGACGGAGCTAGGTCCGGCGACTATTTGGTTCATATCGCCGGCAGTTTCTTCCCAGCGTCGTCTACTTTGAGATCCGCACATGCTGACATCCCCGAGATGCCTCATCCGTCGAGCGCGAGCTTGCCGGTCGCCCGTGGTTGACCACCGTCCAACCTACCCAGCGGGCCCACATTGCCTCCTGGTGTTGGCTCCACAATTCATTGACTGTGGATAGCCAAGGACCTTGATTCGGCCGCCGTCTACCTTTGCCACGTGGATTTGACATTGAGGTCAGAGTGGTTAGAGAATGACTTAACACGCGCAAATTCAACAACATGCCCCAAAAATGGTTGTTATGTGATATTTCCGTGAAAGATAGTGGTTTGGTGACAACACTATCTCAAATGTGGTGTTTTTTGTCATTTCTCCCTCGCATTCTGACGGTGTAAATGTATGTGTATTGTAATACGTATTCATCGGCGCTTAGTGTAAACCAGTGTATATACAACAACAGTCGCGAGGCGTTTCGGCGACTCACGAGGCGAAACTTTTTCCTACCCTAGCGCCGCCATCGCCGCAGTCCACCGGCGCCACCGCCGGCGCAGGCCACCGCGGAAGAGCTGGGCCCCTCTCCTTCCGCTTGCCGCTCCGGCGGCAGGAGGGAGGGGGACCCCGTTTTATGCATGGTAATTAGGGTTAGCAGTTTCTTGGCATGGTGCGTCGTTGGGTGGTAGGAGCGGCGCCCGGGCAAATAAATATGCCTCAACTCTTCTCCCACACCGGCATTGTCCTTCATGGCGGCGTCTCGGAGTTGGTGGCGTTGTGTGCTTGCCGATCTTTCAGATCGGTGGCTGTAGGGTTCATGGATGGTGTCGGCGAGGCGGCGGCGGCGACTCCATCAGATGGTTTTTTCCTCCTGCTCTGTCCCCGTTGTTGCGGCGTTGTCTCCGGCGCCATGGTGGAGCAGAGAGGATTCGTCCAGGAGTACGTGCAGATGGTGGTCTGCACTGGTGACAGCTGGAAGATGGTGCACCTTGTGGTGGGTTCTTGGTTGAAGGCTGACGGTTCTGGTTCCCTACTCCGACATCCTCGTGCGTGGGTGCCAGTGCTGAAGTTCGATGGCGTGTCCGGGGACATGCTGCCCCGGTCTGATTCTTTCAACGGCAATTGTTTGTCTTATGGCAAACTACTTTGGAGGTCCGAAAAGCTGATGATCAGCGATGGAGCCGCGTCGAGCTCGGGTGAAGAGGTGATCTGTCTATTTTTTCCTTGGTGACTGCTACGGTGGTGCCGAAGAAGATGGATAGACGTTGATTTGTCACATAGGTTTATCTTTTTTTCTAGATATATAAGATCGGTGTATACGTACTTTGTATCTCGTCTTTTATTTATCAATGAGAATTCGTATTACCATGGAAAAAAAAACAACAATCTATATAAACGTAAACATTTATCCCGTAGGCCGCTGCTCCGAAGCAAAGCATCTTCTCCTAATCCAAAAGTGCGCGTGCTTCCTTGTCTCGTCTGTACGGAGATGGACGCCATGGCCGCACTCGCCAGAACGGGGCCTTCCCTCGCCGCCGCCGGCCACCGGAGCTCCGCCTCGCTCCGCCCGTCCGCTTCCCTCTCCTTCGCCGCACCTTCCTCGAGGAACCGCGGCCGCGTCGCGCTGAGCACGGCGGCGTGGAGCGGGAGGGCCACCAGGGTGGCTCGCGTCGCCCCCAGCCGCATCGTCGCGTCCTCGGTTCGTTCCTCGGTGCTCGTTTCCACCTGCTTCGCCTTGCTCGAGATAAATTGTTTTTTCTGTTGCTATTTCGCGTTAGGATTAGACTGTGAATTGTGATAGTTATCGTTTACTGTTGTATTGTTTGTGCTCAGTTTCGGGGGAACTAGAAATGATGAGCTGCTTGTTAAGAAAGAAATTGATGCCTTTCATTGGTTCCTTTTATAATTGGTAGTGACTGACTGTGCACAGCTGAATACAATGCACCATCTGTGTCAAATTCCGTATTTTGCTTGGTCCTGCCTGAATATTTAGCACCAATTTAAGTCATTGTCTATGTGACTATTGGTAGGAACCAAAATTTGAGGTGAAATTTAGCTGGTTTTCTTTATGTCAGTTGGTGACGGACAATGTTGGCAGTATGTAGGGGCGGAGCCAGGCCCCGGGCCACCCTGGCCATGGCCCTGGTTGTGACAATGAAATCCTTTGTAATACTGTTTGGTACTGTAGCATTTTTACCAATGTTTAACACTAATTGCTACTCCTTGAATACATTTAGCCTGGGGCGTGACTCAATTCTGCCTCCGCCACTGGTATGTAGTACTTACACAAGCTACATTGTGTTTATTACCGAATATATATAGGTGCTATTTTCGTTCAGGTGGTAGATATACTTACAACACTAGTTTTGGTATCCTTTTATTATAACCAAACTGAGTGGATGTTGCTAGGCTGTCCTTTTTATTCTAGCTATGGAACTTGCAGTGAAATTCCTGGAAATTTTAATAATCTGTGCTGTATAATTGGTTGTATGTACTATGTATGTGTCAATCTCGTGTTCAGCAGAATTTCAGTCAAAACTTTGACCTTGAATATGACGCCAGGATCCTTGTGTTCTGATTGTGGAATTACCGAATTATTCAACCATTTGTTTGGTACTTAAGAATTTAAATGGAATTTTAAAAGGCCGTCAATTAATTGACTTTCTTTGTTCCAACACGTGTATGAACACAGAGTAGGGATCTATTCTGGGATAGTTCAGTTCTCATGGTTTTGTATTAATTTGTTAAACCTGCTCCAGTAGTTTTACAATTTCCTGTTTTCCCCAAAATATTCACAAAAGAATCGTTCTCAATTTTCTGTTCCAGGGGAATTTTTCTCATGTTTAGGAATGTTTAGTAGTGTATAGATGGTACATAGTAATCTAACTCATTTAATTCAATCAAGAGACTATTAATCAGTAATTATCTCAGGGAACCTAATACAGAATACATTTCACTGTGGCTCGATAGTGACATCAAAGGAAATTAATCCAGTGAACCATGTGGCTACACCCCAAAACACAAGCAGCATCAGCATCAGCATCACTGTTTGTTTTTTACAATTTTAGGGACTAGTTGAGAAATCAGCTCATTTACCAAGCTGAGACTAAAAGCATACCTAATTTTGTCCAAATTGTGAACATCGTTTGGTCCTCCATCCTCTTACACTGAGCCAAGGCGATCTTCCAAGACGCCGAATAATTAAGACATGCCACTAATTTGGATATTTGTAGTCTGTTTCTATTGCATTGTGTGCTATGTTTGATGCCTGAAAGATGTAGTTATTTCTCGTTTAAGCGTGGTAACGCAGCTCACCTATTTCCTTTCAAAAAAAGAAACCAAGACTCCTCAATTTTGACGTATCAGATATTCCTTTTCCAATTAAAGAAGATACAACACAATAGTGTCTCGTTTTATTTCATTTACTATGATATATTGCTAAACTAGAATTCTTTGGTTATTGTTTGCAGGAAGTCGAGCAATCATACATTATGATCAAACCTGACGGGGTTCAGCGTGGTCTGGTATGTGTTTATTGACTTCTCTCCGTGTTTTGGTATCGGTTATTTGTTTCATTTCAGTTGAAGCATATCGTGTTTGCACATAGGTTGGAGAGATTATTTCTCGCTTCGAGAAGAAGGGATTTTTGCTGAAGGGACTCAAGCTTTTTCAGTGCCCGAAGGAGTTGGCTCAGGTTTGCTCAACAAATGCATTTAATACTTGGGAGCTACTGTGGCTCTTGAAAGTTCCATACCTATTTCGTAAAATGTCTGTGTAATTATAAACAATGCCATCTTTCTAAAGCAAAGCAACATTTTTTGTCGCTCTAGCAGTTTCTGAATAATAAAAAACGGTACCATTCACTAGCAATGGCTAAAATGTCAGTCTTTAATTATATCTGGCACAATAGAACATCATGCCCGGCTTATTGCCTTGCTAGTGATGTAAGATGCTCCCCATTTAGTTATGGACATACCGACCATAGATTCTTGTACTCATCATAGACACATACCCATATTTTTCTTAACTAACACTAGAATGTGCCTGCCAAGAAGTTAGGCAACATTTTGTGATAAAAAGATTGAAAGCTAGCCAAGCTAGATTTTCTGTCAGTCAAAAAGAGCACAAGATACTGTCTTTGTTTTTACATAGAGACATAATTGCTGAGAATTCTATTATGCCGAGGGCTGAGTCGTTGAACTGATAATGAATTTTCTTTTCTATACACTATATCTCTTCTTCTCTCTTTATTTCAGGAGCACTACAAGGATCTGAGCGAGAGACCTTTCTTTCCCAGTCTCATAGAGTATATAACCTCTGGTCCTGTAGTTTGCATGGTATGTATTTGTAAAGAAACTAATATAGTTGCAGCTGCATTTAAGTTAACTATCATTTTGTCCTGTCAGGCCTGGGAGGGTGTGGGTGTTGTTGCGTCAGCTCGCAAACTGATAGGAGCTACTAACCCCCTTCAAGCCGAACCAGGGACCATAAGGGGTGATCTTGCAGTTCAAACAGGAAGGTTGGCATCCACGCCTTTTCATATCTTCACACTATCATCTTCATTACATATGATCCATTTTAGTTGATGCCACTTCCATTCATACCATTTATCGAAGAAATTATCATGGACTCTTGCTTTTCAGGAATGTTGTCCACGGAAGTGACAGCCCCGATAATGGCAAGCGTGAAATTGGTAAGTTTTGCAACAATTCAGTGTGTCGCTAGTTCGCTAGTCAAATATTGTCCCGTAGTCTGCATGGTATATATTTTAAGAACTGCAAGAGCTGGTACTTTTGATGTAAAAAATTAAGTAGTGTTCTGAAGACTGAAGAAGTTGACTTTATGGCTAGGAGTGGATTAAGATTTTTCTAAATGCAAACATCATCTTTTTCGTACATATTAGCTTGAAGGTGGATTGGTTTAGACACATATCTAATGATATTATTATTGTCCTATTCGTAGCGCTATGGTTCAAAGAAGGGGAGCTTGCTGAGTGGGAATCAGTTCAAACACCCTGGCTTATAGAGTGATCTTCGCTGGTCATGGCACGAGCCTTATAAAGTAGCCTATCAAGGCTCCGAAATTTTCACCATTGTCCACATGTATGTTCTTTCTTTCTTTGTAATGTTGAGCGGGTCAGTATAAATTCCTGTTGAGAATTTTCTTGTATTCACATGTTCACTTTCTGATCAAGAATCAAGGGATCGGCACACATACTGTGCTTTTTAATTTGTGTTAGCAAGATAGTAATTGCAACATTACTGAAACTTGGTGGAAATGGGGGTGACAATTGGTAATGGGTAATTCGAATTATTCGACATTCGTATCAGGTAAAATGTCAATACGACAAGTAAAAATCCGTATCTGAACAAAGCAATCAGGATCCGAATACCATCTGACTGAATTGGCTGAATACGGACACGGATGTGGTATGGCAACGTGCAGCGGAATCGAATTCGAATCCGGATGTATCCGTATACCATGCAATGTATAGGTTGCCTTTCTACCGTTTCCCTATGGTCTTGTCGCCACAGCCCAGTATAATTAAACAAGCCTCGTGTACCCTGCTCTAGCGTTGAGGCCCAAAAAAAAATTAAACAAGATCGTACCATCAGCCCAGTATATAAGTTGCAATTGGCTAATGGTCAGGCAATGTATAAATCAACAAGTTGAAGCAAAAAATAATTGGCTTTTCACAATCGCACCATCAACTGTTAACATTACACTTCAGGCTTCAGAGATACAGTGAAAACACTCCAGACAGCTGGTTTACACACAAAACACAGAAACAGATACATATACAGTAGCGCATCCCCAGTGCACACACTGATTTGCAACATGGGTATATGAAGTAAAGCAATACCACGGGTGAATGATAAGTCTTAACTTCATCAGCGTTACCCGTCGGTGGAGATAAATGGCTCCACATTTTTAAATTCTTGTGCCTTGAAGTATATGTCGACACTTTCCTTAGCTTCCTTCACAAGGGAAACGAGACTCCTGACAGGCTTAATTGTCGTCTTTGTGCCATCATCTTTGCTGGC
The DNA here is from genome assembly GCA_947311845.1 of Poa pratensis. Classification (NCBI taxonomy): domain Eukaryota; kingdom Viridiplantae; phylum Streptophyta; class Magnoliopsida; order Poales; family Poaceae; genus Poa; species Poa pratensis. The sequence continues at coordinate 23,325,358 of CAMZMU010000116.1, read as the reverse complement.
AAAAACCATGGAGATGTCAAGAAGAGACATGCTTCCAGAAGCACTGGATAGTGCTTCCGTCAAGCTCTCCAGGTCTTCTTTTAGGTAGCTGCCCCTGTGCTTCATCATTGATATGACCATCTTACAGGTAAGCTTCATCAGTCTCAGGCAACGGGCCGTCGGAACGCTGTTTGCTGCCACCATGTCTTTGAGCTTTCTTGGAAGGCTAATTGTATCAACGGCACCAAACTGACAGGCCAAATCTTCATCAGCAGTGATGAATATGTCGCATGCCGTCACAAAGAGGGATAACAGGGGTGCATGGAATTCCTCCTCCTCGTCATTGTCCAACTCATCCACCTCCATATCCACCTCCACTTCCACTGCCACCACCTCACCTTTGCCCTCATTGTTTTGAGTATGAGGGGAAGAAGAGCTTCCGTCCCCAGCATTGTTTTGTGGGTTATCACGTTGGTTTTCTATGTCAATTTCATTATCTGGGAATTCGACCTGGTTTGCTTCTACTGGTCCATGTGTATCATCTTTCGTCAATCCACAACCAAGTATCTGTGCAAGTATCTGAAACGATAAGAACAGTTTGAGCTTAAAAAGAGGTAATAATAATCAAAGGTAGAAATGTACGTAGAATAGTCACCACCACATATATGCTGTCGATGATCAGAACAAAACAAAGGCTATCTATTTCACGTGGATTACCTTGGGCATTGTATCTATCATGTGTTTCTTAAGTCCACATAGAGACTCATCCTCTTGTGTGTGATGAATACACATTTGCTCCAGGATTTCAGCTGCTCTTATCCTGCATATATTGTTCTCAGCATCATCTAGAAGTAGTATCTTGGTGAGGGTATGAACAATGTCGCCGCTCGCCTGCAAGATAATACTTATATTCCTTCCTTCTTGGATAGACAACTTTGCCAGTGCTTCACCCGCCAACTTTCTTATGGACCTGTCCTTGTTATCATCAGCGAAGATGTCTACCAACATCTTAACGTAAGCTTCCCTGCTCTTTGTGTCCATGTATAATACTATGAGAGTCACCATGGCTCGTTTCTGGAGCTTTGAAGAGCAGCAGTCACAGCTGAGAATCCTCTCCATGGTGCCGATTGCCTCCTTGTTGCCTGAGATTTCTCGACGCAGCTTGGCACTAGTCTCTCCAGGAGAAGAGATGAGAAGGTGCATGACCTTCAGGGACTCCTCTACTACGCTGATGGACCACGCACCGCCATTGAATTGGTGGATCATGTCAGAGGTGAGAGGTGCCATGATCCTCGGGAGCAGACCTTGGGTGTGGCTCATGATTCTGCAGTTATTCTCGTGGGTTGCCAGCTTTCGGAGGATGCACAGGCCTGTCAGCACCAGCTTCTCGTAGGCCTCCCGAAGGTTATCAGCATCGTTGCCTGGTGCTGGCAGGTGACTGGCTTGTGCATTCCAGTCTCTGTCATATTTGTGTCGTAGCCGGTCTCTATTGTATGGCTCGATTAGACGGTATTCTTCGAAACTCCCGATCAGGCTACATATGTACTGAATCTCCTGCGGGAATTGATCCAAATGGATGTCCAGAGCAAGACGTGACACTATGGTCGCGCCCTGGTTCCTCGTCTCTCTGTCAAAAAATGCGACACTATGGTGGCACCCTGGAGCCAGCGTCTGCAACAGTTTGTGGAGTACCGGTGAAGAGGATGCGGATGTGATCAGATTTTTCATCATCATGTGCTGCCCTATGAGCTCTTCCCATAGAGTAGCACACGCTCTCTTTTCGCCCTTGACTCTTGCCTTCTTCAGTTTACTCTCCGCTAGGCGTATGGCTGTGTACAACATCTTTACCCCCACAAAGGATCACGTCTGGAACACTAAAACTTTAGGTAAAAATGAAGACCGCTCTCGCGACCTCCCGTCGCCCCGCGCAGGCGACCCCGGCCGCCGCCGCCGCGCCCCGCCCCCTGCCTCCGCCCCCGGCGCGGGTCCCCGCTGGTTTCCAGCCACAGGTAATCCTCCCCTCGCCCGTGGCGGCCTCGTCGATGGGGTCCTCGTCGGATCTGGATCTGGGCTCCACATCGCCGCCGCCCAGGTGCCAGGTCGTGGCCAGCTCGGTGGAGTGCGTCCCCGACACGCCTCCGGAGCTCCTCCGGCCTGCCTTCAATGCCGCTGCCCGTTTCTCCTCTGCCGGTGGGTGGGGCAGCTTGGGATCCTTCTCTGCAGCGGATCCGGAGCCTTCAATGCCTGCTGCAGGGGAGAGGTGGGAGATGATCCTCCCTCCTTCAATGCTTCGGCAGGGCGACAAGACGGCACCTGAAGAAGATGGGATGGGCACTCAAGGCCGATGGGAGATGGTCATGGCCCGTGCCCCGCGCCGCCCGGCTTTGCCTTCAAGGCCAGCTGCATTCATCGCCCCCGCGCTTCCAGCCTGGCTCGCCGGTAGGTGCTTCCGTTGTCTCTCAAAAGGGCATCGGGCGTGCGACTGCCGCGACCCCATCAAGTGTCGTCGCTGCTTCCGCAACGGACACCGCGCACGCCTCTGTCAGCACCCGCAAGAGCCGCCGCCGAGCCCAAGCACCTTCAGCCCATCGCCAAGACCTGCTCCGCGCCCAGCCCGTGCCCCGGCAGCTGCTCGTCCTCCTGCTCCGGCCGTTGCTTGGCGGCCTCGTCCTCCTCCGGCTCCCGCTGCAGGCCGCCCTGCCCCGGCTCAAGCTCGTCCCCAAGCTCAAGTTCGTCTCCAAGCTCAAGCCATGGCGCGCATCGGAGACCCCGAGCTCCGCCTCGAGGAAGACTCGGTCGTCATCGCCAACACGCCCGCAATGCAGCAGGCGGCGCTGCTGCTCTCCTCCAACTATGCCGTCGCTTGGGTGGATGGGCTGCATCAGAACATCTCCAAGGCCGCCATCCAGGCCGCGTTCGCCACCCGCTGCAGCGCGCTGAAGGGAGACATCACGGTGGTCCGGCACTACCCCGAGCAGTTCCTGGTGAGCTTCAACCATCCGCACCACTGTGCCCTCGTCGTCAACTTGCAGAGCTTCCCCTCCGACGGCCTCACCATCCAGGTTCGGCCATGGCGTCTTGAGGCACATGCAGAGAATGTCAACATGAGCTACCATGTGCATGTGTGCGTCGAGAAGCTGCCTCTGTACGCCTGGAACGAGGACGCAGTCGCGAAGACTCTTGGCCGGGCCTGCTCCCTCGACTACATCGACGGCCGCTCCATCCGCAAGGAGAACACGGAGTGGCTCGGGGCCTGGGCGTGGACCGACAACCCCAACGCGATTCCGAAGGTGAAGTGGGTCACGCTCCCCGCTCGCAACGCGGTTCCTGGCGAGTCTCAGGCCCATGGTCGTCGTGGCCTGCGGCACCGCTGCCTTGTCCACCTCGACATCTTGGAGGACCACTCCACCCTCGACGCCAACGGCAACCCGCTGCCGGCGAGGAACTTCGACTGGAAGCTGGGCGAGGTTGATGGCCGGGGCGTGCAGCCGCGCCGTGATCACCCAAGGAGGCAGGACCGTGGTGGCCGTCGTGATGACGACGGCGACCGCGACCGCGACGATCGCCGAAGGAGAGAAGATGGTCGCGGCCGCGACGGGGGACGCAACAAGGAGAGCTGGGGCACTAGGCTGCGCCGGAGCCTCTCAAGAACGCCGCGCGAGGAAGGCAGCAGCCGCCGCCGCTACGCCAGTGGGGACGGCCGTCGCCACGACGCCACTCCGCTTCAGGTGGCCGCCGCGCTGGAGGACCCTAGGCCCGTGCTGCCCCACGCCTTCACGCCGCAAGCTGCCGACATCACCGAGCCGCAAGATGGTGCCTTCACCGACCTGGACTCTTCCGATGATGATGCGCCGGCCACGCCTCGCCCGAGCAGGGCCGTGGGGCGCCATGCTTCTCCGCGCTCGATCAGGCGCGCCTCCAGGGACGCTCTCACTCCGCCCACGTCGCCCACGTCCGTGCTGCCATCATCCTCGCGCTCTTCCAAGACTCCTGTGCTACGCTCCGCCACCTCAAGCATGGTGGCCCTGCCAACGCTGCTGCTCTGTGCCCCGGACCGCCTGCAGCTGCCGTCGCCGAGTCCGTCTCGCTCGCTTTCACGCCCACCTGGCTTTGATGCTTCTCCGGTGCAGGTTACGCCGCCGTTCATCTCCGAGTCTCCTCTGCGTCGCACCCCGGAGCGGGTGCGGGCCGCAGCGGTGCTGCCTGTGCTCGAGGAGGCCCTGTTCCTGCCTTGTGAGCAGCCGCTGCTTCCCCAGCTTCCCCAGCCGTCGTCGCCTCGTCCACGCCGTCCCTCCAACAGGAGGAAAACCCTGGCTGGGGTGGCCATGACCAGCACTGGAGGGTTCTCCCTTCGCCGTGTCGACGAGCAGAGCAAGGGCAAGAGCAAGCTCAAGGCCGGCCCTGTTGCGGATGCGGCAGAGACCATGGTGTGCCGTGGCCTTGGCATCATCTCTGATGGCCAGGTTGTCACCGCGGCGGCTCTCGATGACTTCTCAAGCAAGTTCAAGGACAAGGTTGAGCCAGAGGTGATGCAAAAGATCAGGGTGTTGTTCAAGGTGGACAGTGCAGAGGACGAAGCTGTGGATGAAGCGCTGATTGGGCACGGAGGAGCCCGTGGCCTCGACATTGAAGCTGATGATGAAGCTGATGTCGTTGCAGATGTCTGATCTGCTCCAGATTTGGCTTGTTTGGTCTGTGGGATCTTTAGTTTCCTTTATGTTAGACTTTCTTATTAATCTGCTGTGTTGGAACGTTAGAGGGCTTAACGATGATGATCGCAAGGCTGTTGTGCATGAGACTCTGTCGTCGTCGTCATGCCAGCTTGTATGTTTGCAAGAGACTAAGCTGCAATCTGTGTCTGCTACTGATGCTTTTTTCATCGGAGGGAATCGTCTGCGTGGGTATGCTGAGAGGCCGGCTCTTGGTACTAGAGGAGGCATATTGCTCCTGTGGGACGACCAATGCATCCAGGTCTCCGATGTGGTGGTTTCCGAGTTTTGTTTGTCAGCCACCGTGCACGTCATCTACGCCGACTGCGATTTCAGAATCACCACCGTCTACGGGCCTACGGCCGCAAATAGAAAAGACGACTTCTTCGCCGAGTTGATTGCCCAAAAGCCCACCGTTGGGACTCGATGGCTTGTGCTTGGCGACTTCAACCAAATTCACCGTGCTAGGGACAAGAACAAGGCAAATGTGAACCGACGTCGTATCAACCGCTTCCGTGCCGCCTTGCACACTTGTGAGCTTAATGAGATCCATCTTCAAAATCGCCGGTTCACTTGGAGCAACGGAAGGCGAGACCCAACCCTTTGCAAGCTTGATGCCGTTTTTTGCAATGCCGAATGGGACCTCCGGTTTGGAACTCATGTGCTTCACGCGCTCTCCTCCTCGCTCTCCGATCATTGCCCCCTTCTCCTTGCCGATGATAGTGGACCGTTCAAACCGAGAACCTTTCGTTTCGAGAACTTTTGGCTTAGGCTCCCGGGGTTCGATGACGTTGTTAAAGCTTCTTGGGAGGCGCCCATCTCGCACACCGAGCCCTATCACATTTTGTTTCACAAGTTGAGGAGGCTAGGAGTTTGTCTTTCCAAGTGGTGCCGGTCCTTGTTTCCCAAGCCAAAGGTTCTCCTCCATGCAGCCCTCCTTGTCATTCTTCAACTCGACAAGGCCCAAGAGAACCGGCAACTCTCCCTTGAGGAGCATGCTCTTCATGCTCGCCTCAAGCGCAAGGTGCTTAGCTTGTCGATCCTTGAGAGGGCTAGGAAGAAGCAATGTTCCCGCTTTCGGAATGTAAAAGAGGGGGACGCCAATACAAAATTCTTCCACTTAAAGGTGAATTGGAGAAGGAGGAAAAATCACATGCATAGGCTAAAGCATAACAATGGGTGGGTCACGGAGCATGAGCACAAGGAGGAGATCATTCATGATCATTTTGCTTCGGCCCTTGGGAGAGGGGCTCCAAGATCGCATGACTTTAATTGGGATGAACTTCACTTTCACAACCCGGACCTTGAGGATCTTGCCGCACCAATATCGGAGGAGGAGGTGAAGAATGCTATCCATGCCATGCCTACCGACAAGGCACCCGGACCGGATGGGTTCACGGGAGCTTTTTTCAAAAGGTGTTGGGACATTATCAAGGTTGATGTCATGAGGGTCATTACCTCCTTTGGTAACCTTCACACCGTCAACTTGCATTGGCTAAACTCCGCTAACGTGGTGCTTCTACCCAAGAAGGAGGGAGCGGAGGAGATCACCGACTATAGGCCTATTAGCCTAATTCACGCCATTGCGAAGATAATTGCCAAGGTTCTTGCCCTCCGCCTTGGGCCTCTCATGAACGATCTCGTCTCCAACGCTCAAAGTGCTTTCATCAAGAAGAGAAGTATACATGACAACTTTCTATATGTCAAGAATTTGGCTAGGAGGCTTCACAAGAGCAAGATACCCTCTCTACTCTTCAAGTTGGATATCCGGAAAGCTTTTGATTCGGTCCGTTGGGATTTCATACTTGATCTCCTTCAACGGAGGGGTTTCCCAAGTCGATTCCGGAATTGGATTGCCGCGCTCTTGTCCACCTCATCTTCGCGCATCCTCCTCAACGGCGTGGCCGGCCTCCCCATTCATCATGGCCGGGGTCTAAGGCAAGGGGACCCCCTCTCTCCGCTTCTTTTCGTCATTGCCATTGATCCGCTACAACAACTTCTCGAGAAGGCGACCACGCTTGGGTCGCTCCACAAGATCCGTGGGAGGGGCACCATCTTGCGGACTTCTCTTTATGCGGATGATGCGGCCATTTTTGTGGCACCTTTCAAGGAGGATATCAAAAATCTCAAGAGCATCCTTTACGGTTTTGGTGTGGTGACCGGTCTTTGTACCAATGTCCATAAGAGCTCCGTGGTTCCTATCCAATGTGGCGGCGTCAACCTCGACAACATTCTCGAGGGTCTTCCGGTCGTGCGGGCATCTTTCCCAATGAGATACCTAGGGCTTCCCCTCTCTATTTGGCAACTACGGTTGGCCGACTTTCAACATCTTGTGGACAAGTGTGCAAGCAAGGTGCCCCCATGGCACGGTAGATTTTTTACCATGGCCGGCCGGGGCACTATTGTGAAGTCGATCCTTGCTTCACAAGCAATCTACCACTTAACGCCCTTGTTCATTCCTCCGGGTCTCACCGTCAAGCTTAACAAGATTTACCGTGCCTTCTTTTGGGCGGGTACCGACAAGGCCTCCGGTGGTAAATGCAAAGTGAATTGGGAAGCCGTGTGTCGTCCCACCGATATGGGTGGTCTTGGGTTCCTCCACACCGAAAGGTTTGCGAGGGCGTTGAGGCTTCGTTGGCCGTGGCTCCTTTGGAAGGACCCCAACAAGATATGGGCCGGTTTGGGCACTCCATGCACATCGGAGGACATGGACCTCTTCTATGCCTCCACAACCATCACGATCGGGGACGGGGCAAAGACGCATTTTTGGGAGGCTCCTTGGCTCAACGGGCTCAAGCCAAAGGACATTGCGCCCCTTATTTTCGACGCCTCGTCCAGGAAGAATTGGACCATCCCCCAAGCTTTGCTCAATAATGCTTGGGTCCGGAAGATAAAAATGGACGAGGACTTCACCGTGCAGCATGTGTTTGAGTTTGTTGATCTATGTACGAGGTTGCAAGGTTTCGCTTTTGACGCCACCATAGAAGACTCTATTGTGTGGAATCTCACGCCGGATGGTGAGTACTCCGCTAAGTCCGCCTACCAAGCGCAATTCTTTGGCACTACCTTCACCGACATGAAGCGGCTTGTTTGGAAAGCTTGGGCGCCTCCCAAGACCAAGCTTTTCGCGTGGCTTGCTCTCCAAAACCGGCTTTGGACGGCCGATCGTCTTGCCCGTAGGGGTTGGCAAAATTGTGGTCTTTGTCCTCTTTGCAAGGAGACTCCCGAGACGGCGGACCACCTTCTTCTTCATTGCCGTTTCACCACTAGGATTTGGTCCCTCTTGAAGGATTGGTTAGGTGTCCAACTTGACCAATCGCGTTGGCCGACGCTCTCTTTCAAGGCTTGGTGGGAACAAATGTCCGGCTTTGGGGTTCCTAACCGCAAGGCGATGGCCTCTCTTGTCCTCTTAACCTCTTGGGAGATTTGGAATGAGAGAAATGCGAGGGTTTTCCGGAACAAGCACACTTCCTCTCAAGCCATCCTCGCAAAGATCAAGAACGAGGCGAAGATTTGGGTTCTTGCGGGCGCTAAGCGTTTAGGAGAAATTTTACCGGGAGAGTAGTCCGGTTGTATCTTTATTTCGGTTGTCCTATGTTCTATGTTGTTCACCCAAAACTCTCTCTTAATTAATATAAGGGGCAAAGCTTTTGCCCCATAGTTTCTAAAAAAAAAAAAAACATCTTTACCCCGGAAAGGCAGTCATCACGTGACTTGGAACCGAGCAAGTCTACAGCATGTGTGATGAGGTTCCTTCCTCTCGCGAACGATGGGTCCTTCTCGCACCCGATTCTTATGTCACTCAAATATGTCAAAACTACACGTTCCTCGGCAGCATTGCGTCTTACGACCACTCGGGCCAATCGCTTCCTCGACAGAGAAAATAAGAACTTATAGCAGAAGAGCAACCCTTGGAGCACAGCAAGGTAGTACAAGGTGTCCATCGCCGGCTTCAGGTTTGCTTCCCCATCCGAGGTACCCCCGTAATCATGTTGTATCAGACGCCAAATCGATATCCCTGTCGAGATCAACAACCCAGACACGTAGACAGCTGCCAGAGGGCATAGTAGTATGGCCAACACAAGCGCTTGAACCACCATGCAGACAACAGCCAGCAAGATAATCAAGACAGGCACGATAAAAGTCTGCCACAGGCCCTCTTTAGTAGAATCGTCATATCCAGTTATGCCAAAAAAAGAAGCAATCATCAGGCCGATGCTTGATTGCCATATATCGCTTAACTTCTCGTTCTGACAGATATCGAATATCCTGTTGTAGATATGGGCAAGATAAGTGACAACACACGTACTAATGAAAGCAGATAATCATTTTGGCGAAGAAATTGCGCAACAGTACACATGTCAGGGGCTTGTTATAACAAAATCTACAACTTTAGCAGAAATTCACTTTGACTCCCTGATGCATATGCTCGCTTTACAAAAAAAAACATTTCATAATGTCAAAATTTTTTTTTGGAAAAATAAACTTCGGGCATACACCTCCACACTCTTGTGCGCCCATTGCAAGAAAAAAACATTTTTTGTGGCCGGCTTAAACACAAAAAATGTCTCGTGAAAAAAGTCTCATTTTAGCACCAAAATTTGTCTTTTCTATCTAAGACACAAAAAATGTTGAATTTCCGTGAACGGCTTTGTGCGCACTCAGCATGTGGAGATGTGCATGCTAAATTTTCTTGAATTATTTTTTACATTTTAAATGTGTTTAAAAATATTTTTTAATAAAGAGTGCATTTGCACTCCGGAGCCAAAGCGCATTCAAAAAAAAAACAAAGGATGCACACAGGAAAAAAAAAAGAAGAAGAAAGAGAAATGACTCCGCCACAATGATCAACGACTCGCAGGAGCAGTAACACAACTTTCACCACCGCTGACAACACCTGGAATGTATAATAAGTTATTCGGAAGCGGCGCCTCAAATAAGGAACAGTGCACAATCATTGTCGTCGCCCAATTCAAACAGACCATAGGTTTTCGCCCCAGAGAGAGTCTGAAATGTCCAAACAATACCTTCAACAAGGAAGAGACATTCTACCATTGCAACACTGGAAAGTGCTTTATGCACCAGAGCTCCAGTGCTCTGCTACTTTCAAAAATTCAAAAATAAATTTAGAAGTATCAAAAAAATCATGCGTGTTCTCAATGATGTATACTACATGCGTGCAAAATCTCAATGCATAATCATTTATATTATAAGCTAAACAAAAAAAAAGTTGGGAGTTTTGAAACTATGCATTGTTAACTATAATAAGATCTGTAAATTTGACATTTTTGTGTAGGTCGAAATATATAGCTTTTTGCTTTGTGATTTTGCATGTCTACAGGGTACATCATAGAGAACATGCATAATTTTTTCAGATTTTTTTTGAAACTTTTAAATTTATTTATCAAATTTATAGAGTGGCAGGAGCACTGGAGCTCGGGTGCAAGAAATTTCTACTCATTGCAACACAACCTTTTATATTATTATCATAAAAATAAGTAACAAAGCATTACAAAGAAATACATCGATCAACCGGAAGCCACCTTCTGGCGACAACAGTCGCTACAACCACAAGCTTGATGAAGGGGTGGACCTAACCGGAGCCATATGCTCTGAACTCGCACACGTACGTACATCATCTAAATCTGGGGGCCTCGCCAGCCGCTCAACGAGGAGACGAGGTGTGGAATGACGATGGCTTCATCAGGGTAAAACGTGTAGACGCCGCCATCGTCCGCCATGACCGAGGTCGGCTCAATTTTCACTAGCAGCCAAGCCTCCCCTTCCTCGCCGCTGGCTAAAACCGACATGCCAGATCACCACCAACAGGCCACGGACGATGCAACCGCTACGAGATCTCGACGGAAAGCACGACAAATGGGTCATGCCCTGATCAAAGATCTGACCAAACATCCGACCAAACATCCCACCACCACGGAGATCACGGTTGTCGTAGCCTACCGGAGATGGCCTTCCGCAGTCTGCGCGGCCCATGGCCCTTGCCGCCCAAAGAACGGAAGCCGCCGCTATCTGAGGCGCAAACTGCCACAACATGGTCCGCCGCGTCACAACAAGGAGACACTGCCACACCGTGACGCTCCTCGGCCGCGTCACGCCCATGCCCAAGTCGCGGGCCCGCGCCGACTTCACGAGTGAGGGGACGAAGTGATTTCATCGCCGATGACGACAGCGGGGCTTTGCCCAGCAGTGCCCTATGCCGCCGGCTAGGGAATGGGAGAAGGGAGGAGGAGAAGGTTTGGCAAAGGGATAGGGTTCCTCTCAGCCGCCTTGCGGAGGCGTTGTGAGAGGTCATTCGCAAGAGGTCTCTTGGTCACGGCTCCGTATGGTCTAGAGATATATTACAGAATTTCAATATAGGGAGATATGCTAACTACTACAGACAGATATCTCCGTCGCCGCATTGGCCTTGATCCCGAGGATGGTCTTCTCCAGGTTGGACGTGTTATCTTTATCTTCTTCATTAAATTGGAGTCCGTGGTCGTGATGGTGCCTATGGTACGTCGTCTACCCTCACGAGTCGCGAACATGCTCATGGGCCAAACCCAACTAAACCCAACGAAATGTTTTGTTATTGTTCCTGGAGTAAATTCCATTTTTTACCCCCTAGTTTGACATTTTCGACACTAATTACCCCATTTAGAAAGTCTTCATCCTAATTACCCCATTTAGCAAAAGTTGTGGCAATTTTTATTCCTTCTAATTTTTTTGAGCATTTTGATCAGTGTGTCGCTGTAAGGGCCGTGTGATGTTCCAATTTCTTTAATTCTGTAATTATTATACCCAAAAAATCAAACAGTTAACCATACTGTTGTACCATCACTACTAGGAAAAGTCCTACTCCCGCCAGCCTACCGCTGGCGAACACAAATATTGGCCCGCCAGCGCTGTTACCCCTGGGGAAGCATAACTCGTGTTCGCCAGAGCTACAGAGCACACCGCTGGCGAACGAGATTTTTTACACGCCAGCGCTACATGCGGGCCCGGGCGGGGGAAGCTACCGCTGGCGACGGCCATATCGTGTTCGCCAGGGGTTACCTGCGTAGCGCTGGCGAACAACATCGGATCGACAGGGGTTACCTGGCTAGCGCTGGTGAACGAAGCGGATTCGCCAGAGGTACTAACCTAGCGCTGGCGAACTGGTATGAGCCGCCAGCGGTTGGAACATGTGCGCGGGAGGAGGCCGCGCAGGCCCCAGGTTACCGCTGGCGAACCGGCTGGTTTGTTCGTCAGCGGTAACCTGGGAAGATGCAATAAGTGCGGGCCGGCCACCTACCACCCTCACTCTCTTATTTCTCTCACTAGCTCGAACTCTCCCCATTTTTTGCCAATTTCCCCAATCAAATACTCCCATTTTAGACAATAAAAAATAGTTTAGTTGGTAGATCCAACCAAATCTCCCACTCACATCCACTTCCACCAATTAGTTTCCCTCTAACCTATCCTATCTCTAGATCCACGTCTCACACTCTCTCCATCGGCTTTTCGACAAGTTTACAATTAATAAAGGTAGATTACTACCTAAAAATGAATTTTCTTGTGATGATGTGTCATGAGATGATGAAATGGACTATAAATATGAAATATTGTGTGATTGTGTTGTGAGATGATAAAATGGAGTACATGTGTGAATTTTGTGGTTATGATGTCGGAATGCGATCGACATTTGTCGATGAATTTGTAGGTACCCCATGAGGCCCTTGAGATTGCCGGAACGTCGATAAACTTCCGTTCCGGCAAATTCGGGTACTCCATATGTCCTATTTTTAGCAAAGGTCATGCCGAATTTTTTCGTGAATTTTGGCATGACTTGCTAAAAATAGGAGGCATGTCGTGTCACTTGCGAAATATTTATATGTGGTTATAATAATCTTGATTATACACCGTGCAGGCGATAAAATGGTCATTATGAGTGAACGTTTCGTGAATAAATACTCGAGACACGCGACGGAAGACATGATGCGAAATGGCCGCGATACAATAAGATGTCCTTGTCGAAGATGCAAACTAGTGGGTGTTGTCAACCCCTTGACCGGAGATTTGATGTATCATCTGCTGATGTGTGGTTTCATGGATGGCCATACTCAGTGGATAAGTGATGATGAGGATGATGAAGTCCATGGGGGAAATGATCATCAAGGGCAGCAGAACAATAATAACGAGGAGTGGCAAGAATACGGAAGAACATGTAACCGAAGACGAGGACACGCAGACACCACTAAGTGAAGTCGTGCAGGACCCTCATCTGAAAGAACTGCTTCTCAAGAACTCTCGGCAATCTAAGCTAGCGCAACTGGAGATAAACTCGAAAACTCTGTTGTACCCAGGTTTCGGGTCGAAAGAGTCTCGCTTGAAAGTAGCGCTCGATGTTGTGCAAATGAAATCAAGATACAAATGGAGCGACAAAAGCGTTGACACATTGCTGGAATACTCGCACGGTGTCCTTCCGGACAGCAACACTTGTCCTAAAAGTTGTGACGAGGCCAAGAAAATCGTGTGCCCATTTGATTTACCGCACCAGAAATACCACGTGTGCGTCAACGACTGCTACATCTATCGAGAAGAGGATGCGGAGAAGACCAAATGTCCGGTGTGCAACGCTACTCGATACAAGCAAGGGACGAAGAAAGCTCCTCAAAAAGTTGTATGGTACTTTCCGCTCATTCCACGTCTGCAGCGGTATTTCACGGACCGCAAGGAAGCAAAGCTAATGCGTTGGCATGCAGAAAGGAAGAAGAAATTGCTGAAGATGCAACAAGAAGATCCAAAGCGGAGTGAAAAGGTAAAGCTGACACACCCTTCGGACGCTAGCCAGTGGAAAGCATTAGACGCTGAAGATGCAGATTTTGCGGCAGAGGCAATTAACATCAGGTTGGGTGCGAGCACCGACAGACTCAATCAGTTTGGCAACCAGAGCAACACACATAGCACATGGCCCGTGTTTGTATGGATATACAACCTCCCGCCCTGGTTATGTATGAAGAGGAAGTATATTCACATGAGCATGCTAATTCAAGGGCCGAAACAACCTAGCAACAACATCAATCTGTATCTGAAACTACTAAAAGATGAGCTAGACACATTATGGGCTAAGGAAGGGGTCAGGACATGGGACGCCTTCGCAGAAGAATATTTCGATATGAGAGCTGCCTTGTTCTGTACGGTGCACGACTTACTCGGCTACGGATACGTCGCAGGCCAGGTGTGCCACAGACATAACGGATGCGTCAGGTGCATGGATGACCCGACGTTCCACCAGCTTAAAAGAGATCCAGGGTCCTCGAAAACTATGTACATAGGCCATCGAAGGTGGCTACGCTATGAAGACCCGTGGAGAATACGTGGAGACTCTTTCAACGGTGAAGATGAGCTCCGGGGACCTCCGCGTAAGAGGTGCGGCGAAGAAATCGAGGAGTTGCTAAAAAATTGGGAACAGTGCCCTGAGCCGGGAAAGAAGCGAAAGGCGCCAGATCCACTCCTGGGTGTATGGAAGACGAGGTCCATGTTTTGGGACTTGCCGTACTAGAAAATCCTCGGCACGCCGCATTGCCTTGATCTAATGCATATCACTAAGAATTTGTTCGAGAGTTTGTTTGGCACTGTGCTCAACATGGCGGAGAGGACCAAAGATGGGATGAAAGCAAGATGGGACCTGGTACATCTTGGTGTCAGGAAAGACCTTCATGGTGGACGCCCGGACAATGATGATCAGTCGGATGAGGAGACGGACGGTCGCAAGGCTAAAAGAGTTAAGAAGAATGACTATTACTGCCCACCCTCCTGCTTCACTCTAAGTCTGAAGGAGGTCGAACAACTTATCAACTGCCTTCTAGGAGTCAAAGTGTCTTTTGGTTACACGGGGCTGATAAGCAGATGGCTAGACCCGCAGAAACAAAAGTTCAGCGGTATGAAGTCTCATGACTGTTACGTGATGATGACTCAGATATTCCCGGTCGCGATCCGAGGGATAATGGATAAGCACGTCTGTGAAACCCTTTTTGCCCTCTGTAACTTCTTCGACGTAATCTCTAAAAAGTCAATCACCGTGAAGCAACTCTCAAGGTTACATGAAGAGATCATTGTGATACTATGCGAGCTTGAGATGTACTTCTCGCCTGCATTCTTTGACATATGTGTGCATCTGTTGGTCCATATCGTGGATGATATCATCCATCTCAGACCGTTGTTCCAGCACAACATGATGCCATTCGAAAGGATGAATGGGGTCATCAAAGGATTCGTTCGTAACAGGGCCCGTCCGGATGGAAGCATCGTTCAGAGCTTTCTCACCGAAGAGTGCATCTCTTTCTGCACGAATTTTCTAGACGTCGAGAACCCTGTTGGTTTGCCCGTAAACAAACACATTGGTAGGCTCGATGGAGTAGGTCACAGAAATGGCAAGAGGGTTTTGCATGTGAACGACTCTTGTCGACGCACCGACTTTAACAGGGCAAACTTAGCAGCTCTCCAACACATTGAAATCGTCGATACTTGGGTGGAACGGCACAAAAACATGATCGAAAACAAGTACACTGACCAGGGCAAGTGAAGAACCAGAAATAATCAGAGAGCACAACTCTTCTTTCTTGTGTTGGTTCAAAGACCAGCTTGCCGTTCCACCCATTAGTGAATTTGGTTCAGTCTTATATGCCTTGTCACGTGGCCCCGCCCCCAACCTCGTGACGTTTCAATCATATGATATCAATGGGTTCACTTTCTGCACAGAGGAAAAGGACAAAACTTCTGATTATCAAAACTCCGGGGTAACAATGGAATCCTACACCGGTGACCAAAAGTTAAGATACTACGGAAGGATCGAGGAGATCTGGGAGCTTAACTACTCTGGATAGAAGGTGCCTATGTTCCGTGTGAGATGGGCTAGATTATCGACCGTCAGAAAAGAAGACAAGTACTTCACCACCATGGTTTTACCCGAAGCCGGCACTTCATCAAGCGCAAACGTCACCGCGCAAAATGAGCCATGGGTATTGGCTAAGCACGTGTCCCAATGCTTCTTCATAACCGACCCGTCAAAGCCCACCCGTGTTGTCGTGGGGATAGGCAAAAGAAACATCATCGGAATGGATGGAGTCATCAACGAGGACGAGTTCGAGAATTTCGGCGACCCAGAAATTGACGACGATGATGATGATGATCAGGCAACATACACCCTAAGCAGAAGCAGAACCACGTTACCTAAGCAAGGTCTTCCATTTAAAAGAAGAAGTCACAATGTGGGGCTAAATTATTCGACCGCGACCAAAGAAGGCAAGAAGTTAGGCAAACACTGAGAAAGACGCGCGATGTGTGCGATGAAACTAGATGTAACTCTTTTGTATAACTAGGCACTACGTAATCTAGCTTTGTATCGATATTAGTGCAAACTAATTATTATATATTATATGTATATATACCGGCCTCTCTTGTGCATATATATATCGCGAGACATGCATTGATCTTGCATTTCTTTATAATTTCTGGTGAATAAAAAACTTAGAAGAATAAAAGAAATAAGAAAAAACAACACAAAAAACAGTGAAGAAAAATTAAAAAAAAAGCTACCGCTGGCGCCAGGTTTGTTCGCCAGCGGTAGCATGGCCTGCACCGACTTACACGCGGGCCTGCGCGCCTCTCTCTCCTATCACTCCAAATTTCCCCACACCGCGCGCCTCTCTTCCTCTCCCCCGATTCAAAACCGCCGAGCGCCGCCACCAGCCGCCCGTCCACGGCCCGGCCCCGAGCGCCGCCGCCAGCCGCCTGTCCACTTCGTCGCGTCCACGCCGCCGTCCAGCGCCACCACCTCCACGGCCGCCTTCGCCTCTGCTTCCTCCCCGTCGGCCCAGCCCCGAGCGCTGCGCTGCTCCCCTCCTCCATCCAGGAGCTTGCCGGAGCAAGGCTGAGCCCCCTCCTGGTGAGCTCGCACGCCCCTCCTCTCTTCTCCCCACCCGGTGACATGTGCACACAAGGTGCTTGGTGAAATGCCCGTGTGTTTTTTTCAAATTTTGGTACAGCTGTGCATGAATGTGAAATTTTGGTGCTTTGTGAGATATTGTGTTTGTTGATGAATGTGAAATGCCGACACTTGTCGGCCGGAGATGCCAACATTTGTCGAATTTGGGTGGCTGTGATGAATTTGAAATGTATGCAGGAACCCCATGAGGCCCTTGAGATTGCCGGAACATCGATTAACTTCTGTTCCAGCAAATTCGGGTACTCCATATGTCCTATTTTTAGCAAAGGTCATGCCGAAAATTTTCATGAATTTTGGGATGACTTTTGCTAAAAATAGAACATATTTGAGTGCCAGGAGTTGCCGGGATGGAAGTTAATCGACGTTCCGGCAATTTGGACTCACGAGGTAGCTTAGTACTTAATTAAGCGAATTTTTATTAGATTTGTTTTACTAACTTTGACTATCCTCGTTAGTGCGAATATGTATAACAATAATGAGGCCGGGGGTTCTCAAAAAGGAGGTGAGGATCCGATGCGGGAGTACATCGAAGACGCACTGTCACAGACGTTCAACAATCTGTTTCCTACGATTTGTGAGTTCGTTGGAACTTGATGAAGGGAGGCCAAGTTGGGCCTCCCCCCATGATCGGCTACGGCTACGGCAACTCCATCACCAATTTGACTCCTACTGTGCAAAACCATGATACGCCAAAAGATGCGCCGGTGAACAAGCCTAAGAAGGTTCGGAAAAGATCCAAGAAACGTAACTCGGACGACTCCAACAGCCGGCCGGAGTAGGGGACTGATTTCCGGTTTGTGGACAGGATACCCATCGAGAACTAGCATGTGACGCATCACTTGGCTAAATCGATCCTGCTGGTTAGTTGGGTCAAAAAGTTGTCTGGGGATTTGTTGGACCTACATGAGCTTGTTCTTGTTGTGGAGACGATACTTCTTGAGCAACAAGCTCCAACATACCCGGTTTTTATTGCAAAGGTACCAAAGGACTTGGGCTTTGTCACTGAAGCTGATGACGCAGACCTGCTCTTTGTGAGATTTGATGATATCTTCAGAATGTTCCATATGCTCCCGCTCCACCCCTCCATGGTCCGCCTTGTTGGCTCAAGTTGGCGCACCAGATCAAAATGGAGGATACCCCTGGCATCGCGATAGTTGACCCCTACTACATGCAAGAAATGTTTGTGAACAACCCTTTGGGTAGGAAAACCGTGACGTGTTACCTCATAAATCTCTTCCTCCAGAATGATCCCAAGTGCACCTTTCTCTTGCCTTATTTTCCCGAGTAAGTCATTCCTAGCCATCATAACATGCTTCCATAGATTTCCATCGTTCAATTTGCATCTACAATGGTTAATTTTTGCGCAGAAATGAACATGGCACCCTCATCTCGTTGGACATGTCAGACTGGACTGCCTTGTATCTCGATAGCGGGGATCGTGCTAACGAGAAGACTACTAAGGACTACACCTACATCAAGAATGTTCTGAATGATGCTCTCAACGGCTACGCGTTAAAGGGCGGCCCGATAAGAAAAGATAAGGCATATAATGAAAAGTATAGATTTTCCCATAGAGTTTACTTCCCCTGCATCAAGCAGGATTCAAGCAGTTGCATGGAGTCATGGTACCTCATCTATCAAATGCGGTGGTTTTTAAAGTTTCAATAACGAGGCCAATTTATTGGTGATATCAATAAATGGTGCACAACACTAAAGGACGTCACTGAGATGAGTTCCGTTACATCCAGAAGATGATCGCGTGAATCATCATGCGTGACGTCCTAGATGACAATGGGGAGTTCTACTTCGGCCTTAAAACACCACCTAACGCCGAGATAGAAAAGAGCATAAGACGTTCGGGTGATTACAGGCTATTCAACTCGTTACAAGGTGGTCTCTCGTTCCCGTAGATATCGAAGAGAAGTGATACGTCTCAAACGTATCTATAATTTTTGATGTTCCATGCTGATATTATATCAATTGCTACATGTTTTGGTTACACTTCATATCATTTTTATGCATTTTCTGGGACTAACCTATTAACAAGATGCCACAGTGCCAGTTCCCTGTTTTCTGCATTTTTGGTTTCAGAAAATCTATTAAGGAAATATTCTCGGAATTGGACGAAACAAAAGACATCGTCAATAATATCACGAGGAGATCACGGAGTCCAAAGGGGAGTCGGAGCAGACCCACCAGGGGGCCACGCCACACTAGGGCGCGGCCCAGGGTGGGCCCGCGCCCCCTATGGCGTGGTGGCCCCCCTCGGCCACCGACGCCGCCTCTTCGCCTATATATTCTCCGCGACGCGAAAACCCTATTACGGTCGATCATATTCCACGAAAAGTTCCGTCGCGGCGTCATCGTCAATCTCAGATCGGAGGAGTTCTGAAGCTCTTCCCGGCACCCTGCCGGAGGGGAGATCATCACCGGAGGGCTCTACATCACCATGCCTGCCTCCGGAGTGATGCGTGAGTAGTCCACCCCTGGACTACGGGTCCATAGCAGTAGCTAGATGGTTGTCTCTCTACCTTGTGCCTCCATGTTTAGATCTTGTGAGCTGCCTAACATGATCAAGATCATCTTATTGTAATGCTAGATGTTGTGTTTGCTGGGATCCGATGAATATTGATACCATGTTTATTCAAGTTGTTTATCTATGTGCTCTTGATCTTGCATGCTCTCCGTTGCTAGTAGATGCTTTGGCCAAGTAGATGCTTGTGACTCCAAGAGGGGGTATTTATGCTCGATAGTGGGTTCAGTCTCTAGATATCTGGATCAGTGACAGAAAGGTCTAAGATGGTAGATGTGCTGTTGCTACTAGGGATAAAACATTGGTGCAGTGTCCAAGGGCACTTGTATTGATTACATTACACACTTTACTTCATGCAATAATCTGTTGTTAGCAACTTAATACTGAACAGGATGCGGATGCTGCCTTGAAGGTGGATTATTTAGGCATAGATGCGGTTGGAATAACGGTCTATGTACTTTGTTGTAATGCCCAACTAGATTTCATAGTAGACATCTTGGCATGTATTGCATTGTTATGCCCTCTCTATTTGTCAATTGCCCAGCTGTAATTTGTTTACCCAACATGCTAGTTATCTGTTCTGAGAGAGACACCACTAGTGAACTGTGGACCCTGGTCCAATTTCCTCATACTGTTTACACAACCTGCTGCAATCATCTGTTTCCTGTTACTTGCTGTGTTTCCTGCTGTTTTCCACACCATACGTTTAACTCTTTGTTTCTGCAAGACCGGAGAGATTGACAACCTCTCTGTTTCGTGTTGGGCAAAGTTCTGGTTTGTGTCTGTGCAGATTCCACGTTGGTGCAAGCTCCCTAGCGCCAGGGGGAGTCAACATCAACAACCTTCCGATAGATCGTCAAGTCCTACTGGATTGATAACCTTGGGTAGATTATTCAAGGGAAAACTTCTGCTGTCTACATCATAACCTTCCTCTTGGGGTTCACCAACACGTAGCCATCAAGCTGTTTTCTGGCGCCGTTGCCGGGGAAGTACTCATCATCACCATCATCATCATCCTCAAATACTCTCCCGTCAACCAGGCACCAGCTGTTTTCTGGCGCCGTTGCCGGGGACTTGGAGGCTATTGGAAAGGGGAGTCTCTCAGTTCCAATCTCTTTACTTTGTTTTTGTCTTGTTGTTTGTTTTAGTTTTGTTTTGCTTGCTGTTAAAAATCAAAAATCCAAAAAAATTAAATTCCTGCATCTAGTTTATTTCGGTTTGTTATTATGTCTAGTTCTTTGCTTGCTATTCATGGGTACTTTGCTTGAAACTTGTCCTATGGCTGAAAACAACTTGAGAAACCTTTATGAAATTTATCTTGAGCTAGGACATGATGTGTTTGAAGAGAAAATTAAAAAACCTATGGAACTTTATTTGCATGATAGTACCAATGATATTGGTATACACTCTTTGAACATGGTTGTTGCTAATGCTATGGAAAATATTAAGCTTGGGGAAGTTGGTAATGATACTATTGAAATAACTTCTTTTGATAAATTTGAGGTAGACAAACATTCCTTGACTCAAGAGAAAGCAAAAATAACAGAAGTACCAAATATTTCCCCCAATGTTGTTTATGAAAATCCATGCTATTTTGATAAGTCTTATGATAATCCTCTTTTTATTCCTAATTTCGAAATGCATGGTAATGAGAGTGTTTGCTTAGAAAATGTTTATGATAAAGCTCTAGATGATGGTCCTATGTTGCTTGATAATATTATTAATTCTACTATTGAGAGTGATCAATCAACTTGTTTCAATATGTCTAAAAGTGGGTTTGAAATTTTTGATCCCACTATCTTGCTTGATAAAAGTTATGTGTTTGTAGATCATAAAAAGCATGCTTTATGTGATAGTTATGTTGTTGAGTTTGTTTATGATGCTATTGAAAATTATTATGAGAGAGGGAAAGATGGTTTTAAAAGTTTTCATGTCACTAAAATACCTCTCTTTGTGTTGGAAGTTTTAAAGTTGGATTTGTTGCATCTTCCTATGCTAGCTGCTTTATGCTTCAATGATTTGTTTTACTACAATATTCCTCTGCATAGGAAGTGGGTTAGACTCAGATGATTTTGATATTTGCCTCTTGATGCTCTCTTTGTTTTTCAACTCTTATTCTTATGCGAGCATCATTAAAATCCTAAAGCCTAGCTGAAAGGCATTAAAGAAAAGCACTTGTGGGAGATAACCCATGTGTCAAGGATGCTTGTTTACCTCTGTAGCAACTCCTTTGTATCTTTTATTTGCTGTTTTGTTGTGCCAAGGAGAGTTACTAATGCAAAGTTGGTTTTTATTTTCGGGACTGCATTGGGACAGATTGCTGTTCGTCACCGTTTAATTCAGTAGAAAATCAGAAAAAATCGAAAAATGCTGAAACTTTTTGTGCATGTTCCTGATGATGTTACGCAACTTTCATTATTTCAAAAGTTCTTCATCTGAGCATCGTAAGTGCCTCGAAAAAATTCGTCATTACAGACTGTTCTGGTTTGACAGATTCTGTCTTTTATTTTGCATTCTCTCTTTTACAAGTTTTTAAGTGGTTTCTTTTCGTGTAAAAGTGCCCACTTGAGCCTAGTAACAGTGGCTAATGTTTAAAATAGTTGGCTTGTGAGTTTTGTCTTTGCTAGAACTTTGAAGTATTATCTTTTAGTGCACTAACCTGCTAATGAGAAAAGCTGTTAAGTTTTGGTGTGAAGGAAGTTTTCAAGTGTTGATAGAGGAGAATGATATTACATGATCAAGAAGAGTGAAGAGCTTAAGCTTGGGGAGGCTTACCTCCCCAGCATATTTCAAGAAGACTCAAGCATCTAAGCTTGGGGATGCCCAAGGCATCCCCTTCTTCATCTACAAATTATCAGGTCATCTCTAATGGTGCTATATTTTTATTGCTTCATACTAGTGTACTCTTCCTTGGAGCGTCAGTGTGTTTTTGTTTTCAGTTTGTTTTGTTTTGTTTGCTGTGCTATACTTGTTGGATCCTAGTATTCATGTTTGGGAGAGAGACACGCTCCACTTTTTCATTAGAATACTCTTGTGCTTCACTTATACTTGTTGAGTATTCCTGTCTAGTTGCTGTTATTGCTTTAGCTCTCAGTTTTTCATATCTCTTGTTAGAGCTATCAGTTTCTTTTGAAGAAAGTACTCTCTTGCTTCACTTATATCTGTTTGGAGAGTTGTCAAATAAGTTGATTGGTGTTTGGTTGGACCAGAAAAATGCTATGCATGTGGTAGTGGTATAAAATGCTTACATGAATCTTTTTAGATCGTTGTCTTGAGTAATTTGATGCTTGCCAATTGTTTTGAGCTGTCAAGTAATTAATGTTTAAGCTTGTGCATCATGTAAGTAATGGCTATTAATGAAGAACTACTATAAGGATTTTCTGCTATAATAATCTGTTGCATAATTGGAAGTCCATAGTAGTCTAGATAATTTTTGGATGAAGGCTATGTGTTAACAAGGAAGACAGTGGGAGTCTATGGTTCGTCAAACCTTGTGTTTTATGTACACTCTTGCTATTCCAGTTGATAATGATGTTTGCTTATAATAACCTTGCTAGCCTAAACTCTGTACTAAGAGGGAATGCTTCTTGTACATCCAAAACCTTGAGCCAAATCCATGCCACCTGTGTCCACCATACCTACCTATTATGTGGTGTTTTCACCATTCCAAGTAAATTTCTTCATGTGCTATCTACTAACTACTCAAAACTGTTACATTTCCTTTTTGTGTCACTACTTGAAAAGCTCATAAGGACGTAGTAGTGAGATTTGTCATCTTCCATGCTAATTAATTTACAAGGATTGGCAGCTTCATCTGCTTCTCCACCTTTTATTTTGCATTAAAGAGCTGGTTAGTCCACCCTATAAATAAATAAATAGACACTCCTCCATGGTGAATGTTGGTGGGCACCCGAGGATTCGGTTAGCCATGGTTTGTGGAAAGTAAATGGTTGGGAGGAGTGTCACCAATAAGTGCTTGTTACAAGTGCAGTCCTAAAAACTCTCGGAACCGCTCTAAAAGTTAGTTAGCCATGGAAGATGACAAGTACCTGCTATTTGATTTGTTGACACCTGTATACACCATTACCTTACAAAACAATATTTTATGCTCTCTATATGCCTTCGGGAACTACAGCTCTAGCACATGATGTTAATCCCTGCTTCCCTCTGCGAAGGGCCATTCTTTTACTTTTATGTTGAGTCAGTTTTCCCACTTCTTTCTGTCTACTTAAGCAAACATCATTGTCAACTCCAGTATAACAGTTTTTACATAACTTTGTGTTTGGTTGATCATATTCTTTGCATTGACATTATCTATATGATATACATGTTGAAAGTTGAAGCAAAAGCTGAAGCTATTATCTTCCTTTGTGTTGATACAAACACTTTCATGTTGAGAATTATTGCTGCTGTGAACTAACTATTATGTTAGACTATTATATCTCTAAATGTTTTATAGTATTATTCATGAAAGTTTGCACTTGTGTGATCACTTATGTTTACTCTTTATTTACTTGCTTGCAAACTATAGACCATTGGCTTGGATCACTTCATTCAGATCATGTGCATTACATTGTTATTTGATCAAAGATTGTGTTGGTAGCATGTCACTTCAAAAATTATCTGTTTTTATCGTTTACCTACTCGAGGACGAGCAGGAACTAAGCTTGGGGATGCTTGATACGTCTCAAACGTATCTATAATTTTTGATGTTCCATGCTGTATTATATCAATTGCTACATGTTTTGGTTACACTTTATATCATTTTTATGCATTTTCTGGGACTAACCTATTAACAAGATGCCACAGTGCCAGTTCCCTGTTTTCTGCTGTTTTTGGTTTCAGAAAATCTATTAAGGAAATATTCTCGGAATTGGACGAAACAAAAGACATCGTCAATAATATCACGAGGAGATCACGGAGTCCAAAGGGGAGTCGGAGCAGACCCACCAGGGGGCCACGCCACACTAGGGCGCGGCCCAGGGTGGGCCCGCGCCCCCCTATGGCGTGGTGGCCCCCCTCGGCCACCGACGCCGCCTCTTCGCCTATATATTCTCCGCGACGCGAAAACCCTATTACGGTCGATCATATTCCACGAAAAGTTCCGTCGCGGCCGTCATCGTCAATCTCAGATCGGAGGAGTTCTGAAGCTCTTCCCGGCACCCTGCCGGAGGGGAGATCATCACCGGAGGGCTCTACATCACCATGCCTGCCTCCGGAGTGATGCGTGAGTAGTCCACCCCTGGACTACGGGTCCATAGCAGTAGCTAGATGGTTGTCTCTCTACCTTGTGCCTCCATGTTTAGATCTTGTGAGCTGCCTAACATGATCAAGATCATCTTATTGTAATGCTAGATGTTGTGTTTGCTGGGATCCGATGAATATTGATACCATGTTTATTCAAGTTGTTTATCTATGTGCTCTTGATCTTGCATGCTCTCCGTTGCTAGTAGATGCTTTGGCCAAGTAGATGCTTGTGACTCCAAGAGGGGGTATTTATGCTCGATAGTGGGTTCAGTCTCTAGATATCTGGATCAGTGACAGAAAGGTCTAAGATGGTAGATGTGCTGTTGCTACTAGGGATAAAACATTGGTGCAGTGTCCAAGGGCACTTGTATTGATTACATTACACACTTTACTTCATGCAATAATCTGTTGTTAGCAACTTAATACTGAAAGGATGCGGATGCTGCCTTGAAGGTGGATTATTTAGGCATAGATGCGGTTGGAATAACGGTCTATGTACTTTGTTGTAATGCCCAACTAGATTTCATAGTAGACATCTTGGCATGTATTGCATTGTTATGCCCTCTCTATTTGTCAATTGCCCAGCTGTAATTTGTTTACCCAACATGCTAGTTATCTGTTCTGAGAGAGACACCACTAGTGAACTGTGGACCCTGGTCCAATTTCCTCATACTGTTTACACAACCTGCTGCAATCATCTGTTTCCTGTTACTTGCTGTTTTTCCTGCTGTTTTCCACACCATACGTTTAACTCTTTGTTTCTGCAAGACCGGAGAGATTGACAACCTCTCTGTTTCGTGTTGGGCAAAGTTCTGGTTTGTGTCTGTGCAGATTCCACGTTGGTGCAAGCTCCCTAGCGCCAGGGGGAGTCAACATCAACAACCTTCCGATAGATCGTCAAGTCCTACTGGATTGATAACCTTGGGTAGATTATTCAAGGGAAAACTTCTGCTGTCTACATCATAACTTCCTCTTGGATTCACCAACACGTAGCCATCAAGAAGGTGAGCAACAATCAACGGTGTTCGTAAAATATATCCCTAAATTAACTTGCCTACTTTCGAAAGTCGTTGAACTTGTGTGATCGATGCTATATATTCATGGGTTAAGAATCGTGCATGCTTAGTTAATTATGTTGCTTTTAATTATTGCAGACATGTTCTAATTCATTCTTGTTTATAGTTTTGTATTCTCTAAAATGTCGATGATTAAAATGTTGTGACGTCGTGTGATCCAGGGACGGGGCTATCGAACCTTGTGATATGCACGAGTACACAAATCTTGTGCAGCCTACTTGGCTCGCTAACTCTGTCCCTGAAACATGTGTGTGTCCGACCTAAATATGAGGCACAAA
This sequence comes from Poa pratensis, assembly GCA_947311845.1. NCBI lineage: Eukaryota > Viridiplantae > Streptophyta > Magnoliopsida > Poales > Poaceae > Poa > Poa pratensis. The sequence continues at coordinate 23,299,547 of CAMZMU010000116.1, read as the reverse complement.
TCCGAATCATTTCCGTTTACTTTGGTCTTTCTTCTGTCTTGTGTACACACATATTTTTACTTACAACTCTTATTTGCCTTATACTTTTATATGCGTCTGGTGTACAGAGAGATGAAGAAATGGTATGTGTGGTGTACGAAAGTCGTGTTCCAGGAGTCTATGAAGAGTGGGAAGACTGTCTAAAGCAAGTGAACAAGTTCAAAGGCAACAACCACAAAAGCTACAAGAGTAAAGCGGAGGCGGAAGCTAGGTAAACCACCTGCTTGCGGAAGAGAGGAAGAACCGGATGAACTCCAACTTCATCGTGAACAACCACAAGAATTACAACAGTAAAGCGGAGGCAGAAGCTAGGTACTTGAACCACCTGCTTGCGGAAGAGAGGAAGAACCGGATGAAATCCAACTTCATCGTGATCCCCTTCTTGCTCATCGTCATTGTCATCCTCTCGTATGTGATTGTGTTTTAGATGACACTAGCTAAACTAGCGACTCTCGTGTATGAAACATTTGGGTACTTTGTCTAATTGTTCGGTTTGTAATGCGCATGTGTGATAAACCAACTATTTAATTTGGTCTTTTATCTATTTGTACTTCTCTATAATGCTGATATACCTGTATATATATACTGCTGGAGTACAAATTAAAAATTAAAAAAACATACCGCTGGCGAAAGTGGTTTTGCCCGGAAGCTCGACCGCTGGCGGGTGGAGGATATACCACTGGCGGGCAAAGAGAGTCGCCAACGCTGCTAGGAGCTACCGCTGACGGTCAGGGATTTGTTCGCCAGCTTCGTCAGTGGTAGATGTTACCACTGGCCATGGCGGACGTTAGTTCGCCAGCAGTAGGCAAAAAACGTCCGCCAGCAGTAGGCTTTTCCCTACTAGTGCATATGCAAGTGCTTAAGAATAATTTACCACAATCAAGTGCTCTTCCTTTTGAGTTTAACTACCTCTCTCATGATATGCTATATTACTAATACTTCTCACTTCTGTATTCGAACATGGACATAACGTGTAAATACAAAAGATGACGTCTTGCTTAAGCCAACCAAAACCGTATGCTACGTTATACTGAACACCCCTCCTGATCCGTTGATAAATGCTGTTGAAGAGAAGGCGGACGGTGGTTGCTGGAAGGAAGTAAACGGCACCTCCTAGAGGGGAACAACGGCTGATTCGTGCATCCCCGTCGGCGCCTTGGACGCAGCGCTACATAAAGTCGAATGGCGCTATATCTCGCTGCCGTCAGCGCGAGCAAGCTCCTGTCCAACCTGTGCCGTCACTTCAGTCCATCATGACGATGAGCGAGGAAGCGAAGGTATGCTGCATTTAACCTGTGTCCTATCTTATCGCACCTGGCCTGAATTGTTGTGTAGACTTCACTTCACAGTGTTTCTTCTGTCGCTGGAAATATGATCATTCGCCTGATTGATATATGATCTATGGACTTGATTGTCACAGGGGGCATTGTAGGAAACTCTACATTTCTGATTCCTCACATGCTTATAGCGCCGGTTGAGTTTTCATGTAACCCTATGCTTGCAAGCCTGCTGGGAGAAAACAACGTATGTTCCTACCTACAGTCTGGACTTTACTTATGCATGTTGTGATTAGCGGTTGCGGGTTAGTGATATCAATCAATTATGGCAACTTCGTTCATGAGGTGCCCCATCCCTAATTTTTTCATATGCTTCCCTTGAAGTGAGCCGTGTTCCACTACCATCAGTAATGAAACATACCAAGGTTCAGAGTATGAGCACTACAACAAAAAAGAATGTCACTTGGTAATAGTTAATATCTCACACAATATTTAGTATCACAAGCATTACAATATAAATCACTACGGCACTCCGCCAATTTTTTTTTGCTAAGTAGAATACGCATTTGAGATTTTAAGATACTGCCAAACTGATATGCACCGGTAATTCTCCGTGATCCAATGTCTGTCAGTAGGTAATAGCTCTGTCCAATGACTACACAAGGGCGATTTGGACTTTCTACTTTATACAAATAAGGAACTAAATTTTAACATTAAAGCATAATGATAATAAGAAGAGTAAAAATAGGATATATGTATTACCTTTACATGATCTTCAGGTTTTTTCTTGCTTTATTACTATTTCCCATGTACAAGGTTAGATTTTCGAATAAACTCTATGTCAGAATTAAGTTACCGTCCTATCTGGTATGGTTTTGCTCAAACAAACAAAGAAATTGCGTGGAAAAGGTAACTGTTCTTAATCACATTTTTTTTGGAGCATATGAAGAGAGCCTGATATTGGAGATTGTAGTAGGATGTAACCCTTTTGTTGATCTGTGAGATGCTGATAGGATGCATGATTTTGTACTGATTTTGCTGTATATATTTTGTGTATTTTGTATTGTGCTGTCATGAGATGTATAGATTTGTACAGATATTGGTGTATAGATTATATATTTGGATGAATATCATTTGAGTATGGTTGTCCAGTACCCTGGTTACTGCTTACAAGAGGAGCACTCTCCTTCTAATAAATTTAAATATTCTGGTTTGGTTTGTTTGGTCACAGGATAATGTCGATTAAGGAGAAAACCCATGAACTTGGGCGGTTCTCAGTTTTCACTTTTTTTTTGCACCTATGTACTATATAAATTATCTGCGATGTGAAGACACTGGTTTGTATTCCGTTTCATTTTTTATATTCGAAGCATAGCTATGTACAAGTTGTTCAACAGGTGGTTACCACAACAGCCTCATAGATTGCATTTTCAACTTGGTAGCTTAAGTTCCCGCACTTAGACAAAAGCTCTTTTTGGTAAATCTGCTTTAATCATTTCTGAAATTGTTGGTTCGGCGACTCTATTTGCGAGTTCAGTTCTTCATATCAAAATGTATTTGTTTGTCCAGCAGGTGCATGTGCAAGGTGACAGAGACATGGAGAACACTAGAGATGTTATTGGGGAGAGAGGACAAATGGCTCCCGAGCTCCATGGATGCCTTTATTTCGGAAATTCGAGAATCATATTTTAAAGTTTCAAAAAAATCTGGGAAAAATCATAGGTGTAGTTGTTGCATTCTACTAAGATACAAAATATCAACTAGAAACGTTGTATTTTGGTTTGTGAAAAAAGGAAAAAAGATCTGAAAATGTATAGTGAACAATGCAAATTTTGAACACTTCAAAATATGTCATTTTTTGTTATTTTCGTGTAGCCCAGAATATGAGTTATTTCGAGTTCATATTTTTGCATGTTGATAAATATAATGTTATATACATCCAGGATTTTTTCTAGATTTGTTGAATCTTAAAATATGATTTTTCAAATTTAAAAAAATAAAGAGCTCCATGGAGCTCGGCCTCCATTTGCACTTTCCGTTGTATTGGGAGGTTAAAAAGCCGGTATACTACTATATCTAATAGCGGGAGATTTTGCCGGCCTCTCCTCGCTCCGGGGGTACTGTAGATGGACAGTACTCTACAGTACCCGGAACACTGTAGCATTTTTTTGCTTTTTTTTTTGCAAAAATTTGTCCCCACTTTTTTTTCTAAACTTTTTTTGTTTCCCCAAAAATTATATATATGAAATATATTCGCGTCGACAAGTAGGTTTCATTCTCATGAACGGTTTCGAGATTCGTCGACTCTAACTCCTCAATTTTAGATCCAAATTCACACAAACATTTGACGATTTTTTTCTCAAATGTTTTGCAGAAAAATCCTCACGTTTTCCAAAAATTAACGGTTTCGAGTTTTGTCGATTCTAACTGTTCGATTCCTTCTTGTCACTACACACATCTCTTTTTTTATTGTGGATGCTGGTGAGAAGATGCACCCGGGAGAAAGATAGATGGGAGATCCATATGAAGTGGAGCAAAGTTGTTTTTTGTTCGTCGCCTTGATACAGTAAATTTTTTTGCTAATCTAATATTTTGTTACGTCTTTGCATGGTGTGTAATTCTTATTATTTGGGTTAATTAGTGGAGTTGGAGGGAGGACCAAGCATATGATGACTTTACTTGAGGATAGTCCTAATGTATTTATTTCTAAACATATTTATTTGTGCTTAGTGACATAAATATTTATTTGTCATTATTTCAGTATATTCTATAGTTTCGAAACATCGACAGAGCATTTAGGTATTATGTTTACACATGTGGCGATGAAAAAACTCGGTGCGCCCGTGGCAACGCATGGTCATTCAACTAGTAGTTTATAGTGGGGCAGCTTTGTTGGTCTCACTTCGTCCAGTCTGCTACGGGATAGCACCTGCTGGACTGCACCAGTCTTTTCGTCCGAGTACGCGTCAGGACGAGGCCCATGTCGTTGTCGTTAGCTGTTGGTGTGGAGAAACCGCTAACACGGGCGCAGTAATAGGGTGTGTTTGGTTCAGCTGTGGATTTCATAAAAGGAGCTGGGAACTGTGAGCTGTGAAAAACTGTTGTGAACAGAACTATGACAAAACTGAAAGTTGTTTGGCTGAAACAACTGTGAATTGTGGATTTTGTGTGGATCATCTGTAATACCCTTATACCCTGGGATCGCCGGCCGAAATTCCTCGCTACAGTTCGCCTTATCCCCGTGACCCCGCCACGACCACATCGCTCCCGGTCGGACCTCGCCGGAGCATCACCGGAGTTAGCAGGGAACTAGTCGGAGTTTGCCAACCACCGCAACGGAACACGAGGTTTGTGGTGCCTCGCTAGACCCCTGTACTGGAGTTCCGCCAGAAAACTTCGCCGGAGATCGGCAAAGCCACGCCATACCTCGCCGGACCGCCATCGAGCACCTCCGCCTCCGACCTCATTGGTCCTTGCGTGGAGACTCGCCGGAGTTGGCCAGACTTCGCCAGAACATCATCGGAGTTGGCCGGAATCTTGCCGGAGATCATTAGAACCACCCTGAAACCTCGCGGAACCTCATCGGAACGAGACCTCGTCGGAGCTGCCTGGACCTCGCCAGAGCCCACAGATGATTCAGTCGCAGAGTACGCATGACTAGTCCTTGTACAATTATACACATTAGCTGACGAGTGACGACCAACGATCCTATATACGCACATCTCTACATCCTTGAACATTATCAATTCAGTTGACATTTCCAATCAACAGAAGTTCAGTGCAAAGTTATCTTTGAACATGCATTTCAAGAACTTCAGTGCGCGGATATCCAGTTTAAATCCTGGAAATAAATGTTAGGCATACTTCAATCGTGGACTGAATAGTGTGAATACTTGACCACGGCGGCCGGGAAGAGCAGCTCGTATTCTCGCTACGGAGACCAGCTCCTGATGACGGTTGGCTTCCTGATATCAAGTGCTAGCGACACCTCCATCTCCGCCACATAGAAGAACTTCGGGGAGGGGTATAGCAGCTCCTGAGTAGCGACGGCTTCGTCGGAATTGACGACACAGAAAAAAACCTCGGCAAGGGGCGGAGGCTATAAAGGAATCGAGGATGGCCGGGCGGTGGTGGGAACGCCTGCGCGGCCACGGGCACGAGTCTGGGCGGCCCTGACGGAGGATGTCGGAGCATGGCATGCCACGGCACACTACCTACCTGGAGCAGTGAAGAGCACTAGGCGGGCTGTCAGGCGTCAGGAGATACGCACGGCCCACCTAACGAGGATGTCGAAGGCCAAGTCCAAGGGAATGGAGCAGGTGAGGTAGAGGAGAGGCATGGCATGTGTGAGGGGTAGCTTGATCTAGTTGCAAACTGAACCACCGAGTTTTCTAGGAGATGGGAAGAGTGGGGATGGGAGGGGATTTGTTGAACACCCAATCCCCACAAATACTCTTTCCCTACAATACACTAGCATGGACTAGAGTTTTTATTTTAGGCCAAAATGAGGTGGTTGGTTGGGGATATCTAGGTATTATCCCCTCTAATCTCCTAAAATACACTAGAAGTAAACATACTAGTGAAGATTTTCGGGATCCGGAATAATCCTCTCCCTTCCCCTAAAATACACTAGAGGTAAACAAAGCATGAGTGTCTTTCTTCCTCCCTCGCTCCGATGAACTCGTGAGTTCATCCGAGATTCCATCCTCCTGACGTGACGCTGGGTTGAACCTTGTAGAACTCGTGTGAGATCAGTTATCTATCGATCGTGTGCGTGAGCGTGACATGCCGCTCCGCTGAGGGGCAGCGGCCATTGCGGGTCAGGGTCTTGGACAACTGTTGCTTGCCGATCGGGGGCGGGAAGGGAGAATGAGCAGCGTAGAGGACGGACGGATGGGAGATGGCCGCTGGCGGACCAACCGTAGGAGCTTGCTTGGCGGCGCGAATCTGGGATCCGTGTGCAGCCTTCTTTCTCTGGTCAATGTGGCCGGAGGAGAAATTGCTCCGTCGCTCGCGTGCCTGAGGGGAGGAAATTGGGGATAACACCATTTGTTGGGGCTGCCGGGCTGGTTTTGCACAGAACCACAGCTACCAAAACTTTTTGCGCAAATCACCACTCTTTGCCGTAATGAGTTGTAGGGAACCCAAATCACTTCGTTAGCGGTTTTGACACCCAATTAGTCTAGTTGGACCCATAGGCAGTACGTACGTGGCATCAACCTCCCACCACTTAGCTCCACTTCTGCTCAGTAACGGCCCATGCCGTCCTACGACGCACTACAAGTCGTTTTTCTTTTTCGAAACACGGTACAACGCAGACGCTCATATACACGCGTATACATTCACTCTATGAACGCACACGCGCACACCCTACCCCTATGAGCACCTCCGAGAGACTGAGTCGGTGGATCAGGTCTTGAGATTGACGAAGTCACCATGGGTGACTCGCTGTTGACGGAACGTCGCCTCCCACTGAAGAATATTCCACCTAAATGAGAAACACCAGCGTCAAACCTGTGGTTTGAACTCTGGTGGGTTGGGGGTACAACCACCCTCGCCGGCTGCAAGTGCCGCCGACGACACCCTGCGCACCATCCGCCACAGCACCTGCCCCACGCTCCAGCCGCAAGACCCACTTGTCCGAAATACACGAGCAGTGTGGGCCGGGAAGGAGAAGGCCGCGGCAGCTGGGAGTTCCACAGCACGCCGAGGTCAGGGCTCCGGCCCGGGAGGACGCCGTCGAAGGAGGGCACGGAAGAGCTCGTCCTCCTCGCCGCCGAACACCTCCGACTCATGTGATAGCGGCCTTAAAAATTAGTTGTCGAGTTCGTCGGCATCTAATTGATCCCTGTTAATTTGGCCCAACTAGCCTACTTTGTTGTCAATGCCGCAGATGAAGAGATTTGGGTCCTATGCAACTCATTAAGGCAAAGGTGGTGTTTTGCGCAAAAATTTTTGGTGGTTGTGGTTCTCTGTAAAAACAGCCGCAACAAGCGGTGTTAACCGCAATTTCCTCGCAGGGAGAAAAGAAGTCCCAACCGGTACGACTTACCGGTGGCAGTGGGTAATTTCCACGGAAAAGTTGATTCTGGACGCGATGGATGCAGGGTCGGACCTACTACTAAAATTGTACTAGGGAAGCTGCTGCATTTGAAGAATCTGCCGTGAAAATTAATCGGATTTGCTAGTTCTAAGTCGCCTGAGAACTCACTAGTTCTCAGTCACCTCGTCAACCATTGGATATGGTGTGTTAAGATTCGTGCAAGCTGTGGTTTGGGTCGTTCGTGAGTCGTGACTTCTTTTACGTACGCGTGAACCTGATGTGCTTTATTGTGGGCCAGTTGCTGCGTTGTCATGGGCTGCTGGGCTCTCGCTTTGCTGCTTTCCGCGAACTGTGTGGTCGTGTTGTGCTTTTTTTGTGTTTGTTACTTTTTCTGTGCTCCGTTGTAGACCCTAGAAACACAAGTGTGCAACTAAATCTCGCCTATACTATGATAATTTGTAATTGATAAAAGAACACATATATATATCGATATGCCATGTGATTGAAAGCACATGAGTGATAATTGAAATTTTTCCAGTTACATGATCTGATTCACGCGTATAGAATGACAATGACGATGAGATTTCTCACACGATTGTGGCTGCGTTGTGTGGTGTTCTCATGTGGGCTATGATGTTTCTTTTGTTTGGCCCATTTATTCAAGTAGTCTTTCATCAATTAGCCCTTTTTCTCATCACATAAGCGAACATTGATTGTCTTTCTGTACAAAAGGATTAGAAGCACCATTCTACGTCATGCGAGTATGTAAGCCTTTCCTTCCCATAAATTTTATTCAAGTCTTTCCATTCTTTTCCTACGTTCTCAGCTTAGTGTACGTCTATCTTGTGCCTTTTGTTGTGTTTTCCTATTTTTCATGGTTTTTTTAATTTTTGGTCCATAGAATCAAGTTAAAACCCAATCGACTTTTCAATTCCTGGATCACGCCGTAATTTATGCTAGCGTGAAGGTTACAACGAGAGTTTCCGGTTTCAAGTAGGTTGTAACTGAGATTTTTTACTTTTCTAATTGCAACTGACTTTTTCCAGTTGTAAAGGGTTGCCACTGTTTTTTTTAGTTGCATGTGGGTTGCAACTAAGAAAAAATATTATTTTTTCATTGTGAATCATGTTTAGCTGTGACTTGCAAGTAGGTTGCAACTAACATTTTTTCAATTGCAAGTGGGTTATAACTGAGATTTTTTAGTTGCAAGTGGGTTGCAACTGAACTTTTTCCGGTTGCAACTGGGTTATAACTGACTTTTTTTCCACTTGAAAGCGGGTTGCAACTGTTTTTCCAGTTTCAAGTGGGTTGCAACTAAGAAAAATATTCATTTTTTCACTGTGATTCGTGTTTGACTGTGAGTTGCAAGTGGGATGTAACTGAGATTTTTAAGTTGCAATTGAAATTTTTCCGGTTGCAACTGGGTTGTAACTGACTTTTTTCCGGTTGCAAGCGGGTTGCAACTGTTTTCTCCGGTTTTCAATTATTTTTTACTCCGTTTTTATGTACTCCGTTTTTCAAAGTGTACTCTTTGTACTTTTTGTTTTTCGTTGTACGGTAAAAATTAACGAAATACGTATATAAACTAGCTAGCCTTGTGGGCGGCATGGCTGATCATTGGGGTAACAGTACACGCATGCGTGCATGTGCCCCTTTGCGTGGGCGGGTTGCATGACGGCATGGCTGATTGGCACCGTCGTGAGCAAATAACCGAGAGGGAGAGCGCGAGACGCGCTAGAGGATTTGCTGATGACATCAGCCGGCTGAGTCGACTGAGCTCCAGGCGTGGCCGAAATTAATCCCTTTGGTTCAGCTTCTACTTTTTCACCGCACAAGTTGGTTTTAAAAGCTAAACAAAATGGACCCATATTCTGCTTCCGTCCCGTCCTATCGTCATCCTCATTCTACACCATTCCCTATTTCTAGTAAACAAGGATTCTCTCCTCGCTCGCAACTAGGGACGATCCGCCGGTCATACACGCCGAGACAGTCGAGAATTACTCCTACCCATGTCGTGGATCCGTTCCAACGTTGCGTTTCTATAACGGCAAATGCTTTTGTGTCATTATTTTTGCAGGATAATAGAAAAACAAAAGATGGAGCTATAACGAAAATAAATAAAAGAGTTTTTTCTAGAAAAGATCCAAGAATTAATCATTAAAGGTGCAAGAATCATATGAGGAAAGATTTACCCGGCTGTCTGTACGAGGGTAATAAATGTGAGACACCAAAAGTCTTTGTTTTGAAGCATCGAGACGAAGCCACCAAGAAGTACGACGGTGGTCCAAGTAAGTATAAGGAAGCCTAGACCCTTGATAGCCATTGATATGTAACCCATGAACAAGGCGTAAGTGTTGAGAAACGTCACTTCATCCCAACTGCAATCATCAAGTTCCCGGCGGTATGTCATTCAAATCCCCTGAAGAGTTGAGGCCATCCAACATGATTAGAACAGCATGGTCGACCAATTCTCCAATTATATGAACATAAGGAACGGAAAAAAAATTGGCGGCGGATGTTCGGAGCGGCGTCTTACAGCGCGATGCGCTCCGAGCCATCCGTTTGGCACTTTGGCTCCTGTGTCCATGATGTGAGCCAGGCTGATATGGAAGGAGGTCCATGGCGCCGTAAAATGAATAACATGGAAGAAGAAGATGATACTAACTACACCATCCCGGGCGCTATCCGGGCATAATAAACAGAAAAGTTGGAGAAATTTGAAGCTCCGATGAATTTAAGGGATCAATCTTACCTGCAGCAAGTGGATACAGCGATCGGTTTGCAGGAACCCGGAGAGAAATATGATCCCTGTCTCAGAGGAGGAAGGGATTGAAGACTAGCTACAACTCAATACTCAGGCGCAGGGTCGCTGGCTTATTCAACATGGTTTGGAAGTAAGCGCTAGTATATGCTTAATTATGCAGGGATCGAGACTAGATCTTGACCAACACACCAATCGAGGCCGCTGTGACTTTGGTCCCAGCAGTACTCTCACTCTCTGTACCATACAGTTCTCGAGGAAATTGTCCCTTTTTATTTGTCTCTATAGAAAGAGACAACACACCTTAGACTAGTCACAGTGGAGAGTATCATATAATAGTATCATGCATATGATACTACTATATGATATTGTAAGACTAGCCATAGTGGGAGTAACATAGGTAGTATCATGCATGTCACGTTGGCAAAAATATGACGTGTCACTGCAGTTAATGAGGAGAGAGATGATAGTGGTATCATAGATAGATACCGTAACATAACGGATTCCAATACAAGATGTGTGTACAACCTAATAAATACACTAGTACTCCCTCCGTTCCAATTTAATTGACTTACTATTCACCAAATGTGGATGTATCTAGACATGTTACAAGTATAGATACATCCACATGTGGTAGATAGCAAGTCAATTAAAATGGAACGGAGTGAGTATATGATAACACAAATATGTTACTACCCACTATGAAACTAGTAACATTTAGTAGTATCATATGCATGATACTAGTGTATGATACTCCCCACTATGGATAGTCTTAGTATCATAATCTCATTCTATTTAATGTTTTGTATTATCTCAATGTAAATATGTGTACAAGATCTATCTGTCATTAAATTTTCTTGTTATATGTGTCATGATATGGTATCTACCTATGTTACTCTAATCCTCTCTCTCGCTGCCACATGGCTATATACATATGAGAGTGAATAAAGTGAACCGGCGGGCACCTGCTCCTGCCTATTTTTTTTATCTTGATTTAAACCACTTTTGAAAAGTCAAAAAAATCTGTAAAAAAATCAGATGCATAGGTAATGCAAATCCAATGCGCCGGCAAGTGAGTTTCGTGAAGAATTTGTATTTACGTTGGCTACGTAAAAAAGACAAATTTGCAAATGCTACAGTACTGCTGTATAGCAGTGTATATACGTCATAGATTTGTCTTTTTTACACAGGGCAAATGAAACATCGTTTCTCCACGAAATTTTGTACTATTACTGCATACATGTGTATGCATGTCTCCATTTTTTTTCGGAATTTTTGAACATTCGGAAGGTCCTCGTCCTGGGCAGGAGCAAATGTACCCAGGTTCATCCTGGTATTTTCCATATACATATGCTACTTTATCAATACATGTCCACCTTATACTCTCACATAATGCCTAGGAGCACGTGCTGCAGCTGGCTCTTACATGAGAGTCCGCTTCCCTTCTCTCTCCTCTATGTAAGCATAACAATACTATTTAAATCCTTATAGCCTGCTGACTGGCTTATTATACTTGCTCCAACGGTCTCTTAGTAAGCGCTATCAGCTGACGTGTCCAACTGCGAGCAAAGCTTAAATTTTGTGTCAGCGGGTCATATGAACTTTAATTTGGGCATTCTTTTGAGATCTAATCGCGGAAACAAGACCATTGCTACGGCATGGAGGAGAAAGACGAGCGTCCCCCCCCCCCCCGCCACCGTTGGCCTAACCGTTTGTCTCCGTCGCTACCACGTCCACCTCGCCGCACTGCTCAAACCACCCCCCCTCCGTCGGTCCGCCGTCCCAGACATCCCTCTAAAGCCCCTCCTCCCCCTCTCCCCAGATCTCGTTGCCGGCGAGCACCCCACGCCGACCGTTAAGTCCATCCACAACGGCCACCTTCTTCGCCCCAGCGGCGTCGCCAGCGCCATCTCGGTGAAGGGTGCATGGGATGGGGAAAGATGGGAGAGAAAAAAGAAAACGAAGGAGGAAGAAGACCACGTGGGTGGGACCCACCCACGTGTCTCGCGTGCGTGAAGTGCAGACGGCTCGCGCGCTCGTCGATAAGTTGTTTCGCTGCCTGACTGCTCTCTGTTGTGCCGAGTGCAAATTATCATGCGCTAGTCAACATAATAACCAAGTTGTGCGCTGCAAAAATAAGCACTCGGCATAACAAGACACTCTGACAAAATGGTGGCGGGAGAGGGAGAGGTGAATCCTATACATCGCCCTATGGCGATGGCTTCTAGTCGCGTCGCTTGAAGGACTCTATACTGGGCCGGGCCCATTTTAGTTCGCGAGCTTCTTTTTCCTTTAGCTGTTCGAAGCGAGGAGAAATAAGGATATACACGCTGCTTTTTTTTTCTCCTGTGTTCGATTTTCTTTTTCTTTTCTGTTTTCTTTTTCTTTTCCTTTTACGTTTTCTTTTTCTGTTTTCGTTTTCTATTCTGTTTTCATTTTTATTTTTATTTTTCATTCTTTTAATATTTTCTTTTCCTATTTCTTTCTTTTTCTCGTTTTTCACTTTTTTATGTTTTTCTTTTTATTTTGTTTTCACCCCATTTTCTGTTTTTCAAAATCATGCAAAAATAGTTTCGTTCACCCCCATTTTCTATTCACTTTGAAAATCGTTCAAAAATAGTTTCTGTTTCACCGACCTTTTTGTTCACTTTTAAAATCGATCAAAAATAGTTTCCGTTCACCCCCATTTCTATTCATTTTTCAAATCGTTCAAAAATAGTTTCCGTTTAATGGTCTTTTCTGTTCACTTTTAAAATCGTTCAGAAATAATTTTCGTTCACTTTTAAAATCGTTCAAAAATAATTTTCATTCATAAACATTTTTTCTCACTTTTTAAATCTGTTCAAAAATAATTTTTGTTCACCGAACTTTTTTGTTCAATTTTTAAAATCATTTAAAAATAGTTTTTTGTTCACTTTTAAAATCGTTAAAAATAACCTTCGTTCATAAACCTTTTTCTGTTCACTTTTTAAAATTTTGTTCACCGACCTTTTTTTATTCACTTTTTAAAATCATTAAAAAAATCGTTCACTTTTAAAATCGTTCAAAAATAACTTTTGCTCATACATTTTTTTCTGTTCACTTTTTAAATCTGTTAAAAGTAATTATTGTTCACCGACCTTTTTCTGTTCACTTTTTAAAATCGTTCAAAATAATTTTCGTTCACTTTTAAATCGTTCAAAAATAACTTTTGTTCATAAACCTGTTTTTGTTAACTTTGAATTTCGTTCAAACATATTTTTCATAATAAAACAATCATTCATGTTTTTAAAATCATTCAAATCTTAGTTTTTGTTCACTTTGAAATTTGTTCAAAATATTTTCTGTTCAAAACAGTTTTTCGGCCACGTTTTTAAAATCGTTCAAATCTCAGGATCTGCTCTCCTTGAAATTCAGGTTTATGTGAATTTTTTTCTGGCACTTCATTTACAAGTATTTTACTGGCGTAAGAAACATTTAGTAAATTTTTTGAAATTTCAAAGTACGTAATATGAAAAACTGTTTATGCGACATGTACGTCTGAAATAAATAGAACGAACAAATTTCACGCCACACGCTAGCTTTACTAGAAACAGTCGAAAAAAGAGGGAGAATGCCACGAAAGAACGAACCGCAGAAGAAATAGATGCCACGAAGAAACAATATTTTTAACGCATCGGACATATGGGCCTGCTCGCAACGAGTTTCTAGTAGGCGACAGTGTCCAGTTCGATCGCCGTAAGGCGACCTACAGGACCTCCCAGAGGGAGAGGGAGAGGGAGAGAGAGAATTAAGTTCCAGAAGAGCATAGTAGGCCAACATTACTGGTTGGGGCTTTTTTGACGGAGCCACAACACGTGGCTACCATTTAAAAAACTTTTTTTACATAAAACACCCGTGTTTGCCGTAATTGTTGCACATAACACAGTTTGTGCGGTTAACAGCCTTACTGGGCCTACTATTAGGCCAAAATCTAGGACCGTCCCGTGTCCTATGCCTTGAGAACGCGAACGGCGTTCGGTTCACGCCATCACCGACGTCACTTCTCTCCGTGCGGCCAGCGACCATGCCGTCCGTCAAGACCATGTCAGATAGCTCCGCCTCACTTTCATGTACCTCCCAGCAGAAGGAATCGAGCCAGGTAGCTGCGTGTCGCCGACTCACGCCAACCTAGGCCGACCGCACCGCCATTCCCCACTCCGGCCATCCGCTGTCATCGATTCCGTGCCACGGCGATACCCTTCGTAATGACCTTGACAGAGGATGACGACCAGGACGTTGACGCGAAGGAGCCAGAATTCTGCGGGTCTGGGGCTCTAGGACGGCGATGCCGACCTGGCTCGGCGAGGTCCTTGTGACCGGCCGTCGACGCCGCCATGTAGTATGTTTTTTGTAGGGTGCACCCACCCTCCTATGCTGCCATGCAAGTTCTGGCACCGACGTCTATTCTAGAGTTCCATTGCTGATGGCCGAGCAAAGCACTCCTCCGCCTCCTGTGCAATGGAGACTGTGGATGTAGCTTCCACGTTCTCCGGTAGTTTACTCTTCGATCACAACTTGGCTGCCTGCTTGCACCGTTGCACGTGGGATCTGGGGTGAGATCTTCAGATGGTAGCAGCAAGCTCGATCTGGATTCTGAGCTCATCAGGGTGCTGGATGGCGAAATTGACTACTCGAAGGCAATATTCAACCATGGCTACCTGCCGTCCAGCCCCCCGCGCCACCTCTACTCTAGCCGAGACAGAGAGATGAAGACGATGGAGGCATCTACTACTTCTTCAGCGCCCCGGCTAGCCACGGTGAAGAACTTGCGCATGGCAGCATAGTGATCATCTATACGTGTGGGCTGTACATTACTACCGGGATTTCACTGTGGCGTCTGGTACAGCATGACTACGGGGAGGCCGATGGGGATATCAGTAAAGCAAACCTGAAGCCAGCGATGGACGCTTTGTACTTGGTAGCTCTGGTCCAGGGTCTGCTCTTCTTCTATAGGCTCACTTATGTTTCTGCAGGAAGGAAGATTGTGAAAAAAGTGGCTGAAGAATATGAGTTCGGGGATCAGGCACAAACTTCAGTGCGAAACTACTTACGCGAGACCAGGATCGGATGTGAGAAGGACCCATCATTCGCCAATGGAAGGAACCTGGTCACGTACGCTGTGGGACTCATGAAGTCGGAATCATCTGGCTGCTTTCTCTCCGGGGCAAGGATCCTTGGCACGCAGCACGCTCTTATGGCAGTCGAAGCTCTCGGGGCAGCTTGCACTGATCAAACAGCTGCTGATTGGATCATCCGCATCGTCGAGCCACCACCTGCTCCAGAAACTGCTGCGGGCTGGATTCAAGAAGTCCATATGACAGACAGACTAGGGAGCATGCTGCAAGGATAGTGGCGCACCTTGCTGGCGACATCCGTTTGGAGCAGTTCCTGCGAGGGGTCCAGTGCATATCTTCGCTGATCGAGACATTTGAGGAATACCGTCTACTTGAGCCATATCTGCAGAGAGGCTGGCTAGTAGAGAGATATGAGCAAGACTGGAACCAGGAGGCTCCGTATCTGTTATCGTCAGACAGTGATGAGTATTACCTTGAGAATGCCTACAAGGAGATGCTTCTATAAGGCCTTCTTATCCTCCGGAAGTTGGCAGCCGATGAGAACAACTGCAGAGTCATGAGCAATGCCAAAGGTTTACTCCCCAAGATTATGGCGCCGGTCACATCAGACCTGCTCCACCACATCGATCATGGTGCATGGTCTGACATAGTAGAGAAATCACTGAAAGTGATGCGCCAGCTTGGGTCTGCTCCTGGGGAGACTGGGCGCAAGCTGAGGCGCGAGATCTCAAGCAACAAGGAAGCAATCAGCACCATGGAGAGGATTCTCAAGTGCGACCAATGCGATACAGAGCTGCATAAACAAGCCATGGGGATTCTCACACAACTATCCATGTATACTTTATCGGAAAATAAAAAACTATCCATGGACAACAAAAGCAGAAAAGAATTTATCCAGATGCTGGTAGACATTTTTACTGACGATAACAAGTATACCACCAGAATGTTAGCAGGTGAAGAACTGGCCATGTTATCTTTTGACGGGGCATTCATGCAACAATCATCTTACAAGTAACTGGCGATTTTGTTGGTAGCCTCAGCAAATACTCCTAAATGCCAAGAGCAAGACATACAGAATTAGAGCAGCTGAAATCCTACAGCATCTATGTAGCCATTACACCAAGGATGATGATTGTCTCAAGAAACTTAAGAAAGCCATGACCCAGGTGATGCCAAAGGTAATCCATATGTAAGAGATAACCATAGAATACTTGCATGAAGATTCAAAATATCTGATGTTTCGTACAAAATTAAGTGTAATTTGAAATTTCTAACTCAAAGGAAAAACTAGTCTTCGGTAAAGAGTAGTTTGATGGTATATCTCTGTGAAGTTGCATTAATTTAAAAGTAAACCGCATGGGTTCTGTCTTCAAAACTGCCCAGCCATAAATATATCCTAAAATCATACAGTATATCATATGTTCATACCCAAACTCAGAATTATGTTGATGATATAGCCATATATGTATATTTTATCAGATGGTTCATGGTGTGCGTGGGTGTGGGTGTGTGTACATTATGAGCTCTTCCAAAGTATACATATAACAGAACGATCCTCTCTTAGAATTGACTATCTACCCTTGTCAAATAAAAAATACTCTTATTGTTTGCAGGTGCTCAGCGAAATACTTCCAAGAGAAACAGCACAAACAGGAACAGTAGCAGATGGACCCAGCTTTTCCTCACCACATGCAGACATAGAGGGCCAAAATGGTGTAGCTTCAAAAGATATTGGTCGCCACAAGAGCTCTTCCTCTCATCAGAAAAACGATGAGCGAAACGAGGACCAGAAACTGCTAGCGGCCTTGTTATCTCTGTGTTTGACCATATGCAACATGTTCATCAGTGGAGATCAAGATTTGGCTCTTGAGTTTGACACAGCTAGCTTTCCAAGGAAACTCAGGGAGATGGTAGCTAAGAACTGTGAAACCACGTCCAGCTGCCTGAGAATAATGAAACTTACCAGCAGAATGGTCATATCAATGATGAAACACCAAAGCAGATACCTAAAGCAAGATCTTGATAGCTTGATGGAAGCACTGTCTAGTGCTTCCAAGATCATGTTTATTCTTGACGGTTCCATGGTTTTGGCCCTCTGTGATGATGGTGAGACAACAACCAAACCTATGACTATGAGGACTCTTGCTTCCCTCGTTAAGGAAGCACAAGAAATTGTTGCCACAAGCAAGGAACTGGAACTGGAAGTTATGGTACCACATAGCTCTGTCAGTGGCGGCAGACTCCATAGATTATCTTCTGGACTTGTGGTATGAAGTTTGTATGAATTGTGTGGTTATCTGTAGATTGCTGTCGGAAGTTTGCTGTGTCTTGAGGATGAAACATGTAAATCTTATAGGAGCATTCTTCATATCATGCGACTTTTGCTAAGCTCCAAATTCTCAAAGAATGTAATGAAGTCTGCCGTTTCACTATATTTGGTTAATTACATTTTAAATACTGTTTGAGCTGAGTTATTATATAAGTCAATCCCATCCATATGAAATTTCCAAGGCCTTCTAAATTTTTAAAAAGTGACTCCTTACATTTGTGAATCAATGCACTTGACATATATTTTGCCACCGTCCAGTAATCATCGTGTACGTGACAGTGGAGGAGAGGGAAAAGTGTTAGTGAAGTAAAAGTTTTGGAACTTCTTGTAACTAAAAGGTGTATGTACCATATTATAGCTACCTTCAACTAAAGCATACTACTATTACTGAAGGAATATTCAAACCTCGAGGCTCAACTACCGAACCACTAGAGCACAATCAAAGAATGGGCAGAATATGGGACAATCTCTCGTTGAATTCTGTATTGCATTGATCTGTTAACTCCCACCCTTAATTCATTTTCGGAGCCAGATATGTCAGCGGCAACTTTTGTGACAAAATAATTAAGAGAAAAAAAACAGAATTGGAAACTGATTCTAATCATCAGAAATAGTCAAATCAATATGAAAAAAAAATGATTCAATAGGCCAAAGATGACATGTAGGTAATGGGTTCTATCTAGGAACCTCTGTCGAAATTATAGCAGTGCATGAGGATTTCAGAGAGGTTCATAGGCACGCTCACGGCTCACCGGCATGGTAGTATTAGACTTTGCCCAGGCTCCATGAATTCAATAGTCAGTCTTTGAAAACTTATTTCCTAATTTCATGCGAAGTTCTAAATTTCTCTACAAATTATTATTATTCCCTAATCTCAGTTAGCACAAACCGGCGGAGATAGAGCCAATGGGGTAAAATGATTCAAAAGGTAAGAACAACTGATTTCAGAGTTCTGTGTCGGAAAATAAACTTCTGCAATATTAGTTTTTTTTTTTTTTTGCGGGGGACTTCTGCAATAATAGTTCAGGGTTGAAAAGTGGACTTTTCAAGAAAGAATTATAGAGGTTCATCGAATCCCTAATACGGCTAATGGAAACCACAAAGGTTGAAAAACAAGCATGTTATAGCAAGAATACCTGATCCATAATTAACTATATTATGTATTTATGTTGTCTGGTCTTCTGACGTTGATTGTGGCTTCCAGTTTAAGTTATATGTGCATGCCAACTGCAACAAAGAGGTGCGCACATGAATTGATTGAAGTAATAATATCTTAACGATCACAAACGAAAACACTGGGGTCTTCAGGAGGAGCACTTTACGAACTTAATTTCAGAAACTTCACCAGAAGTCTCCACATGAACAATTCCCATTTTTAAAATGGTGAAATCTATACACGTCTCGCAATACAATTTCTCTTCCGGTGACTTCAGAGGTAAACTTCATCCAAGTGTGGCAATCGTTGCAGACGCGGAGATTCTTAATGACTCTAAGGGGCATAGAAGGAGGCAGACTCATCAATCCAAAAGCAACAGCTAATTTCTCGCTGTGGACAAAAGCACTGGGGTCCTTTTGTTCTTTCTCTTTTTCATGGAAGAGAAAAACATTCTCTTGCATGTATCCTATTTTCTCTAACCTATCATTTAAGTCAGCCAAATATTTGTAAATCTGATCAGCCAACGGGTGCAATCGATCACCAACAAAGAAAGCATGGACCACATTCTTTACTTCAATCCAGCTGCGGCCGGGTTCTTTTCTGACACCTCTATCTTTCATCATCTTTCTGATCTGATCCCTATATGCCCACTTCCCAGTAACAGCATATGCATTTGAAAGGAGAACATAGGATGCTGAATCATGAGGCTCTAACTCCAGAAGATACTTGGCTGCTAGCTCTCCGATTTCTATGTTCTTGTGTACTCTACAAGCACTGAGAAGGGTTCTCCAAACCATTGCATCAGCAGAAATTGGCATTTCCTCAACAAATTTCCTTGCCCGGTCAAGTTGACCAGCACGTCCAAGAATATCTACAACACAAGCATAATGATCAGGTCTTGGCTGGACTCCATGCTCGCTAGATATGGATTTGAAGTAACCAAGGCCTTCCTCTACCAAACCCACGTGACTGCAAGCAGCTAAAACGCCTATGAAGGTAACATCATTTGGTTTTAGACCTTCTTGCTTCATTTGATCAAAAAGATCCAAGGCCTCTAGGCCACATCCATGCTGTGAGCAACTTGTAAGAATAGTATTCCATGACACATCATTCCTCTCGGACATTTCAAAGAACTGCACCTTGGCATCTTCGATGCTGCCACATTTCCCATACAGTGAAATCAACGCATTGGCAACTTCAGTTTCAGAGCTGTAACCTGTTTTAATAACTCTAGCGTGTATTTGTTTTCCTTGTTTTAGATCTGCGAGATTAGCTGAAGCACTAATAGAGGATACAAATGTGAACACGTTATACCTGATACCTGCTTGATACATCTTAATAAATACCTTGAGGGCCTCTTCATATAGACCACTTTGTGCAAAACCAGATACCAGTCCATTCCATGTTATGTTGTCTTTATGTTCAATTGCCTCAAATAAAGACAAAGCCTCTTTGCTTCTTCCACAACGTGCATACAGATTTGTCAATGCGTTCCAAATAGAAACATCTGCTGAATAACCAGACACATAAACCCGGGAATGAATCTGCAAACCCTGACGCAATGCTTTGATTCCAGCACAAGCACTTATAGCACTTGCTAGCCCTATGTTATCAGGCCAAATTCCAAATAGTTGCATATCTTTGAATGTCGAAAGGGCCTCTTTGCAAAACTCATGTTGTACATATCCAGCAATCATGGATGTCCAGGAGACTACATCTTTTGCTTCAAGCATTTCAAGAATTCTTCGAGCTTTATCAAGCCACCCGTATTTAGAATACATATCAATCAATACACCACTGACATACATATCAGAATCAAAACCAGCCTTTATGCTTAATGAATGAATCTGTTCTCCAAGGTTAATTTCTCCGGTGTAAGTGCAAGTCCTTAACAAGCATGGGTACGTGAACTGGTTTGGGCGTACCCCTAGAGCTAGCATTTGACAAAAGAGGTCAAAAGATTTCGCCATATCAGTAAGCTGTCCATAAGCAACAAACATCAGGTTCCACAACACTACATTTGTCCTATCACCCGAATTGAAGATCTCAAGGGCTTCCTCGACGTCACCACATTTCACATAGAGGTCAAGAAGTGAGCCTTCAGTTATGTAATCTGGAGACATGCCTGCTTTAAGCAAATAGGAATGGAGCTGCTTTCCCTTACGTAGATCCCCAATAGAGGCACAAGCTGCAAGGAGACTAGCAATGGTCACACAGTCAGGCTTCCAGCCTGACAACTGCATTTCGTCAAATATCACCAAAGCACTCTCACCATGCCCACACTGAGCATGTCGTGATATCAGTGTATTGAATGTTACTCTGTCGCAGTACGGCATGTCACAGAACAATCTTTCCGCCAGACTAAAATTTCCAAACCGCAAATACAGCGCAATAAGCGCATTTCCCACGACGGTTTCAGAGCTGAACCCTTGCTTGTAAATTTGGACATGAACCAACCGGCCTTGCTCAAAAAGCTCAGCTTTAGTGCAAGCACTCAGAACACTAGACAGCACGTAAGGCGTAGGAAGAACCCCGGACCGCTGCATCTGGTGGTATATCCCAACAGCTTCTTCTCCGAGGCCGTTCTGTGCATATCCTGACAATATTGCAACCCACGACACATTGTCCCTGACAGATAGCTCCTCAAATACCTGCTTTGCCCGCCGCACAAACCCTTTCTTCGCGTATAGATCGATCAGCAGGTTGCCGACGATCCGGTCTCCTCCGATACCACACGTGATTGCCTTGGCGTGGATCTCCGGAACGAGCGGCCAGTGTTTGCCGCTGCCCCTGCATGCACGCAGGGCGCAAGCAAAGTCGACGGATCCAAGGCCCCTGCACTGCCTGACCTTGGCCGCGAAGAGTGACAGGAGCTTCTCCGGATCTTCATGCACGAGGAATCCAGCGAGCGACTTGTTAAGGGAGGCCGCTCCACGGCGCGTCATTTCATCGAACACCTAGGACGCGACGCGGTGGACGACATCGTCCAGGTGTTTCGCTGGTATGCGCTGGTGATCTCACGTGCGCGAAGGAGCACGCGAAACGCCGAGAGGTCGGAGGTGGTGGTGGTGGACTGGTGGCCACGTCGGCGGCGTGCGCCGGAGCGGCGGCTGGTGTGCAAGGCTGAGGGCGAGCTCTCGCTGAAGCGCGAGTTTGGTGCCGGTGAGAAAAGTTATGAGGATCGAGAGGCGACGTTTCATGATAGTATTCTGTCTAACCATCCAACGGCTGAGAAGTACAGTGCACCCGAGTTTCCGTGAAAGTCAATCTCACTACATTTGGTCAAGTTTATTGACAAATTATTCATATGTACAACACCAAATACATAACATATGGAAATATACTTCATGTTGATTTGGTATTCCAGATTCGTGTTTTTTTAACGAACTTGGTCAAAATTTACACGGGTTGAAAAATCTCATCTGCACTATATTTTGACAATGAGGGAGTAGAGTACAATGGTTGATAATATCGCATATCGCATGTACTCCCTCCGTATCAAAATGTAAGATGTTTCTTTTCTAGACTACATGTATGTAGACTTGTTTTCAGTGGCGGAGGCCAGGGCCTAGCCAGCCTGGGCTCCCAAGTTGCATGTTCTTGAAGTTTTAGTACAAAACGTTAGTTCAAGTAGGGATTTGTTTGGACAAAACCTGCTAAGCATGTTTGCACTACATCTTGCCCGGCTCCAATCTAGAGCTAGCTCCACCACTGCATGTTTTAGTGTGTAGATTCATTTGCATCTTGCACTAAAACACATCTAGATACATGCGGATCCAAAAGGGGTAAAACATCTTACATTTTGATATGGAGGGAGTAGTTTAGAGAAGGAAAAAACATGTTATATAATGGATGGTATCTTAGCTTTATCTCCAAAAATTATTGTATGTATGCTTCTTAAATTACGGCATGATTAGAAATAAACCAAACCATATGTGACTAAGATAAGGCATCATGCGTGGGGAAAACATCTTATCTTTTCGAGTAACAGAAAATAACTAAACTTCGGTGCTCTCTTCTCCAACTCAGCAATTATTGTACATGACGTTGCTAAGATATAGCCGCAAAAAATATATAACCGCTATATATGCCCTAATGAAAGCAGTTAGGTATTGACCTCATAAAAATAAAATTGAAATATCATAATGTTATATGCACAAATCGTTTACATCGAATGCTTTTTAGTGTTGTTTAGAATTAGTTATTCTTCTCTTGCATGAGAAAAAGAAAAACCAGATTCTTAAAAAGGGATCAAGTTTATTTTAAAATTCGCTCGACGCATGCACCACCGCGCTTCGAGGATACATGTGAGGCAGCACGACGCTGACACCCCAACCTTGCTTCACTCTCACTCGCTTCCACTTGAGGCATAAGCTGGGTAAACCCACGGGGGCCGCTAAGAATGGTGTTCGTGGGAATTTTGCCGCTTATCCCGTGGACGTACGGAAATCCTTGGTGAGAGGTGGCACCGGCTCTACCGTGATTGTTGAATGCAAGATGGTCTCCTCGGTGGTGCAAACATAGAGGTATTGGTCGCGTTGTTGGGGTTGTGTAGCGCCCTGTGTTGCTATATCTAGAATCCTTCGCCTACTTCCTTCTCAGGCTCATCCCACTCTCGCCTAATCTAGTCCTTGGAGAGGCCTTGTGGTGCTGAATCTCACAACAATTGGGGTGTTGGCGGTTGGTGTCGGTGACTAGGAGAAATCCTTAGTACTCCCTTGCTAGAAGTATCCTCTTTGTCTTCTCTCTGTTTCCCTTTTCCTCTGCTGTCTCTTGGGTCGAAACTCTGTCTTCTTTAAGTGAACTTCGACGACTATTGCGATCTTCTTGCATCCACGATTATTTGCGAAGTATTTGCTAGGTGCATGGAAAATCAACGATCTACAATTAGCATAGCTAGAGATGGCAACTTCCGGGTATGTAACTTCAGAGTTTTACATATTATATTCGTTGGTCATTTTTGTTTCGGTTTATGTATCTGATGTAACATCTTCTTTTAATTAATAAAGTTAGATTGTTGGTTTAAAAGTATTCCTTGGTCCATGAATACGAGGGCACTTCATATTTCATGCCTAACTTTGACTAATAATTTGACCAACAAAATATGAGTTATATGCCCTGACATACTTTGGTGGCACATAACTTATCAGAAATTCACTTTGGCTCCCGGGTGCAAATGCTCCTGTTATGTTTGTCAAAATTAAAAAAATATGAAAACATATCAAAAAATTCTGAAAAAATTGGGGACGAACATATACATGTTTACAACATTCGTGTAAATTGCGGAAGCAAATGACATATTATGTGATCTGTGCAAAAAAGACAAAATATGTGGCCGAAATGAGATCTAAAAATACATTTTTCAAAGCACGGATTTTGTCTTTTTTGTACAGACCACATAAAGTGTCATTTACTTCCGTAATTTTACACGAATGTTGCAAACATGTATATGTTCGTGCCCGATTTTTTTCAGATTTTTTTATGTGTTTTCATATATTTTAAATTTTGACAAACATAACAGGAGCATGTGCACCCGGGAGTCAAAACGCCTCTCCCATAACTTATATCTTATTGATAAATTTAACGGCTAAAATTTAACTCAGAATATAAAGTGATCTTGCATACATACATGCATTAATACCATGTCCACGATTCGACATGTTTGGTTTGCACTAATGTTTTGATTGATTGCATCATATGAAAAAACAAATGGATTCTTCTTTCAAAAGTTTGAGTGGATGGAACTTTCTATGAAACGTAGTGTATGAGAATTTTAGGAAAATTTCCTATACAATTTAATCCTGCAAATCAAACAGCCCAAATAGAAAACAACTTCCTAAGTATTCCAAATCCCTATGAAACTATCCTGGATCACAAAGGCCTGAAACTCTATGCTGCATTTATTCCGACCTAAACACACACATCACGACACGGTAACTTCGGATTGACAAATTAACGCATGTTCTTAGTATGCTCCCAATGAGATCTGTAGGATCTTCAGGCATCTTTTTTGTTGAACAGCCTCCAGTGTTCTGTTTTTTTGTGGTACTTTGGCTTCTTCACTATCATGACGGTGCAGTGCGCGTGGTGGGTGCAGTAGTCGCTCACGCTCCCAAGGACGGCCCTGCAAGAATTTACTTATCATCTACTCCCTCCGATCTATAATAAGTGTCGCAGTTTTGAACTAACCCCAGTTCAAAACCGCGATACTTATTTTGGATTGGAGGGAGTATTTGATGCAGATTCTCGGGTTAGTTCAAAACCGCGACACTTATTTTGGATTGGAGGGAGTATTTGATGCAGATTCTCAGGCAAACTGACTATACAAATTAAGGAAGGTAGGCAAGGGAAACAAACCTTTTGAACGCCCCGTAGCCATGGCTGCCCATGACGAGCATGTCTGCATGATGCCTCTCGACCGCCTCGCACAGCACACTCCTCGCGTCCCCCTCCTTCACTTCGTAGCTCACATCCGTCACCTGCGTAGATACCCATGGACGAATTCAGATATTCAGATATCTCTGCGTCCTCGATCTGACAAATTAAGCATCGTACATGCGAGCAGTGCTCCTTGGCCTTGTCGATGACCCTGGCGGAGGCGCGCTTGAGGTCGAGCTCCACCGTCGGGAGCAGCTCCGCGGTGCCGATGCCGGCGATGCCGATGACGGAGGAGGCGGGATGAGGTGATACTGCTGCGTCTGGTCGGGGGCGAAGAAGTGGTGCATCGTCCACTCCAGCGCGTAGTAGCTGTGCTCGCTGTCGTCGATCCCCAGCACCATCGCCGGCTTCCCGCTCGCCGCCGGTTTGGGGCTGCCTCCAGCTGGTTCCATCGTCGCTGGCGTCGGCGCCGTCGAGGCCTCTGGCCCCTCAACCGTAACAAGGGACTCTGCCGCCGCCGCCGCCATGTCTGTCCCCGTGCGTCAATGTATGTGGTAGTGGCCTGAACTTGACTGGCCTTGATGACGAAGAAAAGAGGAGGAATGGCTGATGAGGGCGAGCTATTTATGCCACGGGGTGGTTGGGCCAGCGGTTGGGAGCACGACCCGGAGCGCGGGAAGCGCCGAGGTTGCCTTCGCCTCCGCAGCGTCGTGCGGCTATCAAAATTTGTTCCTTTCTTTCCTTCTGTATATTCTCTTCTTTGTTCTCAAAATAAATAAATCTGAACTCCTTGAAAATTATAGGTTCCGACAAAGTAGAGAAATACAACACATGTCCACTGTATGGAACTTGCAATCTTGATTACTACATTGCACACTGCATTATTGCACTGCATGCCTGATGCATCACAAAACACACATTGTTCTGATGTGCGCCAGACGCATCAGTTATTGACCTTCTTAATCCAGATCTTGCAGGAGTTCAATAGCTATACATGTGGTACCAATGGCCCATTTATTCACACAAATGCACAACTGGCAATACATACATACTGGTCACTGGATTCAGCGATGGAGGATACTGATCACTGGCTTCAGCGATTGAGGGAACACGCTGGGGCTTTGCTCAATGCTTGTGTTTTGGCTTCTTCACAATCATGACCGTGCAATGCGCGTGATGGGTGCAGTAATCGCTCACACTTCCAAGAACAGCCCTGGAGCAAAGTTCAGGAATGTCAATGATACAAATGAATGGTGACAATGTGGGGTATTTGAAGTAAGAAAGCTAATACTGGAGTATGTATTATTTTATTTTTGTGTTGAATACTTGAGGTATAAGAAGCATGTTTGGTCATTTTTAGGTTGGCACAAATCATACCCTGACGTATCTAGTCTAGTCTTATCATCTGTCATCACTAGAGACACTATCCTTAACTGAATTCAGAAAGACAGAGGAATAGATCCAGGATTCACAAGAACTTCGCCATGAAAGATAACCACAAACCATATGTATTTCTTGCAGAAGCAACTATTGCACACTGTTGGAATAGATAATGAAGCTACTCCATACAGCTGAACTGAAGAACATTGTGTTGTTATCAAAATCCATCTACAGTCTGAGCCTACTGTCCAACAACCTTCGGTTTTCACCCTATACTACTTTTGTTCTGCATACACACTAAAACATAAATGCTCAAAACAATGCAAATGATAGTAGCTTAACCAAGAGGACCACAAACAACACTAGTTCATGGATCTTTGTTCCGTGAGTTTTAGACTTAAGAGAGACTGGCCATTGTCGGCAACAACGAATAAGGTGCCATCCCTCTATATGGAAAACAGAGCACGAAGTAGTTCAGGGATCTTTTTCCATACACGTTAAGAAATACATGCTGTCTGTTCTCATACACGCAAAGGACAGTGCAAATGAAAGTAGTTTAACGGAGAGGACGACAACACTAGTTCATGGATCTTTTTCCAGGGGTGCGACTTACCTTTTGATTGCTCCATAGCCATGGTTACCCACAACCAACATCTCTGCGTGATGCCTTTCGACCGCCTCACAGAGGACGTTCCTCGCATCTCCTTCCACCACTTCAAAGACAGCATCGCTCACCTGCAGCGAAAGCATCATCAATTTCATAATGAGCAAAAATCATCATGGCAGAAACCAACATGCGTAGTCTCAGCTCTCTAAGAAAGTAAGATTGAAAACAAATAAGCGGGCATGCGTGTTGGCTCGACCCAGTTGTGTTCAACACTTATCCTCGCTCCAAGCACAACTTCAAACTGCAGACTGAATCTCAAACTGAGCAGACCTTAAACCGAGTCAAGCTAGGTAATTGATATAGCTTGAGGGCTTCTTGGTGTAGGGTAATTGCAATCCATTTTAAAATTCCAGTCTTGTGGTGCCTTTATTAAATTGATTTGAGCATGCCCGTCATAGCTAGATACTGACTACTAACGAAATCTTCTTTGCTCTTAGCTAGGATGTCCCAGTCAGATACGCAGTAGTACAGAAAACAATCATTGAGAAATATTATATGCTTGTTAGAAATCTACCTGCGAGCAGAGCTGCTTGGCCTTCTCGATGACGCGCAGCGAGCTCTGCTTCAGGTCCGCCTCCACCATCGGCAGCACATCCGCGGCACCTAGTTAAAATCGAACCGATAAGTTTCCGTACAAACAAGATCGAATCCAATTATAATCCCCAATCCGGGAGCGCGAGCGAGGGAAGGGGCGCGCACCTGGTCCGGCGAGGCCGACGGCGGACGCGGCGGTGCGCTTGGCGGTGACGACGACGAGGCGGTACTGCTGCTGCAGCTGGCCCGGGGAGAAGAAGTGGAGGAGCGTCCACTGCAGCGCGTAGTAGCTGTGCTCGCTCTCGTCCACCCCGACCACCATGGTCATCTTCCCGTCTCCGGCCGCCGGCACCGACGCCGACGCCGACGCCGACGCCGCCGTAGCTCCTGCTTCGTCCGCCATGTCAAGAATCAAGCTTTGGCTTCTCTCCTGCGACACGGCACGCAACAATCCTCGCTGTCTCTCGACGAGTCTCGATTCTAGAATGGACGCGCACGGGCGTGTACTCCTCCGGAACCTTGCGATAATAATATGCTCCGTCGGCGTGCTCCGACAGGTGGGGTCGCGGACGCGAAACTGGTGGCCGGTGCGTTGTATTTCGCCAAAGATGGCTACTCATCGACAAATTTGTCGCCAGTCGGCCAGTTGTGTGCTTCACTGGCTGACGTAGACGTGGAAACAGGGGGCGCTTCTTCTGGTAAACAAGAGGCGCTCGGAGAGCTCTATACGTCACTTCAGGCTTCAGCTTGCTACGTGGAAAATGCGTATGTATTTGACGTCCTGCACTTGCACCAAGCAAATGTGTCCGACACACTCCAAATTGTGTTTGGTTTAAGTGTGTCGAACATATGTCCGCCATAAAGGGGGATTGGGGTGTTGCCCCAGCGTTATCCCAAATCAAATTAATAAGAACAAAATATAACGCAAACAGTTTCAAATTTCATTAAACATTTGTTATTTTACAAGATATGAATGAAACGTAAACAGATGATTCTAAACTTAACCCTACTCCTCGTCCTTGTTCAGGAGGGCTTCCCAGTCAACACTCTCGTTATCGTCGTCACTGAGGTGGAGAAACCAATGATGTTTGACAACAAGAGTCGAATCCCCAAGGTGAGCCCCGAAGGAGGAAGCTGCCTAAGCCGCATCATGCAACATCAAGATCACCTTTTGCTATGGCAAGCTCTCGCTCTAGGGTAGGCTCCTCCACCGAGGGTTCCACGCTGCCGGCCGCTCCGGCCCCGGCGTCCACCGTTCCTGCGCCGGCCGCCGCTCCGGTGCCCACCCACCCCCGCTCCCTCCCCGTTCCCTGCTGCGCGCCATGGCGAGTTCTGCCCGTGGGATCTGGAGCGGCCATCGGCGGTCGAGGGCAGTACTGGAGGCCGGTGAGCCCTGCTTCGGTCTCTTCTGAGTTCCGGCGTGAAGACCGTCCGGTTGTCTCTGGCCTCAGCCTATCCCCGTCCTCCTCTAGCTCCGCTAGCCCCACCTTCCCCGTGCGGTGAGCTCGACGCCAGCTCCGGCTGCGGAGGCACCCGCGGGTTTGGAAGGGGCCGTGCTGGCAGAGGAGAGGCCACGGGCGCGGGACAAGCTCTTTTGGCAGCAGCCAAAGCCGTCGCGCAAGACGTTGTGGCGGCGCCGCAAGGCGGCGCGTCAAGAGGCAGGTCCGTCGGTGCACAGGCCGGCATCGCCGGAGTGGGACGGCTTGTGCTTCAAGTGCATGAAGGAGGGGCATTGGAAGCAGGGCTGCACCAGCGACCCGGTGTGCTTCAGGTGTGGAGATTGTAACACCCCGGCCACCCCGGGCCGGGCCTGTCACCCCTGACAGCTCGCTAGGATCTCCAGACTGGCCCCACAGATCAACACTGGTCTTTTCTGCGCACTTTGTCCTCACTCGTGCGCATCCGGGAACCAGTTCCCGGTCGGTCACCCATCCTTGGAGTGCTCCGGGCCAAGCACGCTTAACCTCGGAGTTCCTTCCAGATAAGCTTCCGGAAAAGAAGTTGCAACTTGTTGATATGAGTATTCTATCAATCCTGTTAAGCCCTGAGCCAGGATCTCACATCCTTCCCCCTTAGAAGACCGACGCCCTCGTCGGTCAGCCCCAGTCCAGGAACTTCCCCTCTTGGTACACGTCTGTGCGCACAGTGCCGGCACATGCTCCACATGTCCGCGCCCCTGACCCGCACACGCCCGTGTTGCCGCGAGGGTCGGCTCTGATACCAAATTGTAACACCCCGGCCACCCCGGGCCGGGCCTGTCACCCCTGACAGCTCGCTAGGATCTCCAGACTGGCCCCATAGATCAACACTGGTCTTTTCTGCGCACTTTGTCCTCACTCGTGCGCATCCGGGAACCAGTTCCTGGTCGGTCACCCATCCTTGGAGTGCTCCGGGCTAAGCACGCTTAACCTCGGAGTTCCTTCCAGATAACCCTGACCCGCACACGCCCGTGTTGCCGCGAGGGTCGGCTCTGATACCAAATTGTAACACCCCGGCCACCCCCGGGCCGGGCATGTCACCCCTGGCAGCTCGCTAGGATCTCCAGACTGGCTACCAAATTGTAACACCCGGCCCCCCCGGGCCGGGCCTGTCACCCCTGGCAGCTCGCTATGATCTCCAGACTGGCCACATAGATCAACACTGGTCTTTTCTGCGCACTTTGTCCTCACTCGTGCGCATCCGGGAACCAGTTCCCGGTCGGTCACCCATCCTTGGAGTGCTCCGGGCCAAGCACGCTTAACCTCGGAGTTCCTTCCAGATAACCCTGACCCGCACACGCCCGTGTTGCCGCGAGGGTCGGCTCTGATACCAAATTGTAACACCCTGGCCACCCCCGGGCCGGGCATGTCACCCCTGGCAGCTCGCTAGGATCTCCAGACTGGCCCCACAGATCAACACTGGTCTTTTCTGCGCACTTTGTGCGCACTTTGTCCTCACTCGTGCGCATCCGGGAACCAGTTCCCGGTCGGTCACCCATCCTTGGAGTGCTCCGGGCCAAGCACGCTTAACCTCGGAGTTCCTTCCAGATAAGCTTCCGGAAAAGAAGTTGCAACTTGTTGATATGAGTATTCTATCAATCCTGTTAAGCCCTGAGCCAGGATCTCACAAAGATGACGGCCATGAGACCAGGGCCTGCACGAAGCCAAGGAGTCCGGTTTCAGAGGAAGAACTACGGCGACAGGCGCTGGCCATGAGGGCGCAAAGAGCAGTTCAAGGACCTGGCGGGGCGCCGCCTCAGAGGAGGTGCTCGCCCCCGCCTGTCCAAGAGCCTCCAAGAATCAAGAAGAGAAGGAGACAAGAGGAGCTGAGGCAGCCGGTCCTGGTGGAAGAGGTTGAGGCGCCGATCTGCATGGTCCGGCATTCGTCGGCGATCAACGAGCTGGAGAGGCGGCTGCGGTTTGCGCTGGTGGCGCACGTTGGGGGGCAAGGCCACGAGTGTCCTGCGCGCAGGTGCATGCGGCGCTGACAAGAGTTCTTCAACTTCCAAGCGGCGGGTTCTCGGTTCATGCCTACCGGCCGGAGGATTTCCTCATTGTGCTCCCATCTGCCGACATGAGGCGCACGGTGATGAACGAGCCATCACCGCTGGAGTGCGGTGGCTTCACCTTGTTCTTCCGTCCTTGGAACAGGCAGGCGCAGGCTACGCTTGGAGAGTGGCGTACGAAGGTCGACCTCGTGATTGAGGGCATCCCAGCGCACGCATGGGAGCGGGAAGTGGTGGAGAGTATTGATGCATGTAAAATGTATACATGAACTTTGCACTTTAATTGCTTATATTCCAATCATATTTGCATCATATATGGGTTATATTCATGTTTTATAATGATTTTGGGAATAATTCACAGTTTCCACATTTATTTGGAATTAACTCTGTTTCCAGAAAACGTCTTTTTTAGTGTCAGAGAGCACGGTTCAGAATTTTCGAGACGAACGCGATGGGCTTAAACTGAAGACCAGAAGCCCAACAGGCTGGGAATTAGAGGGTCCCACGCGGCCTCTGTACCTGGCCGCGTGGGCCTATCTCATTTCCCCCTCGTGGCTCCGATGCCGTCCGTTTTCGTCTCCGTGGCTTCGTCTTGACCTAAAACCGACTATAAAAATAGTCCCCCCGAGGAGTTTCGCGAGGAGGCGGCAGAGAAACACAAAACCACGAAACAGAGAGATAGAAGGCTGGCGCCGGAGAAGATCGGAGGGGGGAAACGCCGCCGGAATCACCTCCGGAGGGCTCCACCCCCCTCCGGCGTGTTCATCATCAACATCTACAGCAAGAACTTCTCCACCATCATCACTATGATGAAGGGGAGTAGTCCACCCCCTGGACTAGGGTTTGTGGTGGTAACTTTTGTATCTCTCTCTCTCTTGAGCTTCACTAATTAGTACCGTATGAGCTGCTGAACATGATTACGGTCATCTATGTAATACCTTTGTGGTGAATATTGTGGTCTGAGATGATTTGTTATGCATTTACCGTTGTGTTGAAGCTTTTGTGATTTGTCATACTTTGAAGTATGATGTATGTGGGTACGGGATGGCGATGTGACACGGCATAGATATTGAGTGACACAGTACCGCCCAACGTCCTTTATCTGGGGGTAAAAAGAAAGAGTTTGATGTGGGAGTGAGAGAAACCACGCTAGCCTTACGAGGGGTGACCTAGCAACACAAATGAGTATTTCTTTCAACTATGTGTTTTAGGACATTAGCCGTTATAAAAAGCTACCATTAAAACATGACAATTGTGTGTACTTATCTATAAAATGATGATCACCGTAGATGAGAGAGAGAGGATTAAGTGAACCCATGAACCATGTCCATTGCTCCTATAAGAAACACACACTTGAGCTTGTCCTCTTGCTACATAGAGGATTGGGCTTTCTCTTTGAGAGCTTTCACTTGCTACGACCTTTGTCTTGTCCTCTTGCAAAGAAGAGGATTGGAACACTTTTACATCCATCAAACCAACCATCTTGTTCTCTAAACTTGTTTAGTGCATAATCAACTAAAACTTGTGACACTTTAGTTGTAGGGAATAGATAACTTTTCCTTCTTGCTCCTGCGGATCGATACCTTACTTCCACATTGAGAGGTGCTACAGTGATCCCTTGCTCTTGGGGGTTATCAAGTACTTTTCTGGCGCCGTTGCCGGGGAGCGTAGCGCTTAAGTTTCTATTCTTGTGTGCACTAGATTAAGCTTGGGGAGGTTCCTTTAAACTTGTCTGGTTGTAAGTTCTTCATTACTTTTGCTATGGGTTTTCTGTTTGATTATACATCTGAGGAACTTGCAACATTTACACTTGAGGAACTTGAAATATTACAAGAAGCTGATGATTTCTTTTCTCGAGCCGATGCTATTAAACGTAAAAAAGTTAACTCTTGCTGCCACGGAAAGAACTAATATTTGCAGGAAGAAGAGGACAAAAACCTAAGCTTGGGGATGCCCATGCAATCTCAAGAAGATGCTGAAAAGAACAACTGGAGAATGAAGAGTTGAATCTCCCAACTTCACCATCAACATATGATAGTAACACTCAAACTCAAAAACCTTTTGCTAGTAAACTTATTGATAATAATGAGGAGTGTTGCTTAATGTGCTATATGATAATGCTTTAGATGATGGTCATATGCAAATTGATAATCCTACATGTTTGGAAGGTGTTACTTCTCTATGTGAGGATAAAAATGATATACTTGCTGTTTGTGACAATACTCTCACCCATGAGAGTCCCACTTTGTTCTTGAATTCTCCTAATAACACCATAGAGGAGAAATTTGCTTATGTTGAGAAATACTTATGTGGTTTGCAATTATCTCTAGTTCCAAATCTTTGTTGCAACCATGATATTAAACTTGATATTGATCTCAACAACTATTTTGAAAGAGGGAAGCATGCTAATGAATTCCAAAATAAATTTAATGATCCTCATCATGTTCCCAAATTATCTAAGTTGGAAGATTCTATTGGTTATATGGTTGAATACACTTTTACTACTTGCAACTATTATGAAAGAGGAGGTGATAAGAATCCTCTTTATGCTACTAATAATAATGGGCTGCAAGTGAATTGTTAATATGCATTGGAAAACTTCATTCATATACAAATGCCAATGCATAGAAAGAAAGTTAGACTTCGTTGTTATTACTTTTGTGTTCTAGTTTTCTCTCAACCAGGTTTCAACTTGACTACTATTTTGATCGGTTTGAGAGCACCATGGGACCCTGGTATAATGCATGGAACACTTCCCAAGGAAGAGGGAACCACGAAAGTTCAAGCTCCCTCATGAGCTTTGTCCACAATAAAACAACAAGTTCTGGAGTTTTTAATAAAGTGCCAAGTTTTACCCTTTTTGGTTTGAAAAAGTTGCTTATAGCGTTCGGAGATTTTATTCCTACACAAGTCAGTGCATAGTATGATTTTTAATTCTTATTATGTAACTCCGAATGAGCTCATATTTGAACTGTAGTTGCAACTTTTCATCCTCTGTATGCATGATTTTTTCGGAATTTTTCGAGAAAGTTTGGTAGGTAGAAAAATACGTTTTGATGCTAATGTTTTTCTGGACAGATTCTGTCCCATTTTGTTTGATGCATGCTTTGAGCTTTTAAGTTGAATCTTTTTGATCCAATTGAGTTTATGAGTAGGCATACAACATTATACACTTTCTGGACATGTCATATGAATTTTTGTTCAAGGATTATATGCACAAGGAACATATTTGTTTATCACTATTAATGCACCCCAAGAAAGAGATGGGAGAAACGGTGTTTTGAAGTTTTTTCACAGGGATTGGAGGAGATGCACCAAGAGCTATCCAAGGATGGTGAAGACCATAAGCTTGGGGATTTGAAGACAACCCACTGGACCTACACACTCTCGGTTTGCACACGTCCAACTTCTGTTTTTCGATCGAAACACTTTATCGCATAAACTTGGAGCGTCGTTTTTTGTTTTTGTTTGAGTCTTGAGAGACCACCACACTATCATTTATATATGAGAGAGATACTAGAAATATGGGTTGAAAATATGTTGGATGCTTTTATAAGATTGGGAAAAGGGATGCTTGACTTGATTTTTAATGATACATATAGTTGCATGATTCATGAGCTTGTTTATGAGTAATAGTTTGCAAATTCTTTTTGTAGAGCTATCACTTATTCATTTGGTTTTGCTGATTGTTATTTTACTTGGTTTAACATGGATTAGTTAGTTCTATGGACACTCATGCATGCATCTAGATGGTCAACTTTCTCCCTTTTGCTAGCCAAAAACTCCAACAAGCAAAAACTTGTTTCCAACACCTTCAACCAAAGTTATTCCAGTGAGTCCACCATATCTACCTATTGGCTTTATGCTATTCCGAGTATGTTTAACATGTTGTTTGTGTTATCTTACCTCTGAATGAAAATGTTTATGTTATTGATTGTAATGGAAAAAATTGGTTATATAGCTCTCACGAACTTGATGCACATGTTCTTTTATTTGCATAATAAAAACTTGACCCATTGTGATTAGATTATGATGTTTGTGGCTTGATGAATGTTTTGGGTTAGAAGTTAGCCCTATGTGATGTCACATGGCAAGCTTCAACACGCTCTTCATCTCATTTAGTTGATATCATGTTCTTTGTCTATGGATGCTTATCATGTTGAAATGAATGTGGAAATAGAGTGAGTTTAAATGAGTTTGTGTAAATGTTTAGAGAGACGCCTGGGCCGCTAATCTAAGCCATGATCATTCATGGTGGAAATTTACTTACATACTATGGTGAACCTTCTGTGATACACCTTGCAA
Source organism: Poa pratensis (assembly GCA_947311845.1). Taxonomy (NCBI): domain Eukaryota; kingdom Viridiplantae; phylum Streptophyta; class Magnoliopsida; order Poales; family Poaceae; genus Poa; species Poa pratensis. The sequence continues at coordinate 23,264,098 of CAMZMU010000116.1, read as the reverse complement.
TAAAAAACTATTCCAAATGGTAAATAAAAAGGGTGTTGAGATTGTTCATTTTGTTTGTTTGTCTTGTCATTTTGATATGGGCTTGTTCCATATCTTGGGACAAGAGGTACCCCAGTTGACGCTCTTGATGATACTATTATGCTTACAATGATATTTAATTGAACTTGCTTTGTTTCCCAAGTTGAGTAACACATGGTGAAGTACTTGTAGTCAAGGGCATGAGACTTCAACCCATTCTTTATCAAGCACACTACTCATATTTGCTTTCACTTTAACCTTAATCATTCAAGATGCTATGATAGGGGCAATGAGAGCTTGACACTAATGAATACCTTATTGCAATCATTAACTTAAGTAGAAGAGTTTGGAAGTTGGATGAAACTTATGCATGTTTTACCTCTACTACATATACATCTTTCCAAAGTGTACACCTTTCATATTCAGATTTTTATCTACACTCTATGACCATTGTAGGATGTTCTACTTATCATTATGCATACATGTTTTCCATATTACTTGCTACCATGTTGCACTTTGTGAACTATCAATGACATTTTATCTTGAATACTTGATATCACTTCTAAACTATTTGCATATTGCTACTCCTTTGAAGAATGAATCACTTGACTATGTGTAGCAATTGTAATCATCTTTGATATTCATTGTTAAGAATTAAATTTCAAAGTCCATGTTAGTTTTATCATCTTCATACTCGAGGACGAGCATGGATTAAGCTTGGGGATGTTGATGCATGTAAAATGCATACATGAACTTTGCACTTTAATTGCTTATATTCCCATCATATTTGCATCATATATGGGTTATATTCATGTTTTATAATGATTTTGGGATAATTCACAGTTTCCACATTTATTTGGAATTAACTCTGTTTCCAGAAAACATCTTTTTAGTGTTTCAGATTTCCGGGAGCTTCGGGACTCCAAAAAGGGCAAGGTCAGAGAGCACGGTTCAGAATTTTCGGACGAACGTGATGGGCTTAAACTGAAGACCAGAAGCCCAACAGGCTGGGAATTAGAGGGTCCCACGCGGCCTCTGTACTGGCTGCGTGGGCCTATCTCATTTCCCCCTCGTGGCTCCGATGCCGTCCGTTTTCGTCTCCGTGGCTTCGTCTTGACCTAAAACCGACTATAAAAATAGCCCCCCGAGGAGTTTCGCGAGGAGGCGGCAGAGAAACACAAAACCACGAAACAGAGAGAAAGAAGGCTGCCGCCGGAGAAGATCGGAGAGGGGAAACGCCGCCGGAATCACCTCCAGAGGGCTCACCCCCCTCCGGCGTGTTCATCATCAACATCTATAGCAAAAACTTCTCCACCATCATCACTATGATGAAGGGGGAGTAGTCCACCCCCTGGACTAGGGTTTGTGGTGTAACTTTTGTATCTCTCCTCTCTCTTGAGCTTCACTAATTAGTACCGTATGAGCTGCTGAACATGATTACGGTCATCTATGTAATACCTTTGTGGTGAATATTGTGGTGTGAGATGATTTGTTATGCATTTACCGTTGTGTTGGAGCTTTTGTGATTTGTCATACTTTGAAGTATGATGTATGTGGGTACGGGATGGCCGATGTGACACGGCATAGGTATTGAGTGACACAGTACCGCCGAACGTCCTTTATCTGGGGGTAAAAAGAAAGAGTATGATGTGGGAGTGAGAGAAACCACGCTAGCCTTAGGGGTGACCTAGCAACACAAATGAGTATTTTTTCAACTATGTGTTTTAGGACATATAGCCGTCATAAAGCTACCATTAAAACATGACAATTGTGTGTACTTTATCTATAACATGATGATCACCGTAGATGAGAGAGAGAGGATTAAGTGAACCCATGAACCATGTCATTGCTCCTATAAGAAACACACACTTGAGCTTGTCCTCTTGCTACATAGAGGATTGGGCTTTCTCTCTTTGAGAGCTTTCACTTGCTACTACCTTTGTCTTGTCCTCTTGCAAAGAAGAGGATTGGGATACTTTTACATCCATCAAACCAACCATCTTGTTCTCTAAACTTGTTTAGTGCATAATCAACTAAAACTTGTGACACTTTAGTTGTAGGGAATAGATAACTTTTCCTTCTTGCTCCTGCAGATCGATACCTTACTTCCACATTGAAGGTGCTACAGTGATCCCTTACTCTTGGGGATTATCAAGTATCCTAGGCGATTCGTGCTCGATTGATGAGGTAGCGATGGAGACGGCATCATCGCGGGCGGACTTGGCCACCTTCAAGGTCTCAGCTTGGGCGGCGGATGTTGAGAAGATCCCGCCGGCGAGGACGCTCGCGATCCCGGAACCGATGGAGCTGGGCGAGGATACGCCGTCGCCGGCGCGTGAGTTCTCCGACGAGTCCCGTGACACACCGCCGGTGAGGCAGAGGGAGTCCCTGAAGTTTCTGAAGTACAAGGTCTTGGTGCACGTCGACAGGGTGGAGGAAGACCCAGACCCAGAGGAGCGGTGGTTTGCGCCGGCGCCGACGTCATCGGACAGAGGGCAGAGCGGCACCCCTGATGGCCGTGGTGACTACGGCGATGGCGAGCGTGAAGCGCGGCGCCCACCGTGGCAGCTTGGGGTGCCGGACTAACGCGGCGGCGGAGGTCGGAGCGGCGGCGCTGGTACGGGCGGTCAAAGGAGGTCCTACTGCCAGGTGGCGGCTAGCTACGGGGACTGGCGCCTCCCGCCAATGGGAGGGCAAAGCGGTCTGGCGCGCAAGGACAAGTTTTCAAAATTTGTCGGGGCCAGTACAGAGGAGAGGCAAGTGGCTTTTTTGATCCGGCAGCTCCACAAGAGTTGGCAGCCGACAAAACAGCTTTTGTGGTCTCTGATCCCAATGCGAACGCGAGCCGTTGTGAGTTGGTGGAGGATCCCGAAATGGATGCAAGGAACACGACGACAGTTGGACCGGAGCCAAAATCTTCAGAGGGTGGGGCCCTGGATCAATCTGTCGCCGTGGGGCGCACAGAGCAAGAGGCATCCGAGGCGGCTGAGGCATCGACCATCCACGTGCCCGAGGAGGAAGGTTCGAGAAGCATCACAACGGCAATGGAGTACTTTGGAGTGGATTTGTCTGTTAGTGCAGAGGAAGAGGAGGCAAGGCCCAACACGGGTTCGAGCTCAGCTGGGCTGAGCCTGGATTTGGACAGGCGGGACGCAGCCACGTCCCAGGGCCAACAGGAGATGGGCCAACAACAAAGGATGGGCCCAATTTCATCGCAGGATGCAACAACGCTGGGGCGCATGAAAGCGTTCTGCTCCAAGGTTCTGAAGGTGATCGCACCGCCTCTGCTCCTAGAGGTGGAAGCAATTTCCAGGCTGCGACCAGAGGCTGAGCCTTTCACGCCAAGGCGCAGCATACGCCTGCTTACGCCAACTGCGATGACGACGCCGGCGCCAACTCCCGCACGGAGGCGCAAAGCTTCGACAGCGGAAACAGCCATCCTCGGGGCGTTGGGCATCACACCGACGGAGTTAGCAGTGGACGAGGAGGCGCTGGAGGAGTTCAGGACGTTCTTTGGCTCCCCAATTCGCGAACAGCACCTACAAGCACTGGCGACCATCTTGGAAGACTATGCCGCCACGAAGTGAGATACTCTTGCAGGGCCAAGCGGAGGTGCTCGTGCAGGCATAGCTGTGCACAATGGAGTAGGAGTTTCAATTTGTTTCCTTATGGATACAAACCTGAAGTTCTATGCTGGAACCCGAGAGGGCTCAATGATCGAGCAAAGAGAGACTCGGTTAGGAAGCTAGTTGACTCTCTTAGAGTCAATTTGGTGTGCTTACAGGAGACTAAATGGCTGTAATGGACCAATTTGTAATAAGTGAATTCTTGGGTCCGTCCTTTGACGGATTTGACTATGTGCCGGCCATGGAGACTAGAGGAGGTATCCTCCTCGCGTGGAAAACTGCATGTATGTCGATCACAAACATCTACAAAGACACACACGCGATCACAGGAGAGGTACATGCTGGGTTTGGTGCGCCGTGGTGGATCACGGTGGTCTACGGGCCGCAGAGTGCAGATGATAAGGCCCAGTTTCTGCTTGAGCTTACTGAACGCCGTGCGCTGTGCCTAGGAGCCTGGATGATCATCGGAGATTTCAACATGATCTTGCGAGCTTCGGAGAAGAACAACGAGAACCTTGACCGCGTTAGCATGACGAGATTCAGAGATTTCATATGTGATCATGAGCTCAAGGAGGTGTACATGCACGGGAGGGCGTTTACCTGGAATAACGAGAGAAGATCGCCCACTATGTGCAAGTTGGACCGATCGCTGGTATCCATTGACTAGGAATTGAGCTTCCCGGATGTGCTACTGCAAGCGCTATCCTCTGCAACTTCTGATCACACGCCACTCCATCTATCCATGAGCGCTGCTAGCAGACCCAAGTGTCGGTTAAGATTCGAGCTCTTCTGGCTCAAATTAGACGGTTTCGATGAGGCAGTCCTCGAAGGATGGAAATGCGAGCAGAGCATCACGGATCCTTACAAGCGCTTAGACGAGTGCTTCCGCAATCTTGCACGACACCTGCAGGCGTGGGGAGACAGGAGAATTGGGAACATCAAGCTGCAGATTGCCATGGCGAATGTGATCATACATAGATTGGAGGCGGCGCAAGAAATTCGCGAGCTATCGCCGGAGGAGTGGTGGTTGCGGCGAACGCTCAAACACCTTGTGCTAGGCCTATCCTCACTGGAAAGGACAATGGCAAGGCAACGATCTCGAGTGAGGTGGCTCAAGGATGGAGATGCGAACACGCGGTTGTTCCATGCGGTGGCGAACGGGCGCCGTGCAAAAACCTTCATCCCGGCGCTAAGGCACGGCAATGAAATCATCACTGATCAAAGCCGCACAAAGAGGAGGTGTTTTTCGAGGCCTACCGTGATCTTATTGGCAAAGTGCAGAATAGACCACACACGCTGGACCTGGAGCAATTCGAACCACCGGAGGCAGAGCTACAGGACCTTGCCAATCTAATTTCAAAAGAGGAAGTATGGGGTGTAATCAAGGAGCTGCCGCCAGACAAGGCACCAGGGCCGGACGGATTCATTGGCGCGTTCTACCAGCGGGCGTGGCCTACGATCAAGAACGAGGTAATGGCGGCAATCCTGAAATTCATGGTCGGAGATGGTCGCCTGTTTGGGAGGATGAACACGGCAATTATCTCGCTTATCCCCAAAAAACCAGATGCTGATGAAGTGGGGGACTTCATGCCGATTAGCCTAGTCCATAGTTTCGCAAATCTGGTGTCAAAGATTCTTGTGAATCGTCTGCGGCCCAAAATGTGTCAGCTCATGAGTGCCAATCAGTTAGCCTTTATCAAGAACAGGAACCTGCATGACAATTTCCTTCTGGTCCGGCAGATGGCTCAGAAGATTAATAAGAGGAGGGAGACATGCACATTGTTGAAATTAGACATCGCAAGGGCTTTTGATTCGCTGTCTTGGGCGTTTCTCTTCGAGGTGTTGCGGTGGATGGGTTTTCCAGAGTTGTTCCTGAACTGGATTGCCATTTCCTTGCGCACGGCGACTACGAGAATTTCAGTGAATGGAAATCCAGGTAAACGAATTGCACACGTCAGAGGCTTACGTCAGGGGGATCCCCTCTCCCCCAACTGTTCGTGCTCGCAATGGAGATCATGACCCGCCTCTTTCGCGTGGCGGTGGAGACAGGGCTTCTGAATCCAATCGCTAACTGTTCCCCGACGCAGCGTCTGTCGATTTATGCAGACGATGTAGTCGTCTTCATCAAGCCCAGTGCGCTAGATCTAATGACAACAAGGAGCATCCTAGTGCTGTTCGGAAATGCTTCTGGTCTGCGTGTGAATTACGGCAAATCTTCCGCGACACTGATCAGAGGAGGGAGGAGGAGACGGAATTGGTGCGAAATTGGCTGAATTGCAGGATTTCTCTTTTCCAATTCGCTACCTGGGGCTGCAGTTGGCCTTGCGACCTCTGACCAAGGCGCAATGGCAGCCGATGCTTGACAAAGCTACGAGCATAATCCCTCCTTGGCAACGTGGGATGATTGCGAAGCCGAGAAGACTGACGCTGGTCAAGGCGGTAATGGCGGCACGACCAGTGCACCATCTACTGGTCACCGAGGCCCCTGTTTGGCTGTTGGAGCTGCTCGAGAGAAGTATGAGAGGTTTGTTTTGGGCCGGCAAGGAGAGAGCTACTGGCGGCCAATGCCTCGTAGCATGGCACACCATCTGTAAGCCGCTGAAGTTCGGAGGTTTGGGAGTTAAAGATCTAAACCTACAGGGTCTAGCTTTGAGAGTGAGATGGGAGTGGCTCCGGCGCACGGATCCCCTCAGGCCATGGCAGGGGCTACCCATGATCAAGGATGAGAAAGCTCGAGCTGTGTTTGACAACTTGGTCACGGTCAGAGTCGGAAACGGTCAGAAGCTTCTTTTCTGGAGAGACCAATGGGTCAACGGCATCACGGCGGCTTCCATTGCGCCCACCATTGCGCCCCGAGTCAGCACGAGAGCGCGCAACAGCAGGACGGTGGCGCAAGCGCTCACGGACACAGATGGATCCTTGATGTCGAGGGCGAGTGGGAAGATAGGGAAGCGCAGGAGAGCCTCCAGCTCTGGATGGCGATCGAGGGGGTGACCAGATGATCAGGTGGAGGACGAGTTCGTCTGGCCGTGGTGCAGGTCAGGTGTGTACTCTGCGAAATCCACATACCATATGCTCACACAAGGGCGAACGAGGTTCAAGCTAGCTTAGCCGATCTGGAAGAGAAAGGCGTCGCCGAAAGCCAAACTGTTCGTGTGGCTAGCAGTACAACATCACATCTGGACTTCGGACCGCAGGTTCAGACATGGATTGCAGGATCAGACCTCGGCTTGTTTCGTTTGCTTGCAGGAGGAGGATACCGCGGAACATATACTTGGGCATTGTGTCTTTGCCAGACAAGTTCGGCACGCGTGTGTGACCCGAGGTGAGGTAAACTTCCAGTTACCTGACGGCGATGCAACTTTGGAGGAGTAGTGGAGTGTGGAGCGCAGCAGGCAGGCGGCTGGGAGCAGAAGGGCTTTCGACACCCTTGTATGCACGGCCTGTTGGTACCTGTGGAAGAACAGGAATGCTTGGGCTTTTGCCAATGTTGGCAAGCAATCCTCGGTGGAGCAGCTGGCCACTAAGATTTGCGATGAGTTTGTTCTATGTTTAGTTGTGCGTAGAACAGGAGTTGGAGATCACAATGTACCGTGAGATGTAACCATGCGTTGTACTAGGTGTGGAGTCTAAAACTAGCTTGATCCCTTGTTCACAAGGATCGGTTAGTCTTGTAATTGCCTTTCTCTCCTTCTATAATAATAAGGCACGCAGTCGCGTGCTCTCTAAAAAAAAGCCCCGAAGGAGTACACCACATTGAGGCCACACATCCCCATCAACGGCATTGGGCGCACATGGGGAACATGTGGTCGAGTCCAGAAATGTTGCTGCACGTCGAGGTCATTATGCCACGAGGTTGTAATTTTGTTCACCTTAAATCCTCAGTTCCCAAACTTTGAAAATTCATAGCGATCAGATCCCCTCTCTTCAACATTATCACACCCTCCCCTCCATCGTGACATGCTCAGAGCACCGTTCGGGCAATGTCATCCTCTAGATCAAGTAGAAAATAGCTACATCGACTGTCGACAAGGAATCTCCCCATCATCAAATGTTCATGATGCAACTAGAGGGATGTGAGTAATTTACAACAAAAACCGAAATCAGCGATAAACTTGCATGGAATGACGAGATGAATCAAGTGGTCAATTTTGTTTTGTTTTTGGAAAGATCCACCGTGCGTGGCGAATTTGACGACAACAATGTCAAATTAGAGAGTTACGTTACACCGGGGGGGGGGGGGGCACGGAAAAGAGTCGAGTCGATCGACCGCGAGAAGCAAAACGAAATCCGGATTTGGCCGAAAAGGTTACAACGTTAAGCCTGTAATCTACGCTGGAATATAATCGGCTCGTTATTGTGAATCTTTTGATGTAGAGGTTGTTAGTGATAACAGAAAAATAGGGGTAGAATGAACACATCCGATAAAAGGTTGAGAGACACAATGAACACATTCACATATACACAATAACACTACCAAGATAAAAGAAAATTCATAATCAATCAACGATGGTTGTCAGAACGAAAAACTTACAAAATGAGAGTTGTGCGAAAGTAAGAGACGAAGCTACTAATCATACTATGATATTTGGAGCCACGATTCTGTGCAGGAAAGGGTGTGCGAGAGCCCCGTGCCCTAGCCTCTCCCTCCCGGCCTCACGCGACCCGCGCAGCGAGGCCGGGCCGCGCCGTAGCCTTCTCCACCCCAACCCCTCCCTCCTAGTCTAGGGTGGCGCGAGGCAGCCATGGACTAGGTGGTGCAGCTCGGCGGCGACGGTCCGGCGCGGCGGCGGGATTCCTGGTGCAGCGCTGGTGGCTGATGTGGTCAGGGCGCCATCGTTGGTGGCAGGGGCGGTGGTGGTGGAGCTCCGGCCCTGCAGGCCCAGATCTGGGCCCTTTCGGGCCCGATCTGGGTCAGGGCGGGCTCTACCCCGCTGCCTTCGGTTGGCCTGCTGAGCGGCTTGTGATGAAGATGGCAGTGTTGACACCGCGTCTGTCTACAGCGTGGCGGCGGGAGCTTCACAGGCTTGTTTGGGTCCGGCCGAGCCTATGGGCCGATCAAGAGGGTAGCGGCGGTAACGGCTTACGTGCAGCAGCATGGCGGCGGGGACTTTACGAGCCCTCCGGGGCTCAGCCGGGCCTGCTCGGCCTGGTGTGTCCCTGCTGCCGTGTCCGGTCGGCACCCGCCGATGGCGGTGGAGGATGTCCTCCAGGTGGCTGTGCTGCTGCCGCCCTTCGGCTCCAATGGCCCGGTGTGCTCTTGCTGTTGCGTCCAGTCGGCTACCGTCTACGGCGGTGGAGGTTGTTCCCTCCCACGTGGTTGTGATACTGCCAGACCTTGTCTTTGCTGCTTCGTCGGGTTAACCGGCCTTGCAACGTTTGCCTGGTGAGACGACAATGATGACTTCAAGACCGTGGTGACGTGTGTTGGTGGATGGCAAGCTTGGTGGAGCGCTACAATTATCTGGGATGTGGTTTTTGGGGGTCGGGAGAAATCCCTGCCATGGCACCGACGCGGTGACGCTTGAGAGTGTCACTCTACCTTCCTGGAGGGCGTCAGGTGTACCTCTTCCCCACACCTCAGAGCGTACCGGGGGAAACCCTAGGACCAGTCCGGGCAGCAGCGTCGTCATCGTCGTCTTCCTTCTTGGAGGCGTTGCTTGGTACACAGCGATTCAGAGTGCTAGGATTGTGGTGGGAATACTCCGGAGATGACGCAGCAGTTGCGAGTCATTTTCGTTTTCGTTGATCCGCCGATGTCGGCCTTGTTTTCTCTTCTTTTTCTCTCTCTTTTCTTTTGGGCTTATGTGTGCTGTTTTGCCCCAGCAGTGGACTCAAAGTTATACCGTGTGGTTGCTATATTTATATAGCGGGCCGAAAGCATGTTTCTTCATACTATGATATTTGAAAAAATCGAATGTGTGGGATAAGGAAAGATAAGATGAAAAATACATTAAAGGTGAATGTGAGGGCTACTTTGATAAGCGTGCACGTTTGGCCTACCTATTAGTCAAACACCCGATTTTTGTATCCCACGGATCTTGTTGAGGTAAATGCAACTAACCAAATACCCTGATATGTCTAAAAAATTGTACAGTAATGTAAATTTCCAGTTCGTAGTTAGTGCTATTTTTTTTTGCTACTTTAGAGCACCGACAGGTGAAAATCCAAGTTCCACGACCCACCCGGACAAGAAGCACCACCGTACGATGTGCCCCGTCGACGTCGCCAAGCCGTCTCGCCGGCGAAACCCGTCCGCCGAGTGCTGCACCAGCCCGTCAAAAACCTCCACTTCGGCGTCGACGTACGTATCGGCCTGCCGGACCCGCCTGACGCGAGCTATCGCCGGAGGAGTGGTGGTTGCGGCGAATGCTCAAACACCTTGTGCTAGGCCTATCCTCACTGGAAAGGACAATGGCAAGGCAACGATCTCGAGTTAGGTGGCTCAAGGATGGAGATGCGAACACGCGGTTGTTCCATGCGGTGGCGAACGGGCGCCGTGCAAAAACCTTCATCCCGGCGCTAAGGCACGGCAATGAAATCATCACTGATCAAAGCCGCAAAGAGGAGGTGTTTTTCGAGGCCTACCGTGATCTTATTGGCAAAGTGCAGAATAGACCACACACGCTGGACCTGGAGCAATTCGAACCACCGGAGGCAGAGCTACAGGACCTTGCCAATCTAATTTCAAAAGAGGAAGTATGGGGTGTAATCAAGGAGCTGCCGCCAGACAAGGCACCAGGGCCGGACGGATTCATTGGCGCGTTCTACCAGCGGGCGTGGCCTACGATCAAGAACGAGGTAATGGCGGCAATCCTGAAATTCGTGGTCGGTGATGGTCGCCTATTTGGGAGGTTGAACACGGCAATTATCTCGCTTATCCCCAAAAAACCAGATGCTGATGAAGTGGGGGACTTCATGCCGATTAGCCTAGTCCATAGTTTCGCAAATCTGGTGTCAAAGATTCTTGTGAATCGTCTGCGGCCCAAAATGTGTCAGCTCATGAGTGCCAATCAGTCGGCCTTTATCAAGAACAGGAACCTGCATGACAATTTCCTTCTGGTCCGGCAGATGGCTCAGAAGATTAATAAGAGGAGGGAGACAGGCACGTTGTTGAAATTAGACATCGCAAGGGCTTTTGATTCGCTGTCTTGGGCGTTTCTCTTCGAGGTGTTGCGGTGGATGGGTTTTCCAGAGTTGTTCCTGAACTGGATTGCCATTTCCTTGCGCACGGCGACTACGAGAATTTCAGTGAATGGAAATCCAGGTAAACGAATTGCACACGTCAGAGGCTTGCGTCAGGGGGATCCCCTCTCCCCCAACTGTTCGTGCTCGCAATGGAGATCATGACCCGCCTCTTTCGCGTGGCGGCGGAGACAGGGCTTCTGAATCCAATCGCTAACTGTTCCCCGACGCAGCGTCTGTCGATTTATGCAGACAATGTAGTCGTCTTCATCAAGCCCAGTGCGCTAGATCTAATGACAACAAGGAGCATCCTAGCGCTGTTCGGAAATGCTTCTGGTCTGCGTGTGAATTACGGCAAATCTTCCGCAACACTGATCAGAGGAGGAGAGGAGGAGACGGAATTGGTGCGAAATTGGCTGAATTGCAGGATTTCTCTTTTCCAATTCGCTACCTGGGGCTGCAGTTGGCCTTGCGACCTCTGACCAAGGCGCAATGGCAGCCGATGCTTGACAAAGCTACGAGCATAATCCCTCCTTGGCAACGTGGGATGATTGCGAAGCCGAGAAGACTGACGCTGGTCAAGGCGGTAATGGCGGCGCGACCAGTGCACCATCTACTGGTCACCGAGGCCCCTGTTTGGCTGTTGGAGCTGCTCGAGAGAAGTATGAGAGGTTTCTTTTGGGCCGGCAAGGAGAGAGCTACTGGCGGCCAATGCCTCGTAGCATGGCACACCATCTGTAAGCCGCTGAAGTTCGGAGGTTTGGGAGTTAAAGATCTAAACCTACAGGGTCTAGCTTTGAGAGTGAGATGGGAGTGGCTCCGGCGCACGGATCCCCTCAGGCCATGGCAGGGGCTACCCATGATCAAGGATGAGAAAGCTCGAGCTGTGTTTGACAACTTGGTCACGGTCAGAGTCGGAAACGGTCAGAAGCTTCTTTTCTGGCGAGACCAATGGGTCAACGGCATCACGGCGGCTTCCATTGTGCCCACCATTGCGCCCCGAGTCAGCACGAGAGCGCGCAACAGCAGGACGGTGGCGCAAGCGCTCACGGACAACAGATGGATCCTTGATGTCGAGGGCGAGTGGGAAGATAGGGAAGCGCAGGAGAGCCTCCAGCTCTGGATGGCGATCGAGGGGGTGACCAGAGATGATCAGGTGGAGGACGAGTTCGTCTGGCCGTGGTGCAGGTCAGGTGTGTACTCTGCGAAATCCACATACCATATGCTCACACAAGGCGAACGAGGTTCAAGCTAGCTTAGCCGATCTGGAAGAGCAAGGCGTCGCCGAAAGCCAAACTGTTCGTGTGGCTAGCAGTACAACATCGCATCTGGACTTCGGACCGCAGGTTCAGACATGGATTGCAGGATCAGACCTCGGCTTGTTTCGTTTGCTTGCAGGAGGAGGATACCGCGGAACATATACTTGGGCATTGCGTCTTTGCCAGACAAGTCTGGCACGCGTGTGTGACCCGAGGTGAGGTAAACTTCCAGTTACCTGACGGCGATGCAACTTTGGAGGAGTAGTGGAGTGTGGAGCGCAGCAGGCATGCGGCTGGGAGCAGAAGGGCCTTAGACACCCTTGTATGCACGGCCTGTTGGTACCTGTGGAAGAACAGGAATGCTTGGGCTTTTGCCAATGTTGGCAAGCAATCCTCGGTGGAGCAGCTGGCCACTAAGATTTGCGATGAGTTTGTTCTATGTTTAGTTGTGCGTAGAACAGGAGTTGGAGATCACAATGTACCGTGAGATGTAACCATGCGTTGTACTAGGTGTGGAGTCTAAAACTAGCTTGATCCCTTGTTCACAAGGATCGGTTAGTCTTGTAATTGCCTTTCTCTCCTTCTATAATAATAAGGCACGCAGTCGCGTGCTCTCTAAAAAAAGCCCCGAAGGAGTACACCACATTGAGGCCACACATCCCCATCAACGGCATTGGGCGCACATGGGGAACATGTGGTCGAGTCCAGAAATGTTGCTGCACGTCGAGGTCATTATGCCACGAGGTTGTAATTTTGTTCACCTTAAATCCTCAGTTCCCAAACTTTGAAAATTCATAGCGATCAGATCCCCTCTCTTCAACATTATCACACCCTCCCCTCCATCGTGACATGCTCAGAGCACCGTTCGGGCAATGTCATCCTCTAGATCAAGTAGAAAATAGCTACATCGACTGTCGACAAGGAATCTCCCCATCATCAAATGTTCATGATGCAACTAGAGGGATGTGAGTAATTTACAACAAAAACCGAAATCAGCGATAAACTTGCATGGAATGACGAGATGAATCAAGTGGTCAATTTTGTTTTGTTTTTGGAAAGATCCACCGTGCGTGGTGAATTTGACGACAACAATGTCAAAATATTCTAGACATAAATACAAAATTAGAGAGTTGCGTTACACCGGGGGGGGGGGGGGGCACGGAAAAGAGTCGATCGACCGCGAGAAGCAAAACGAAATCCGGATTTGGCCGAAAAGGTTACAACGTTAAGCCTGTAATCTACGCTGGAATATAACCGGCTCGTTATTGTGAATCTTTTGATGTAGAGGTTGTTAGTGATAACAGAAAAATAGGGGTAGAATGAACACATCCGATAAAAGGTTGAGAGACACAATGAACACATTCACATATACACAATAACACTACCGAGATAAAAGAAAATTCATAACGAAAAACTTACAAAATGAGAGTTGTGCGAAAGTAAGAGACGAAGCTACTAATCATACTATGATATTTGGAGCCACGGTTCTGTGCAGGAAAGGAGTGTGCGAGAGCCCCGTGCCCTAGCCTCTCCCTCCCGGCCTCCCGCGACCCGCGCAGCCGAGGCCGGGCCGCGCCGCAGCCTTCTCCACCCCAACCCCTCCCTCCTAGTCTGGGTGGCGCGGGGCAGCCATGGACTAGGTGGTGCAGCTCGGCGGCGACGGTCCGGCGCGGCGGCGGGATTCCTGGTGCAGCGCTGGTGGCTGATGTGGTCAGGGCGCCATCGTTGGTGGCAGGGGCGGTGGTGGTGGAGCTCCGGCCCTGCAGGCCCAGATCTGGGCCCTTTCGGGCCCGATCTGGGTCAGGGCGGGCTCTACCCCGCTGCCTTCGGTTGGCCTGCTGAGCGGCTTGTGATGAAGATGGCAGTGTTGACACCGCGTCTGTCTGCAGCGTGGCGGCGGGAGCTTCACAGGCTTGTTTGGGTCCGGCCGAGCCTATGGGCCGATCAAGAGGGTAGCGGCGGTAACGGCTTACGTGCAGCAGCATGGCGGCGGGGACTTTACGAGCCCTCCGGGCTCGGCCGGGCCTGCTCGGCCTGGTGTGTCCCTGCTGCCGTGTCCGGTCGGCACCCGCCGATGGCGGTGGAGGATGTCCTCCAGGTGGCTGTGCTGCTGCCGCCCTTCGGCTCCAATGGCCCGGTGTGCTCTTGCTGTTGCGTCCGGTCGGCTACCGTCTACGGCGGTGGAGGTTGTTCCCTCCCACGTGGTTGTGATACTGCCGGACCTTGTCTTTGCGGCTTCGTCGGGTTAACCGGCCTTGCAACGTTTGCCTGGTGAGACGACAATGATGACTTCAAGACCGTGGTGACGTGTGTTGGTGGATGGCAAGCTTGGTGGAGCGCTACAATTATCTGGGATGTGGTTTTTTGGGGGTCGGGAGAAATCCCTGCCATGGCACCGACGCGGTGACGCTTGAGAGTGTCACTCTACCTTCCTGGAGGGCGTCAGGTGTACCTCTTCCCCACACCTCAGAGCGTACCGGGGGAAACCCTAGGACCAGTCCGGGCAGCAGCGTCGTCATCGTCGTCTTCCTTCTTGGAGGCGTTGCTTGGTACACAGCGATTCAGAGTGCTAGGATTGTGGTGGGAATACTCCGGAGATGACGCAGCAGTTGCGAGTCATTTTCGTTTTCGTTGATCCGCCGATGTCGGCCTTGTTTTCTCTTCTTTTTCTCTCTCTTTTCTTTTGGGCTTATGTGTGCTGTTTTGCCCCAGCAGTGGACTCAAAGTTATACCGTGTGGTTGCTATATTTATATAGCGGGCCGAAAGCATGTTTCTTCATACTATGATATTTGAAAAAAATCGAATGTGTGGGATAAGGAAAGATAAGATGAAAAATACATTAAAGGTGAATGTGAGGGCTACTTTGATAAGCGTGCACGTTTGGCCTACCTATTAGTCAAACACCCGATTTTTGTATCCCACGGATCTTGTTGAGGTAAATGCAACTAACCAAATACCCTGATATGTCTAAAAAATTGTACAGTAATGTAAATTTCCAGTTCGTAGTTAGTGCTATTTTTTTTTGCTACTTTAGAGCACCGACAGGTGAAAATCCAAGTTCCACGACCCACCCGGACAAGAAGCACCACCGTACGATGTGCCCCGTCGACGTCGCCAAGCCGTCTCGCCGGCGAAACCCGTCCGCCGAGTGCTGCACCAGCCCGTCAAAAACCTCCGCTTCGGCGTCGACGTACGTATCGGCCTGCCGGACCCGCCTGAAGGCAGCGCCCAAGAAGCCCTCCGTCATTTGGGCGCGTCGCACCGGCCAGTCCGCGCCGTGCCGCCCGATGTGGTAGCTCACGTGGAAAGGCTGCACGCGCTGCGCCGCCGGAGTGTCCCACTCGGCGACCACGTACAGCACCTGCTCTGGCAACGCCGCCAGCGCCTGCGGCGCGTGGCCATACCCGGCGGCCATCCAGTGCGCCTGTTCGTGCCGTGTTGGCTGGTCACAGCAGTGCGCGTCCCACGCCGGGCGGTGGTCGTCGTCGAAACCCTGCGTCATGCCCTGCGCCTGCAACCTGTGGAAGCTCCCGAACGCTGCGGCGGAGGCGAAGCGGAAGTGCGGCGGCAGAATGTCGACGCAGGCGAGCGCCATCTCCATGACGTCCGCGCACTCGGACACGGCGAGCTCCACGAAGAGCTGCAGCTTCTCGCCCGTGGCGCCGTCCACGTAGAGGAAGACGACCTGCGCGCGCGGCCGATGCCACGGAGACGTCAGGTCCGGGAACGCGAACGCGAACGCCGTGGCACTTGGCGACGTCGGCGGCGACTTGACGGAACAGCTGGCCGCTCTGCGGGCGAGCAGCGTCGCTGCCAGCGGCTGGAACGGCACAAAACGCTTGGCGCGGCCGCCGCTCTCGACGAGCCTCGTGAACTCGCCGACGCCTTCGGCCAGCCTCTCGAACCGCCGCACGGCGTCCATGCGCAGCAGCTCGCCGCCACCTAAGGCGAACAGCTTTTTGCTCGCCCGAGCGACGCGCATCGGCAGCCACCGGCGACACGTGTCCTCCTCGGCGTCGACGCGGTACTTGTGGGCCCAGAGGATGCGCTCGCCCTCCTCGGCGGCTTGCCTGAGCTTGTCGCGCCACCGGACGAGCGGCCGGTTGGTGATGTGCCAGTCGTCCGCCTCCTCGATGGCTGCCTGAATCCTGGGCAGGGCCACCTCCATCCTCTCCTCATTTTCTCTGTGGGTGTCCTCCTCGCGGCGGCCGATGAGGTACGAGCATATCCTGCTCACGGCCTCTCCGACGACCGCCGAGCCGACGACCTCACTCACTGAGAGTTCCGGCATACTTTGATTTGTGGAAGAATTCCAGCCAGTTGCTAATATATAATGATCGTGCGAACTGAGAAACAATGAAAGCATGTGCAGCGAAGAAAAAGATGTTCGCGACATGACTGAAACAAAGGCCGGATCGGTAGAGTGAACATGGAGACTAGCTAGACTTCAGAGTTTGACAAAAAACACAGCTTCATGTTCTTAAATAATGCCAAAAATATTGTTTGATAATCTGTTTTTCATTCGGAGATTGTTCTTTTGCACGTATCCATTAGAGCATGCATGTATAATGTTTATCTTACAAATACGAAAAAATAGGGCACAAAAAATTGTTCTAAGCATGAATTTGCAAATAAGAACAATAATCTCACTCACCAAGATAAAGTCCAAAACTTGAAATGTGTCTTAACCACGAACCTAGTGCATGTATGTAGCGGTACTCCGCGGGCCCTTTGGCCACATGGTTCCCATTTCAAGAAAAAACTGTGCCCGTGATGCACCGGACAATACCACCCACACTAGAAGAAAACGGGCCTACAGTCCCGGCTGGCAAGGGGCTTTAATCCCGGTTGGCCAACCGGGACTGCTCAACTACGAACCGGGACTAAAAGATTTCTGTTTTTTTTCTTTTCAATTTATTTAGGGTTTAGGAGGGGTTTAGGGTTTCGGATTTTATGTTTTCCATCGTATGGAGATCACGTCGATGCGCCAAAAACAAGTTTTCGTATACATAAAGTTCATACTACACACGGAGATCACGTTGATGCATATTCATACACATAATTTGGTATATATATCTATTTAATTACATGGAGATCACTAAATTACATGGAGGCATATTATCGGACATGGTGTTCTCCTCTTTCAGGTATGACCTTCGCAAGCAAAAATCCCGCCAATTCCTCCGCAATTGTTTTTACGCGGTCCTCTGGTAGGAGCGCGTTCCGCATCCTTGCCATCTTTAAAAGAAGGAGATCAATATGAATATATGAGTTGTGTATATATATATCAAATCATCTTTAAAAAAATTATGACTAGTATTTACATACTTCAATTTGTCTTCGATTTCTGCGGTTCTCACTGGTCATCATGTGAATGTACTCGCAAACGTAGTATGCACATAAATTAGTCCCATGTGGCTGTCTCAGGCACCATTGTACGAGAATAGAATTCAATCAAATAATAATCAAGCATGATAATGGTATTGAAACTAGAATTAAAGAGATGCGCAGACCTAGCTAGTACTATTTACCTGGTTCAGAACAAATTGCAGCTCCGGTTTCCATTCACCGGGTTCATTCTTGATGAACCGTTTTCAAACCCTGCCCAACAAAGAAAATGAATAAAGTAGTTATTAATTACTTGATATCAGGAAATGAACGAAAGAGGCCGATATAGTGCGATAATGATTGAAATTACTTCTGGAGCATATCAGTCAGGCTCTTGTATTGTTTATGATCTCTCCGTAATGAGTCCATGACTTCAACGGTTCCTTCCTCAACTCTAATGATTAGCAGAATCCAGTGGAAGCTGCACACGTTTATATAGCCAGACATGCATAACTCATCAATTACACTTAATATCGAGTAAACAAAATAGAATGTGTACAAGATAGTAACACTCACCTGAAGTTGTAAGGAAAAAGCATGCGTGTTTTGATATTATGTTTCTTTAAAAACGCTAGCAAAAGTTTCTCCATGTCCTTGGGAAAGTATTGAATGGTATATTCATGAACATTATTTGGGTCAATGAACCCAATGTCCCAGATTCCCTCTCTTTTGCATTCGAGAATCTTCATTTTGCATAATAGCGTACAAAAGATATAGTGAGGATAATTACAGGCAATAAACGAGCTGAGCTAAAGACTTAAATTACAGAAATAAATCACTTACAGACAATATCAAGTGACGAGAGATTTGTCGAGGGCGTCTGGAGTGTATAGCTGAAAAAGTTCGGTAAACTCAATTTGCACGTAATCTTGTAAGAAGTGCTCTTTCTTAACTTTCACCATGAGCATGGTTCGCTCTTCCTTTGCGACTTTCATGTACCAGTCATGCAATCTTCGCATTTGTGTTGTTAGATTCGAAACCTGCTCAGGTCTGACCAGAGACTGCCCGTGAACATATTTCCATGCTATCTCAGCAATGGGGTAACCGCTATCGCCTATGACTTGAGGAGCAACACTGAGACCAGTATTGTCGTCCTTATCGGGAAACACCTTGAGCGGGGCGATCGATTGTTGTTCCTGTTCTCCGAGCTGGGGAACTTTTTTCCCGCTTTTTCCCAGTGAGTTATATGACTTCTGAATAGCGCGCTCATAGTCTGATGGCAACTTCGGTTCCGGGTCCGATAAGTTTTTGTAGAAGCGCTCAACGACCTCCGGAGCTAGTTTCTCCTTTGGCTCGGGCTTTTTCGGTGCAAGTTGTCTTTTGACATCGGCAGCCACGATCGCTCTGTTTTCCTCGTCAGTCCTTTCGTAAGCTAACTTCTCAGGAGTCTTGTATTTTGACTTCTTTCTACTTTTCTTCTTAGTCGGCGAATAAGTCAGCCTCCGCTTATTTAGCAACTTAGTGGGCGAAGACGGCTGACGCGGCGGAGATCGAGATGGACTCACGCTGGGCTCCCTCTCAGGGAGGGGTGGACTTTGCTGAGGTGGATTGCCACAAGGAGGAGTCCGTGTAGGGGTGGAGTCTGCAAACACGATGTATTCCTTTTTCCATAGAATGATACCACCCCTGACTTCTCCCAGTGTCGTCTCCCCGTCACCTCCAGCCATGTCAAGCTCCACTGTTTGAAATCCCGGCAGAACTTCATCCACCCCGATACGAGCATAGCCAGCTGGAATCTGACTGCCATGTAAGCGTGCTGCGGGTTCATTAGGCAAAGCAAAGCCGACCGCCACCTTGAAGGATATGTTCTTCATTGACTGATGTAGATCACACATTTTCTTCTCCGTGACATTATCCCCGGGGTAGCGAGCCATCGGTGCTTCATCCATCAGTGCATCATGATCACCCAGGAGCGCCGTGAAATCCACGCTACTTTTCAGCTGAGATGGGCCGATACTATGGAATGTAGGATCTTCTTGGTGCCGCTCAGATGCCCTTTGCTGGCTATTAATTGTGTCTAGTTGCTCCTGCTGCCGCATGACTATGCGTTGAAATTCCTCGTGATTTGCTTCTAGCCGTTGGATCCGGTCTGCCTCCTGCTTCTTTTTTCTCTGACGGCTTCTATAAGTGTCAGTGCTCTCCGGAAACCCAGTCTTTCACGGAACACCGGGGCCATAGCCTCGTGTTCGTCCTTTGTGTTCAGGATTCCCGAGGGCGAGTGTCAGCTCGTCGTTCTCTCTGTCGGGCTTGAACGTTCCCTCTCGAACTTTTTCTATTGCTTTAACAATTTCTTTGGTGACCTTTTGAATTTTTACCTTATTTTTCTCCCTTGGAATAAGCTTCCCTGTCTCTGGGTCCAACGATGCCCCATGCCCGTACAACCAGCGCTTGGACCTCTCGGGAAATTCCGCTGTTTCTGGAGTGACCCCTTTAGCAATCAGGTCGGCGTCTCTTTGTTCCCACTTAGGCGCGGCAGTCTCGTAGCCAACTGGCCCCAAAACATGGTGATATTCCTTTTTCGCAGCATTTATCTTATTTTTTCCGACCTTTCCACAGCTTCAGACGATTCCTTGTACGCCTTAAATTCGGCCCAGTGATAATTATGCTTCTCCAGTGGTCCAGTGAATGTTGGAGTTTCTTTTTTCTTCAGATATTCAGTCCATGTTTTTTTCTTGAAGCTCTGGAATTGTGTGGCCATCTTCTTAAGAGCCCACTCCTTGACTTTCAACTTCATGTCATCTTCCAGACCTGGCGTAGGTTGAAATGTGTCATGAGCGTTGTCCAAAGCTCATCTTTGGATCCTTGGTCGACAAAACTAACTCCTCCATCGCCGTCTCCCTTTGGCTTATGCCATTCTCGAATGCTGATCGGGATGTTGTCCCTAACAACAACTCCACATTGATTTACAAATTTTTTACGTTCACTGCGGGAGCAAGCGGTTCGCCATCTGCAGCAACTTCCTCGATCGGGAACCTTTGATTATCGCCCAACCTTTTGGTCGGGCCTCGTTGCCTTTTACCAGATTGGCTCGATCCGGAGGGCCTAGCAGATTGGCTCGATCCGGAGGGCTAAAAGAAAAAAGATTCGTTAATGAGTGCAATACAAATCAATTAATGCATCTAGTGCAATACAAATCAATTAATATACCTCGCTGGAATTTGTTAAGGGCCCTTCGTCTCTTCGTTCTACCTCAGCTCCCTCACCGTAGTCGTTCAAAAATTATGAGCTGTAATCTTCTCCAGCTTCTCCACCGGCATCTTCTTCACCTTCTCCACCGGCATATATCATATTCAATATTTGCTCTTCACCTTCTATGCCGCGGGTGTCCATAGCTTAACGACAAACCGAATGTAAAAAAGGTAAAAAACATGAGCACCTAAAGGGTTGCTACACTAGTTGAGTGCCCGTGCGTTTCTACGGAGATTGTAAATTTTGAGTTTAAATAACCATTACTGCTCACAATCATTACTTCAACAAAGAGACACATATATAGTAGTCACACATATATAGCAATTTTCATACATCATTGTCTTTACTGTTTGCTCTGCTACTAAAACACAAGGAGTTATCATTACTTGCCAAGGTAATTGTAGAAATGCCTTCTAGATGTCGCTTTGTTAGATGCTGAATTCTGACTTAATTTTGATGCACTCTTGACAGTTCAATGTCCCTGGCTCCCTGCAATCAATTATATATGCTTTTAATTTAGTAACAAGAATATGAAACAAAACAAAATAAACTACACAAATTTAGTAACAAGAATATTTTATATGCTTTCAATTTAGTAACAAAATAAACTACCATGAAACTAATTTGGTGACAAAATAAACTACACAAAATTTGCATCTAAAATTTGCATCTAAAATTTGCATCTTAAAATTTGCATACAAAATTTGCATCTAAAATTTGCATCTTAAAATTTGCATACAAAATTTGCATCTAAAATTTGCATCCATTTTTAGAGTGATTCAATTTTACTGAAAAGAGCATTTTGTTGATACAAATAGATGACAGTAGGTCCACCAGTCAGGGATTTCGCTATTTCTAGGAATGACGTCATCAATGATGTCATCAATGCAGCTCTGCTCCTGTCCATACTCGAATTCGATGAATTCGAGCGCACAAATACGAATTTGAGCGTGCACCAGATAGGGCACGACTCGGTGAACCTAACGGTGGCGGTGCCGCTCCCAAATGGTCACCGGAACATGGCTGGCGACGAGCTCTTGCGACGGCCGGAGACTACGCACGAGACTAGCTACGACTACCCAACGCAAATTGAAGCAAAATAGTGGGGATGGGAAGGAGTGTATGCTCACCACGAGTTGGGAGCGCTTGGCGATGCCGGTCGGGGGAGGCTTGAGGGGATGGAGGCGCGGCGGCTATGGCCGGTCGATCCGCGCGGCGGCAGAGGTGGACGGCGCGGTGGCAGCGCGTGTCGGAGGGGACACGTCGGAGAGGGGCGCGGCGGCGACAGGAGACGAGCAGGGCTTCGCCGGGCGACGGATCGATCGGGAGAGGAAGCAGTTGCGCGGCGCGGTGAATGGTCGATTTGCTCCAAGTGCTGGGAAGAAAAGGGCACGACAGGCCTTTAGTCCCGGTCGGTACCACGAACCGGTACTAAAGGACCTTTAGTCCCGGTTCGTGGTACCAACCGGGACTAAAGGTATTTTGGGGCCGCCGCGAAATCCAGCACGCGACCCACCTTTAGTCCCGGTTGGTAATTTTGAGCGCGAGGACCACGGTTTTATTTGTTCTTTAATTTGTTTTTTAAAGAATGTAATAAACTTATAAAATCAATATCTTTTGATCTGCTTATCAGAAAAATGCAAGTAATATATCAAATTGTTCCGAAAAATGTAATCTATCTATTTATAACAAATTCATTCATGTTTGAAAATGTGAGGTAAATTCAATTGATTTCAAAATTTGGAATTTGAACTCCATTAAGTCATTAAATATGTTTGCATGCTTAATATCAATGCATTAACTTGCTCATGCATACATGTTGATTGTTATATTAAATATTTTTGAGTGATGTTTCAACGCTCCGGCGCGCCATTCCCGTTGAAACACTAAGCGTGCGACTTTTTGAGGGGGTAGAATAGTGGAATTTACTATGTCGTGCAATAAACAAGGAAAAATAGCGTGCGACTAAACACATCAATGAACAAAACACACGGTTTCCCTGAGCTACAGTCCCACACTGGCTGCGATATCGACACATGCAGTGTGGGACTGAGCTCGGGAATCCGGATGATTTATGTTGGTCGACCTAAAGTAAACTGAAAACTAATTGTATTGAATACCTAAATACAGCAGAAACAAAACACCCGGTTTCCCCTAGCTACAGCCCCACTGTGATTCACGGTCGAATGCCTTTACATTCACTGTGGGACGCAGCTAGGGAATCCGAATGTTTTGTGTTTTGAGCAGAAGAATGAGAGGAACCTGGCTGAGATGGTGGCCTATTTATAGGCGTCCTTAGGGATGAGAAACTGGCGCCAAAGCGAGACGCAACAGAGTTGGAAGAGGCGGGAAATTTTCCCACCCACTGCTGTGCCAAATTTGCGTGGCAAATCCAAAGTTTTTCGCACGTGTTCTTTGCCGAGTCCCGCTGAAAATTCAGTGTTTAGAGTTTTCTTCTGAGTTTTCATAACACAGTTACATAAAAGGTTTAATACATTATTACACATCACTAACATTCCTATCTAGTGTTTGGGCATAAACTTTTTCTTCGCGTGTGTCCCTTGCTTATGATTGCGCCGTAACCATGGAGAATCTTCATCATTTAACAGGATACTTGGGTCACTGTTCACTGTGAAGGGCGGAATTTCATCAAACTTATTATAATCTTCTGACATGTCTGTCTTGTCCTCCACTCCCACGATGTTTCTTTTCCCTGAAAGAACTATGTGGCGCTTTGGCTCATCGTATGATGTATTCACTTGCTTATCTTTTTTTTTTTCGGTCTGGTAGACATGTACTTCACATGGAAAACCTGAACCACATCTTTGGCTAGGACGAATGGTTCGGTGTGGTACCAAAGATTGTTGGGATCCACTGTTGTCATTCCGTACTTTGGGTCTACCTTTACCCCGCCTGTCAGGTTGACCCATTTGCACTGAAACAAAGGGACCTTAAAAGAAGGTCCATAGTCAAGTTCCCATATATCCTCTATGTAACCATAATATGTGTCCTTTTGCCCATTGTTGTTTGTTGCATCAAAGCGAACACCACTGTTTTGGTTGGTGCTCTTTTTATCTTGGGCGGTCGTGTAAAATGTATTCCCATTTATCTCGTACCCTTGGAAAGTGAATATAGTCCAAGATGGTGTCCTGGCCAACAAGTACAGCTATTCTCCAACATTGGTGTTATTAATGAGATGTGTTTGCAACCAACCGCCGAAAGTTTCCATGTGTTTTCCTTTAATCCAGGAGTCAGTACGCTCCGTGTTTTCGGAGCGTACAATATTCATGTGTTCCACGATATACGGAGCCACCAAGGTGGAACTTTGTAGAACTGTGTAGTGTGCCTGAGTGAAAGAATGCCCGTCCATACTCATTATTGGTTTCTTTCCTAGCGTGCATTTTTCACTCAGTCTCCCCTCATGCCGCGATTGAGGAACACCAATCGGTTTAATGTCAGGAATAAAGTTAACACAAAACTTAATGACCTCCTCTGTTCCATAGCCCTTGTAAATGCTTCCTTCTGCCCTAGCACGGTTATGAACATATTTTTTTAAGACTCCCATGAACCTCTCAAAGGGGAACATATTGTGTAGAAATATAGGACCAAGAATCATAATCTCTTCGACTAGGTGAACTATGAGGTGCGTCATAATATTGAAGAAGGATGGTGGGAATACCAACTCAAAGCTGACAAGACATTGCACCACATCCTTCTGTAAACTTTGTAGAGTTTCTTGATTGATTACCTTCTGAGAAATTGCATTGAGGAATGCACATAGCTTCACAATGGGTACTGGAACATTTTCCGGTAGAAGCCCACTCAATGCAACCGGAAATAATTGTGTCATAATCACGTGGCAGTCATGAGACTTTAGGTTTTGGAACTTTTTCTCTGCCATATTTATTATTCCCTTTATATTCGACGAGAAGCCAGACGGGACCTTGATACTGCTCGGACTTCAAAAAAGATCTCCTTCTCTTATTTGGTAAGAGCGTAGCTGGCAGGACCTTGATACTTCTCTGGGTTCAGGTCGTCTCGTCCGTGCATACGTTGCTGGTCCAGCCGTGCATCCGGTGTATCTTTCGTCTTCCCATACACACCCAAGAAGTTTAGCAGGTTCACGCAAAGATTTTTCGTCACGTGCATCACGTCGATTACAGAGCGAACCTCTAGGATTTTCCAATAGGGTAGGTCCCAAAATATAGATTTCTTCTTCCACATGGGTGTGTGTCCGTCAGCGTCATTCGGAACAGATTGTCCGCCAGGACCCTTTCCAAAGATTACTTTTAAATCCTTGACCATACTATTATATCATCACCAGTAGGGCGGGTAGGCATAGGCTTCGTCCGGTGATCTGCCTCACCTTTTAAATGCTTGCCTTTCTTTCGTATGGGATGCATGTTTGGAAGAAATCGATGATGCCCCGGGTACACATTCATCTTACATTTATCCAAATATATACTTTCAGTCTCACCTAAACGGTGCGTGCATGCATTGTATCCCTTGTTTGACTATCCTGACATGTTACTAAGAGCAGGCCAATCATTGATGGTTACAAAGAACAACGCTCGTAGGTCAAATTACTCCTGTTTGTGCTCATCCCACACACGTACACCTTATTCAGATCACAACTGTAAAAATTCTTGAACTAATAGCCTCAGGTACACATCAATGTCGTTGCCGGGTTGCTTCGGGCCTTGAATAAGCACTGGCATCATAATGAACTTCCGCTTCACGCACAACCAAGGAGGAAGGTTATAGATACATAGAGTCACATGCCAGGTACTATGACTGCAGCTCTGCTCCCCAAAAGGATTCGTGCCATTTGTACTTAGACCAAACCTTAAGTTCATTGCGTCACCCGCAAAGTCCTTGAACTCTCTGTCGATTTTTCTCCACTGCGACCATCAGCGGGTGTCTCAGCATCACGTCTTTCTTACGGTCTTCTTTGTGCCATCGCAACAACTTGGCATGCGCTTTGTTTTGAAACAACGTTTCAACCGTGGTATTATAGGAGCATACCACATCACCTTGGCAGGAACCCTCTTCCTGGGGCGCTCGCCCTCAACATCACCAGGGTCATCTCACCTGATCTTATACCGCAATGCACCGCATACCGGGCATGCATTCAAATTCTCGTACTCCTCACCACGGTAGAGGATGCAGTCATTAATGCATGCATGTATCTTCTGCACCTCTAATCCTAGAGGGCAGACAACTTACTTTGCTTCGTACGTACTGGGGGGCAATTCGTTATCCTTTGGAAGCATCTTCTTTAATATTTTCAGCAACTTTTTAAATCCCTTGTCAGATACACCATTCTCTGCCTTCTATTGCAGCAATTCCAGTGTGGTACCCAGCTTTTTCTGGCCATCTTCGCAATTTGGGTATAACAATTTTTTGTGATCCTCTAACATGTGCTCCAACTTCAACATCTCGTTTTCACTTCCGCAGTTTATTTGTGCATCAAGAATGTCCCGACGAAGATCATCATCGGGCTCACCAACAATGGCCTCTTCTTCAGCTTCGTCTTCACCCATTGTAGTACCACCATGTTCAGGGAACATAGGATAGTTGTCATCATCCTCTCTTCTTCTTCATTGTCTTCCATTATAACCCCTCTTTCTCCGTACTTGGTCCAACAATTATAGCCAGACATAAAACCGGACTGCAACAGGTGGAAGTGTAGGGTTTTTGAGGAAGAGTAATCATTCGTATTCTTACAGACACTACATGGACAACAAATAAAACCATTCCGCTTGTTTGCCTCAGCCACATGGAGAAAATTATGTAGGTCACTGATGCATGTAAAATGCATACATGAACTTTGCATTATATTACTTATATTTCAATCATATTTGCATCATATAAGGGTTATATCATTGTTTTATATTGATTTTGGGAATATTTCACAGTTTCCCTATTTTTCTGGAATTAACCATGCACTGACAGAAAACCCTATTTTCTATATTTTTATGTTTCAGGGACCCAAAAGGCGTCCAAATGACCTGATATTTCACGGGCGTCAGTTTTTGGAAGGAACGAAGAGTAGGAGCGAAGGAAGCGAAAAAATGGAAACCCGAGGGCCAAAAGAGGTGGGCCCATGCGGCCAGATTCCTTGGCCATGTGGGACCCCCTATCCTGGGCCTCGATCCTCCGATGCCGTCGATCTTCGTCCCCGTGCCTTCGTCTTGACCTAAAAACGACTATAAAAATAGTCCCCCGACGGCTTTCGGAGGGGAGCGTCGCAGAAACACAAAACCACGAAACAGAAGACCTAGAGCTGCAGATTGGAGGGGGAAAACTCCGGCGGGGCGCTGCCGGGGTGGTCTCCATCTTCTCCAACATCTCCACCATCATCACCATGATGAAGGGGGAGTAGTCCACCCCCTGGACTTTGGGTTTGTGGTTGTAACTTGATCTAATCTCTCTATGTATGATCATTGTTGAAGTCCATATGATGTGCCTTGCATAAGTATGGATCTATCTATGTAATTCCTATGGTGGATATTGTGGTATGAGATGATATTTGTTATGCATTTACCGTTGTGTTGGATCTTTTATGACTTGACATACTTTGGAGATATTCTATGATGCATGTGATGGTTTGATTTATGCATAATGCCTTGTTTATCCATGTCATGGGTGATTGACACCACCAAGTGTAGATAGATGAGAGAGATGTGGTCATGCACATGAAATATGAATCATTACACTAGTGTTTAGAATATTGTCCATTATGAAGTATGATGTATGTAGGTACGGGATGGCCGATGTGACAACGGCATATGTATTGAGTGACACAATACAGCCCAACATCCTTTATCTAGGGGTAAAAAGGAAGAAGTATGATGTGGGAGTGACAACAAACCACGCTAGCCTTACGAGGTTGACCTAGCAACACAAATGATTATTTTCTTTCAACTATGTGTTTTAGGACATGTAGCCGTCATACAAGTTTATCATTAAAGCATGACAATTGTGTGTACTTTTTATCTATAACATGATAATCAGCATAGATGGGAGAGAGGATTGAGTGAACCCATGAACCCATGTCCATTGTTCCTATAAGAAAAAACCTTTGTCTTGTCCTCTTGCATTGAAGAGGATTGGGACACTTTTACATTCTTGTTTTGTTACATTAAACTTCCATCCATTAAATCAACCATCTTGTTCTTTAAACTTGTTTAGTGCATAATCAACTAAAACTTGTGACACTTTAGTTGTAGGGAGTAGATAACTTTTCATTCTTACTCCTGCGGATCGATACCCTACTTCCACATTGAGAGGTGCTACAGTGATCCCCTGCTCTTGGGGGTTATCAAGTACTTTTCTGGCGCCGTTGTTGGGGAGCGTAGCGCTAAAGTTTTTATTCTCGTGTGTGCTAGTCATTAGATTTATTTTCAGTTCTGCATTTCTTTTTGTTTGTTTTACATCTTGCAATCATCTAAGCTTGGGGAGGTTTTTCTCTTTAACTTGTTTGGTTGTGAGTTTTTCTTAGATTTACTTTCAGCTTTGCATTCACTTTATCCATATATCAAAAACACCAAAAAAATTAGAAAATGGAAAACTATTATGAAAACGCCATGATAGCTGCTGAATTTAGAAAATCAAATGAAGGGAAAAGATTAGGAGGCTACATAGAGATTCTAAATAAAATTGCTAGTGGGCTGCTTAATTATCATGAGAAAGAAATTTGTTGCTCTGAATACTTTAGACACTTTGAATTCCAATGCCCTTCCAATAAAGAACATGCCATTGCAACTTATCATACATGGAATTATGCTCACTTAGGGATGGAAGAAGTAGAGCAATTTGTTATTTTTATGGCAGCCTATGAATTATACACCTTCATTGATGAACATGAAACCTGCCCTATAGCTTCTCAATTTAAAGTTTTGATTGCCACTATCCTTGATATCTGCATAGTTGAATTTAATGAAAATATCTATGTTGTTGACACAAGGAAGAGAGCTGCCCAAGAAAGCTCTAATATTTTGCAGGAAGAAGATGACAAAAGCCTAAGCTTGGGGATGCCCATGCAGCCCCAAGAGGAGGACAATGAAGAGCAAAGGGATGAAGGAAATGATGAACTAGAGGAGGAAGCAAATGAGGCGCCACCTCCATCATCCACATATGAGGTTGAAAATCAAACTCAAACTTTTATTGATGATGATATTTATGGTAGACTTTCTTTTTATGATTCTGATGATGATGAGGAAGATCAACCTATGCTTAATGAGAACATCATTGATAATGATTTTAAAGATAATGAGGAATATGGGTTGGATATGTTTTATGATAAATCATTAGATGACCCACCTTGTGACATAATACTACCTGTGGAAGGGGTTGATGAAATTAGAATTGCTAATAATAATGAACCTTATGATGAATCTACATTTAAACAAGATATCAATATGCACACTTCTTTTAATGATTCACATAATGGCTGGGTGCAAAACGCCTTAGGAGAAGATGATTCTACTATTGTTCCTACTATACCCAATTCACTATATGATAGTACTCTAGATGATGGTCCTAATTTACTTGATAAATCTCCACACTTAGAAATAGTTACTACTTTATGTGGGAACACAAATAGTGATGGGGTAATCTCTAGTTGTAACGACACTCCTATTCATGCTAGTCCTACATTTTTCTTGAGCTCTCCCATTCACACTTTAGAGGAGAAGTTTTCATATGTTGAAAAATACTTATGTGAGCTGAAATCATCTTGCACTAATAACCATTACACCCACAACAATAATGTTTATGATGTTTCTTGCAATTATTTTGAAAGAGGAAAGCATGCTAATGAATTCCATAACAAAATCAATGACCCTCTTTATGTGCCTAAAGTATCTAAGTTGCATGATCCACATAGTTATATTGATGAATTTGCTTCTAGTGATTGCAACTACTATGAAAGAGGAGGTGACAAGTGCCCTCCTTATGCTTGTGAAAATTATAGGTTGTACACATCAACTGGTAATATGCGTGGTTATACTTTTGTGTGCTGTGATTCATTCATCTATAAAATGCCCATGCATAGGAAGAAAGTGAGACTTCGTTGCCATTGTTTCCATATCTTGTGTTGCTTTTTGCCATGCTTTGACTTGATCATTATCTTGATTGGCATGAGCACACCTTGGGACCTTGGTATTTAGTTGCCATTTTACTCCATAGTAATAAAGTTTTCATCTTAGTGTTTAATAGAGTCTAAATAAAGTGCCAAGTTTTACCCGTTTTGGTTTGAAAAGGTTGCTATTTGTATTCAGAGATTTTATTCCAGCACGAATCTGTGCACGGTATGATTTTTCATTTCTATTCTGTAACTCCGAATGAGCTGAGATTTGAACTGTAGTTTCAACTTTTCATCCTCTGTAAGCGTGATTTTTTCAGATTTTTTCGACATATTTAAGTAGGGTAGAAAAATGCGTTTTGCTGCTGCTGTTTTTCTGGACAGATTCTGTCCCATTTTGTTTGATGCATTCTTTGAACTTTTAACTTGAATCTTTTTTATCCAATTGAGTTTATAAGTAGGCATACAACATTATACACTTTCTGGACATTCATATGAATTTTTGTTTAAGGATTTTATACAGCAAGCAATTCATTTGTCTATCACTACTAATGTCACCCCACAGAAAAGAGTTGGGAGAAACGGTGTTTTGAAGTTTTTTCACAGGGATTAGAGGAGATGCACCAAGAGTTATCCAAGGATGGTGAAGACCATAAGCTTGGGGATGTGAAGACAACCCCACTGGACCAACACACTCTCGGTTTGCACACGTCTAACTTCTGTTTTTCGATCAACGCACTTTATCGCATAAACTTGGAGCGTCTTTTATTTTTGTTATTTCGGTTTGATTTTTTTGTCTTGAGACCACCACTATCATTTATATATGAGAGAGCTACTGGAAATTTGGGTTGAATTAAGTTGGATGCTATTAAAAAGATTGGGAAAGGGATGTTTGAGTTGATTCAAAAAGATACATATAGTTGCATGATTCATGTGCTTTTTAATGAGTATTAATTTGCAAGTGTTTTATCAAGAGCTATCTTTTATTCATGTTTTGATGCTGAATGTTACTTTACTTTGTTTAACATGGATTGGTTAGTTCTATGGACACTTATGCATGCATTTAGACGGTCAACTTTCTCCCTCTTGCTAACCCAAAAATTCCAACAAGTAAAAATTTGTTTTCTAACACCTTCAACCAAAGTTTTTCCAGTGAGTCCACCATATCTACCTATTAGCTTTATGCTATTCCGAGTATGTTTATCATGTTATATTGTATTATCTATACTTCTGAATTAAAATGCTTATGTTATTGATTGTTATGGGAAAAGTTGGTTAAAAAGCTCTCACGAACTTGATGCACACTTTACTTTTATTGCACTTAATAAACATGAACCATTGTGATTAAAATTATGAAGTTGTGAGATTGACAAGAGTCTTGGTTGAGAGTTAGCTCATATGTGCTGTCACATGGCAAGTTTTCAATGTGCTCTTAATTATATTTAGTTGATATCATGTACTTTTGTTTATGGATGCTTATCATGGTGCCAAATAAATGCGGAAACTTAGTAAGTTTGAGGAGTTATATCATTGTTTTACTTATATTTCAATCATATTTGCATCATATAAGGGTTATATCATTGTTTTATATTGATTTTGGGAATATTTCACAGTTTCCCTATTTTCTGGAATTAACCCTGCACTGGCAGAAAACCCTATTTTCTTTATTTTTATGTTTCAGGGACCCAAGCGGCGTCCAAATGACCTGATATTTCACGGGCGTCAGTTTTTGGAAGGAACGAAGAGTAGGAGCGAAGGAAGCGAAAAAATGGAAACCCGAGGGCCAAAAGAGGTGAGCCCACGCGGCCAGATTCCTTGGCCGCGTGGGACCCCCTATCCTGGGCCTCGAGCCTCCGATGCCGTCGATCTTCGTCCCCGTGCCTTCGTCTTGACCTAAAAACGACTATAAAAATAGTCCCCCGACGGCTTTCGGAGGGGAGCGTCGCAGAAACACAAAACCACGAAACAGAAGACCTGGAGCTGCAGATTGGAGGGGGAAAACCCCGGCGGGGCGCTGCCGGGGTGGTCTCCATCTTCTCCAACATCACCACCATCATCACCATGATGAAGGGGGAGTAGTCCACCCCCTGGACTTTGGGTTTGTGGTTGTAACTTGATCTAATCTCTCTATGTATGATCATTGTTGAAGTCCATATGATGTGCCTTGCATAAGTATGGATCTATCTATGTAATTCCTATGGTGGATATTGTGGTATGAGATGATATTTGTTATGCATTTACCGTTGTGTTGGATCTTTTATGACTTGTCATACTTTGGAGATATTCTATGATGCATGTGATGGTTCGATTTATGCATAATGCCTTGTTTATCCATGTCATGAGGTGATTGACACCACCAAGTGTAGATAGATGAGAGAGATGTGGTCATGCACACGAAATATGAATCATTGCACTAGTGTTTAGAATATTGTCCATTATGAAGTATGATGTATGTAGGTACGGGATGGCCGATGTGACAACGACATATGTATTGAGTGACACAATACATCCCAACATCCTTTATCTAGGGGTAAAAGGAAGAAGTATGATGTGGGAGTGACAACAAACCACGCTAGCCTTACGAGGGTGACCTAGCAACACAAATGATTATTTTCTTTCAACTATGTGTTTTAGGACATGTAGCCGTCATAAAAGTTTACCATTAAAGCATTACAATTGTGTGTACTTTTTATCTATAACATGATAATCACCATAGATGGGAGAGAGGATTGAGTGAACCCATGAACCCATGTCCATTGTTCCTATAAGAGAAAAGCTTTGTCTTGTCCTCTTGCATTGAAGAGGATTGGGACACTTTTACATTCTTGTTTTGTTACATTAAACTTCCATCCATTAAATCAACCATCTTGTTCTTTAAACTTGTTTAGTGCATAATCAACTAAAACTTGTGACACTTTAGTTGTAGGGAGTATATAACTTTTCATTCTTACTCCTGCGGATCGATACCCTACTTCCACATTGAGAGGTGCTACAGCGATCCCCTGCTCTTGGGGATTATCAGTCACTAATGAACTCGGGACTACGTCGGTCACCGTACAACCATTGCCAGCTCATCTGCATTATATAAATCTATCAAAAACCGTTACACTACATCATGAATAGAGAACTGACCAAATTAATTAATACAAGTTCATCACATTAAAACCAAAGTACAGTAGTAACCAAATGTAATACATAGTTCTCATAAAACATACATTGAAACTAACATACAACTATCTAATGCATTTAAATGCAACAACAAATGCGATCAAAATCGCAACTAAGCTAACCATTGATCCAACAATATAATGATACCAAGCCTCTTTCTTAATTGCATATTTTCTAATATTTCTAATCTTCAAGCGCATTGCATCCATCTTGATCTTGTGATCATTGATGACATCGGCAAGATCCAACTCCAATTTCATCTTCTCTTCTTCAATTTTTTTCTATTTTTCTTTCAAATCATCGTTTTCCTTTTCAACTAAATTTAACTTCTCGACAAGAGGGTCGGTTGGAATTTCAAGTTCACATACCTCCTAGATAAAAAAATCTATGTCAAGTGTTGGTCGGCATAATTGTCATAAACACGAAATAAAATAAATAGTTATAAAAAATAATATACCACATCCGAATCATAGACCGGACGAGGGCCGACGGGGACGGATATCAAAACCATGGCACTATAAATATAAAAAACAATCATACAAGTAAGAAAATTATACAAAGTAACTATGCATCTAAATCATACAAGTAAGATTTTTTTTTAAAAAAATATAAGAACCAGAGGCTCACCAAGGTGGTGCCGGCGACAGGACGGCGCAGGCTATCGACGGCGGTGAGGACGTGGACGGGGACGGGACGGCACTAAAACCCACAAATCATACTTTAATTTGAGCTCAAATTGCATATAAATAAATAAACTTTCTAGCTTAGGCATTTCATCAAACACCTAGCTAGCACTAGAAACATGAAATGAGCTAAACTAGCAACGCCGGATGAAAGGATGAAGTTGCTAACCCTTGGATAGATGGGGCGCCACCAATCTTGACAAATCGTGGAGAAAAATGGGGATGAACTCGAGCTCGGGAGAGTAAACGAGGAGAAAAATGGAGATGTGTCTCGAGCAGAAAAATGGAGATTGCTGGCTCGGGGTGAAAGATGATATAGGGGAACCCTTCAGTCCCGGTTCGTATCACGAACCGGGACTAAAGGTCCATCTTTAGTCCCGGTTGATGAGACAAAACAGGACTAAAAGGTCTCGCGCTGGCCCCACCTCTGCGGCTACCTGCCGCAACCCTTTAGTAGGTCCCATTCAAACCGGCACTGGGACCGTGCGGCGCCCTAGCTGTTGGAACCGGGACTAATGTTCACATTAGTCCGGGTTCCAAATATGGCCGGGACTAAGGGTCCGAACCAAATGCATGTTTTCTACTAGTGCCAATATTCCTTGTCCGATTTCGATAGGAGTCGACTTCTCTGATTTTAGAGAAGTGACCAGTCCCAACAAGTTGAGAAATGGCAAGCATATTTTGATGTTCAGTTTCAACTGTGCCGGTGCCCGTCACCAACCAGAGGATAAGTCAGCCTTGTACTAAGTTATCAACTGCACGTGACTGTGTAAGTTTGACCCGTCTACACAGTGCACCTCCCGGCTGTCATACTCAGCGATTGCTCATATAGTATCATCATGGAGACACATGCATGTTCACACATAACCTGTCAAGACTCAAGAGATCTCGGAGTGTCGTCCTTGCCGTGATCCTGATCTCGGTAGATACCCGTAGGACCAAGGATTTTTCTTATAAAAGCTGTATCAACTGCAAGTTAAATTAGAGAATGAATTTGACCGTGTGTGTTGGCCCTGGTCCCTGGAGCTTTTTTCTTTTAGATTACCGCCTCGCTTGGAATGCCGTCACAGTTTACGCCTCGGAAAATTGTCATGCCTCTTTGCCTAACAGATCAGTATATTTAGCGGACCTGGTTAGGTCCGTAATTTTAGCCGGCCGGTTTGGGCTAAAATACAACATTCCAATCGGGGCCTACAGGGATTCCTCCTTGGTTCCATTTCATTTCAACGAAACCAACATCGTCCGATGCTTTACCCTGGAGCTTTGATCGCAGTTGGCACAGAGTCCGTAAGCGAGATAACAAATTTTGATGAACCAAAAGAAATATGTGAACTAAAAATTGAGATTAATTGTATACACAAAAATTTATAAGAAAAAATATTTTCGATGAACGGAATATGAATATAGTTTCAATTATTAACATCATTCAAGTACTATAAAAACTGCCAAACTAAAAATGTTCAACATTCAAAATAAAAAAGTAACCTATAAAAATTATATTGATTAAGAAACCATCAATTATGAACCAAAAAATGTAGAGTGGAAGATTTATTGAAAAATCAAAGAAAATTCTTTCTTAGTCATAACTCGTAATATCCATCTGAGAAAAGGACATTTTGTACCTAGCCAATAGACTTACGAACATTAGAGGCGAACCAAACAATGTTTTGAATAGCTAAGAACCTCCCTGATTCCTTGTAGTTTGTAAATTCATAACAACTCTATTTATTAATGAAAACATGGGAGAGTATAGCAATATACAAAAATAAAAAATAATATTATACATTGGGAGAGTATAGCAAGAAACAGAAAAACAAAAATGAAAAAGATATTAAAACTGAACAGTCTATATATTCAAGAGGATACTTGCCACTAGCATTCTTAGAGAATCTTGAACAACCATAACATTTCTACAAGGCTATATGTTCACTAACCATATCATTTTTTGCATGCATATCTTGAAACCCATGTCACTCAGCAAAAAAAACATATAGTGTCGTGACAAGTGGCCAATCCAAAATCAAGATCATATGTTCATGAAGAATGAACATCCCTAAACAGGAGACCCTTAGAGCACGTACAGCGCATGAAATGGCTATCCATCGAGCGCGCGATCGGCTTGTCCGCGCGCGTGTCTCCCGTCGTACTGTTCCCTTTTATTCCGTTGACCAGCTCCTCCGTGCGAGCCTGTCCACGTCCTATTATTCCTTTTTTTTTCCTGCTCGATCCGCTCCACCGCGCGAGCGTATGCCCTGCCTGCCCGATGTAATGTATTTCCTTTATTTTTTTACCTCACGTTTTTTCTGAGGTGTGCAAAAATTAAATAGCAGACATAGAATTCGAACCCAGTACAAGGGATTTTGCACGCTGGGCTTTCCACCGTGCGCTAACCAATTTTCTAGACTATGTTCATGATTAACTAAGCATTTTATTATACTTCATTATTTCTTCTCTGTCATAATACTAAATGTAATTTTATTTATCCAAACATTTTCTCTTCCATTTTTCCTATTTTCTCTTCCCTTTCATAATAGTATTTTTTATTCGAAATACATGTTCTTTGTTGGTTTTTCTTCTAATTCCCTTTGTTCAGTTGTATTCAAAAGAAATAGTTGTCAGTAAAATGAAAAACTTTTTTCTATTCTTTTTTTTCTTGAAACATGTATTTGTATTCCCTACACAACTATTTTTCATTAGTTTCCAATCGCTAAAATTTAAAAAGTGAACAATAAAACTTGAACACGGGACCTAAGAGATCATATACAAAGTTTCTATCTTTTTTTTATGTAACATGTATTATGTATGATTTTTTTCTCAGGTCAATTTTATATTGAATTCCCTTTTTTGGGCTAGTGGTTTTTTTGGGGTAAAAATATGGGGTGGGGTATTAAAAAACACTATATTATACTAGTACAAAAAATAAGAAACATAACATAACTAGCACCTTCTACTACTATGAAAATGGGAACATGGATTTGTTTTATAAAGTTTTATATATGATCACCATTCATGTTGAGAGTGAGGGAAAAGCCTTTTTTGTTATACTTGGTAAGATGATGAATCTTGAGTTTCCCGTATGTGTCGATGATGCGGCTACCAAGCTGTCAACATTTTTCTATGAAGGTGTTGACGATATTGTCTAGTATCCACCCCCCCCCCCCCCCCCACACACACACACACACAGACACACTTGATAACTTGTTTGTATGGCGATTGGTAATATCCTACTAGTTCTCTCTAATCTATATCTTATATGGTGGCAAGTTGGTAATAAATTTCCAGTTGTCCCTCATCGGCAACTTGTAGGTCATTAATGATCAAGTATCCCCCACCTGATAATTTGTTTGTTATGCGACTGGTAAGAACTTATTAGTTGTTTCACTCATCGGTAACTTGTATGATATAGTATTGGTAATAAATGATTAGTATACCCCACTTTGATAACTCGTATGCTATAGTGGTGGCAATAAATTATTAGTATCACCGGTCGATAACTTATTTGATATGTGTATGGTAACATCGTACTAGTTGTTCCTCATTGGTAACGTCTAGGTTATAGTATTGGTAATAATGCTCAAGTATTCACAACCTAATAACTTGTTCGCTATGCGATTGGTAGCTAGTACTAATTGTTTTACTGATCGGTAACTTGTATGATATAGTATTGGTAATAAATGATTAGTATACCCCTTTTAATAACTTGTATGCTATAGCGGTGGTAATTAATTATTAGTATAACCGGGCGATAACTTGTTTGTTATGCATATGATAACACTGTACTAGTTGTTCCTCATCGGTAACTTCTAGACTATAGTGTAGGTAATAATGCTCAAGTATTACCAACCTGATAACTCCCTTGCTGTGCGATTGGTAGCTCGTAGGTTGTTTTACTCATCGGTAACTTGTATGATATAGTATTGATAATAAATGATTAGTATACCCCACTTTGATAACGTGTATACTATTGTGTTGGTAATAAATTATTAGTATCACCGAGCGATAACTTGTTTTATATGCGTATGATAACATCATACTAGTTGTTTCTTTTCGGTAACTTATGGGCTATAGTGTTGGTAATAAATTATTAGTATCACCAGTCGATAACTTGTTTGACCTGCGTATGGCAACATCGTACTAGTTATTCCCCATCGGTAACTTCTAGGCTTTAGTGTTGGTAATAATGCTCAAGTATTCACAACCTGCTATGCTTGTGTTGATGATGTTTAAGACTAGCGGTGCAAGATAAGTCAGCATAGTGTTCAACATGCTCTAGGCGCGGGGACTGCTCAAAGGCTGCGAATCGGGTGACCTCGTCAGATCCGGAAATTTGTGGTGGAGGCCGCGGTGCGCCACTGTGTGCGGCAGGTTGGCCGGGGTGTGGTTGCTCCGGTCGGTTTCTGCAGATCCACGTCGACGACGGTGTGCCGCGGATCGAGGATAGTGGCGCGGCGGCACCACGAATGGTGGTCTCGATCTGCTGTTGGGGCTCCTCTCCGGCGTGTCTAGGGTGATCGTGGCATTTTTTGAGGGTTTTGTCGGGCAGTGGAGGTCAGGGCGGCGGCCTAGGAATGGTGGGCATGATAGGGAGCACTACGGTGTAAGGTGCCACAGTGTGTTTCCCTGCGTTGGCGGCAAGCCGCAAGGCAAAGATGGCTATTTCGACTTGGGTAGATAGGCTCGAGCGTCCTTGGGCATGGTGAACTCCACGCGAAACTTTTTTGGAACCAACGGTTTCGTGACTTTTCCTTTTTGTTGTAAATTGTTTGTGTAACTTTTCTGTTAGCAGACCGACATTTATCGATTCGGTCTCTATTGATTTGTTGCATGTCTTATTTACCGAAAGATTGATCCATTCTTGTTAGAACTTAATTTTTGTTCATCTGCCAGATTAAATCCTTTTTTTGTGATATTTTGTTTCATTCTTTGTCGCAAAATGGGATTTTCTTTTTTGTTCAAATGTGTTACAGTAGTAGGAAGTGGTATTTCATTTTTTGTTCACTAAATATGTACTAGTTGGAAGTGAGATTTTTCGACCTCCCACCCATTTGTTTTACCCTAAAATATAACTAGCCCAAAAAGGGAATTAGTTTTGACCGACGGAGTTTTATTTGTTAATAAAAATCAAGTACAACCTCCGATCCATATTAATGGACTCAACTTTATCTAGATACGGATGTACTTTCTCCGTTTTTTAATATAAGATGTTTTAGGTGTTGCTCATGTTGTCTAGATACATGCTAAAGTGAATGAACATACACACTAAAAGGTGTCTACATACATTTGTACACATATGAACGTGGACAAATGATAAAACATCTTATATTAAAAAACGGAGGGAGTATCTAGTTAAGTGTTTAGACTAGTTAGACTAGATGCATCCGTATCTAGACAATGTTGAGACCATTAATATGGATCGGAGGGAGTACTTTTTTGTTTTCACGCAAAAAGGGAATAGATTTGCTAATTTGCTGCGCGTGAAAATTTAATTGGCCTTAAACAAGCGCGCTCTAAAAGGGAATAGTTTTGCTGTGAC
The DNA here is from genome assembly GCA_947311845.1 of Poa pratensis. Lineage (NCBI taxonomy): Eukaryota > Viridiplantae > Streptophyta > Magnoliopsida > Poales > Poaceae > Poa > Poa pratensis. Next base: position 23,224,960 of record CAMZMU010000116.1, on the reverse strand, counting down.
GTCGTTATTTTTTTTGTTTTCACGAAAAAAAGGAATAGTTTTTGCTGAAAAAAAAGTTTTTTCGTTTCTACGGAGTAGCTAAAACGGCCGGTCGGAAATCGATCGATGGAATCGTTTCCATCGCGCGCGCGCAAGCGCAGGGCGCTTAGTTAGCGACGCTAGGATTTTTATCCGGGGCGAGCGGCAGTTACGTGTTGAATCCCCGAAAACGCTTTGCGTCGCGCGTGCGAGCGGTCGCACGTTTCTGACTGCGCGAGACGTGACGACGTCCTCTTCCCTTTTCCTTTTTTACTCGTTTGACTTTCTCACTCGCTTTTCTTTCCTCCGTGATGGCGTGCTGCCTAAAATCAGCCTGTCTGCATGCTTGCACTGCTGCCGCTGTGGTCCCGCGATTGCACTGCCCCTGTATTCCCTGTTTTGCACTGCATGCCACGGCTTTTTTTTTTTTTTTTTTTTGAATTTACAACCTCCATATATTAGGGTAGCAAGGCTCATCATTAAAAACCTTCCAGTCCAATTAGGTACCTTGATAAGGAAAAGAGTGCGTCAACAAACTTGCTGCCTCGAGTTCAAATCATAGTTACATCATTTAGCAAGGGTTGGAGAATAAAACTAGGGGGTTCATCGACCCAATTACAAGAATTGGACGAAATAATTAAGCATAGCTAATTACTGTTGCATGCATGTCCGTCTGTACATGCATGCATCTATTCCCATGAATCGTTTCTCTTCCCTTTTTCTATTCTTTTTAGCCTAATGTTAAAATGTACTAGAGTATTTTAAATCGACGTGAAGCGCGGTTTTTCTATTCCCTTTTTACTATTCCTTTACGCGCTAAAAACAAAAATGTTCGATTATTTGTTTGAAAAAATACCTAGTACTCCATATAATTTTTCTATTCCCTTTACACGCTAGAAAAATATTCGATTTTTGCCTATAAAAAAATACCTAGTATAATTTTTCAATTCCCTTTTTGGGAATAAAAATGGGTGGAGAATATAAAAAGTCCACTTCGTACTAGTACAATAAATTAATATAGAAAAGAACTACCACTTTCTACTAGCATAAAATTATACTAGTAATATACCAGTATAATTTTTCAATTCCCTTTTGGGGACAGTGATTTTTTAGGGTAAATAAAAATGGGTGGGGAATAGAAAAAGTCCACTTCCTACTAGTACCAAAAAATAGAATAGAAAAACTACCACTTTCTACTAATATAAAATAACAGAAAACATAATTCAGACTGGTAACACTTTAAATTAGTTCTAAGATCGGTAACTTGTTTGCTATGTACTTGGTATCATCATGTACTAGTTTTAGGTTGGTAATTCATACTCTAGATGCTTGGTAACACTTTAGCTAGTTCTAGGATCGGTAACATGCTTACTAGGTAGTTGGTATCATCATCTACTTTTTTTTAGGTTGGTAATTCATGGTGTAGTGCTTGGTAACACTTTAGTTAGTCATAGGATCGGTAACTTGCTTGGTAGGCACTTGATATCATCATGTACTAGTTTTTAGGTGTAATTCATGCGCTAGATGGTTGGTAACACTTTAGTCAGTCCGTGGATCGGTAACTCGTTTGCTATGTGCTTGGTATCATCATCTACTGGTTTTCAGGTTGGTAATTCGTGCGCTAGATACTTGGTAACACTTCAGTTAGCCCTAGGATCGGTAACTCGCTGGCTATGTGGTTGGTATCATCACGTACTAGTTTTTAAGTTGGTAATTCGTGCGCTATATGCTTGGTAACACTTCAGTTTAGTTCTATGATTGATAACTTGCTTGTTATGTTTTGGGTATCATCATCTACTAGTTTTTATGTTGGTAATTGGTGTGTAGTGACCCTGCACACCACTGCATGTTGTAGTGTACAAGTCGTTGACATAATATTCATGAAAGGACCATTGCGTAAATATTACATCCTTCAGAGTAGTACAACAGAAACATAGTCGGTCTAAGGTAACACTATAGGATTACAACACTATTTAATACAAAATCTCGAGAACCACCTTTACAAACAGAATTAGGTCTCGTGCAAAAGAAACTCCCAAAAGACTCAAGTCGAAGCACTAAGCTGGATATCAACTCTACTTCTAACTCCTAATCCACTACTGTTGTTGTCACAGCCCTATCTATCCATCTGGAATCTCCGTGTCTAGAGTTGTGCTCCTCCATCCAATTATAGTCGTATTGTCCATAGGCATTGTTGTCGACGTGTCCACCGTTGCACTGTTGTCGCCACGCATCCGTTGGCAAAGTAGAGGTTGACTCCTTCAGGCCCACCAGGTTGATTTGACTCCTTGTCGAAGATCTCACCAATATCGCTATGGATTCCTGTCCTTCCTCTGCTGTCTCCAATAATCTAAGCAGGGGTCAACGGAGGAAAGAGTGAGCAACACGAGCGTTACTCAGCAAGTTCATATAATAGGACTAAGGTGTTTTATGCACTAGCTACCATCCATACCAAAAGGTCATGGATGAACATGCATATCTTTGTAAAACATTTTTAGGAAAAGATTTATTTTATCTTCAGAAAACTATGCCCGTCATCCATTCACAGGTGCTAGGGCTTCATGGAGCCACCTTTCCTGCAGCGTTCGCAGCTCCTTCCCGGAACAGGGAGTAACATGTCACACTTTTTACACTCTGCAGAGGTGCGTTACTTTACCCATAAGAGATCAACGCCTTGTTGCACAACCGGGCGATCTTGCCCGTCCACACTCTCTTTGGTATGGGGCCCAGTCGGTGATCCAAGCCATTCGCCGTGCTTCTCCAACAACCCCGCATGCCCACCCAATTCATGCATAGCAGAATCACCCTGATACACTACCCCTCACGGTAGGTACCTAGGCATCCTCTTGCAGACCATCATAGGCACCAGAGTCCGTGGGCATTAAGGGGTCCCACCCATGTGCATGTAGTCTCGCAAGACCTACAGCGTACGGCTCTGGCTGCCCGTTGACATGCGAAAGGGAGAAGATTACAGATGACTTTCCCGTCCCATTCCAAGTCTCATGGTTAACGCTTCATTTACGGCGCAAGAACACTGACGGCATTGGTTATTAAGTCCTAGATAATACTTTCCCGTGCAAATGGAACCTCCACCAACCACATCATACCATGGTTCCATCTGCCAGCCAACAATATATATATATATATAGCAATTCACATCATTCGAAGATAGGTTTTTCTTTTTCATGCAATGATAAACCATAGTATTTTTCATTTACTTTGATAAACATAATCAAGTAGGACATGAGCAAGAGTGAACTTGCCTTTTTGACTGCAAGATTATGCAGCCAAGGTCTTCGATACAATAAAGACTCCAAAATCTGGAAAGAACGTCATTGGTCCTGTAAGGACTAATGTTTGAAGAAGCAATATGCTATTATGCATAAGTATGAGATGCATCGCAAAATACCCTCAATCATACCCAAGCTTAACTAGGTAAGCTTCGTCTTAAGCGTACTTTGATAACATCGTATTAACTTAGCTTAGGTTGTTTTATCACCTTTAGGTGATGTTATTGGTGCTTAGATTGTTAATGAGTCTGGATTAGTGAATGTTTAAGATCTTAGAATTTGATTTGATTCATGGTGATTTCAGAATCCTAGTTCTTCAAGACTTCAGTGTGTTTCACTTTTATTTAAATTATGAAGTATTAACAAATATTAAGAATAACCACTTTTAAGTTCTTTTATTATTTAAGTATCACACTTAAAAGGAAAAGGAATAAGGTAATATCATCTTATGTTTCATTTCTTAGTTTTAGAATATTGACTTAAATGAATAAGATTATAACACAAAGTTAATCCAATATTAATGATAATAATAATGGTTATTATATTTTATTAGGTAGAGATTTTATTTTTAGATTATGTGATCATCTTTTACAAATGATTTTCCTTTAAAGAATACATCATTTTATTTAGCAAAGTAATGGAATGATAATAATTTATATTCATACATGACATTCTTAAAATGGACATGAGGTATGTAAGGTTTTGATTGAAACATAAGTTCATGTCTGCAATTTGGACATATGAAGAAATTTAAATGGATTTGAAATGCATCCAAAATAGCATTTCAAATAAACAACACATATTAAATAATGAGCAAATTATTGTTTGAATTTTAAAGTGATTCAATTTTAGTCAAACAAGTATTTTATTTATACAAACAGATAGATTTTATTTTTCTGATCATTTTGATATATTATTTGTATTTATCTGATTTAAGATGAATTAGTTATGAATTTCCAAAGTTTACTTCATTTTTAAATAATTTCTGAAATTAGAAATATGTGTTGGTCCCACTTGTCATAATTTTATTAATTACCAAACTATTTCCCAAATGAATAAAAGTCTGACATGGGGTCCACATGTCATAATTCTTTTTATTTTTTATAAAATAACCAGGAAATAATCTGATTAGCCAGCTGATGTCATGCTGACATCAGCAATGGAGTTCATCTCCATCCGAACTCGAATTCGACGAATTCGAGCATATGCTAACGAATTCCAGCGAGCCCTGGGTAGAGCGTAGCACTGCGGACCATATAGTGGCTACGCCGCCCCGAATTGGTCATCGGAGGACTGCCGGCGGCGAGCTCGCGCGGTGGCCGGAGTGTACCCACGGTGTAAGCACTGCCCCGTGCGAATTGGGATGAATTGAAAGCATAGGAAGATGCAGCAGCTCACCATGAGCATGGAATACGGCTCGGAGACGCTTGGCGTAGATGGACGGCGACAAATTCGTCCATGTCGACCGACGGCCGGAGTTGGGGAAGATGACGAACTCCTCCACCTCCCGAGCTCCACAGCATGCAATACTCGAGTTGGAGGACGCGGGTGGCACGACGGAGCTTCCCAGCCCCTCCAAGGAACACGGCGAGGTCGGAATCGACGAAGAACGGTGGCGACCCGAGGAACTAGGGTTAGGGTTAGGGTTTCGATTTGGGACGAAACGAGGGCACGGGAGAGAGAGATGAGTATGGGGAGGAAGAGAACGATGCGGATGTCTCCGTGGTCTTATCCTCGCGAGCTAGCAGGCAGAGAGGAGGTGGCACGGCCACGGCGGCGGCGTCCTTCTGGCTGGAGGAAGAAGAAAGGAAAAGAAAAGGTAAATTTGCAGAAAACCCTGGATTTTGGAGAAATTACATGATCAGTTGAAACAGGCCACTGGCTCCTGTTTTAAATGAATCGAGGATCTGTTTGTGATGCTTTTAGTTTCAGAAAGGCCCCTGGTTGTGTAGAGTTGCATTATATTTATGATTTCAACTTAATACTTTTAATATTTGATGTATTTTGAATTCATTCCATATTTGGAATGAAATTGTGTATAATTGGATTGATTTCCAACTATAGAATGTGCAGATTGACACCTCTATTTTTATTATGCGTTATTCTTTTCTTAACAACAAGAACTATATATTGCTTTATTGTTTATTAGCGAGTACTTGTCATTTTCAAATCCTAAAGATAGTGTCTTGATTACTTTCAATTATAGATAAATATTCAAACTTGTTCAGAGTGCTTAAATAAATTCCTGAGCAGCTCCAAGTTGTTGACCAGCAATTATATGCATGATTTGCTCACTGTGGTGACTACAAAGAGTATACACAGTGATTCATTTCAAATACATGCCAAGCACAAAATATGACCCAAGTGGCTTTAACTTGTGATACCTGACATCTTAATCATGTGAAAACATGATCATATGTGTATAGATACACAAGGTAATGATATCCTGCCTGTGATCAGGACTTATGGTAAAATAGATGAATAGAGTGATGAGAACAGAATCATACTTGATTCTCTCACTCATACTGATAATAACAAAAATGATATTCTCCCTTATTAAGATCAAATTCTTATGTATGTGGAAACAAGTTGCTTATATAAGAGATTATCAGTTAGTCCATGGGTTGCATTTACCACATGTCCAAATTCATCTAATCATGAGAATAAATTCTTGAACAAGCCAAGTGGCTCTTGTCACTGGATGAACTTATGAACTCCTCTCCTATGAGACATGTCCACACTCACATGAATTTGTGAAGTAACTCATGTGCTTTCATTAATTGGTAATAGAAGAATGTATATGTGTTTTATGACATCTCATTTTGCCTTATGACCCAAGGTTTCGCTTGTCACCAAATTACATCTCATATTCAAGTGGTTGAGATGTATTGAATTATCTGACCTTCTGTTTATTTGTATATGACACTCAATTGTTTTTGCATACACAAGTGATTTGTTAACAAGGTAATTAGGCTTGTTACCAAACTACTTCTATATTACACCACAATGGAATATCACACTATTACTAGAGAAGTTAATAAGAATAGATTTTGATATTGGAGTTTCCAAACACTTAGTGATGGACTGGCATAGTGCTTCTATGCATATCTAAGAAATCCTTCTTCATAATCTTCCTGTTGAACTTCCTCCTTTCTTGTGTTGCCTTCTCTTGTAGAATGAATTTGAGAAGATTGGAAGATAAGATAGTCTTGATAGAATAAGTAGATCTAGATTAAGATTTAGTTTAGTCTTTTATCCACCTTCCATATACTCCTTCTTTTCTTTTCTTTAAGATATGTACTTATTCGATTAATGACGTAAATCATACTCATCATTTTATTTATAGTTTCTTGTATTATTCGTTAGTAACCAAATGTTTGAGAATTTAGATAAGACAAGATTTTGAAATTTATAGCACTCATGTTGATGACTAAGTCTAATCCACCAACATCAGCGAAACCTCGATGTAAGTTTCTCAAGTTGGATTCCAAGTTTTTAGTTACTCGTCAAACTAACGGCATTCTCAACTAGCCTTTCGAGTGGTGGTTAAACACTCTATGACTTCGTTGAAAAAGTTTTAAATTTTCCCGTATTTTCAGATGCATGCTATGCAAATGCACAAATCTAATTTAGCCCCTTTTTACTCACTGGACTACGGGTCATTACATGGTGCACCAGATGCTTGGTAACACATTAGTTAGTACTTGGATCAGTAACTTGCTTGTTATATACTTGGTATCATCATGTACTATTTTCTTTAGGTTCTTAACTCGTGCTCGCTCTCGATGCTTGGTAACACTTTAGTTAGTTCTAGGATCGGTAACTCGCTTGCTATGTGCTTAGTATCATCATCTACTAGTTTTTTGGTTGTTAATTCATGCGTTGTATGCTTGGTAACACTTCAGTTAGTTCTAAGATTGGTAACTTTGCTCACTTTTTTGGTTTGGTACTATAATATCACACCCCTTGGTAATTATATCATCGCACCTATTGGTAACCACATTATCACACCCTAAATAACTATATCATCACAACCCTTGGTAATTACATTATCACATCCTAGGTACCTATATTAGGAACACCTTGGTACTTTCATCGTTAACATGGAGATAACTTTTTGCTTGACACCTTGATGATTACGTCATCAACACTTTGACAACAATCATCGTTAAGTCATTGGTAACCACATGTTAAACTTCTTGCTTGACACCTTGCTAACTACATCATCAACACCATGAACTATATGCTCATGCCAATTATGTTCTCATAATAGCCATCATAGTTATCATTTCGTAGTTATATTTTCTTTGTCTTTATATATTAGTGGCGTCATCTGGACTCTATTTTGATCGAAATGCATAGTAGTCTGGATTATGTTTTCTGTTATTTTTATACTAGTGAAAAGTGGTAGTTCTTTTTATTCTAACTTTTTGTACTAGTAGAAAGTGGACCTTTTTGATTCCCACCCATTTTTATTTACCCTAAAAAATCTCTGTCCCAAAAATGGATGGCCGGCGACCTTGCGGCGAGGAGGACGTCGGGGGTCACGGGAGGAGCAGGGGCACAGCGGCGGCTGCGGTCGACGCGGCTAAAGAGGAGGCATGGGAGGCGTCCTCGCGCGGGGAGAGCCAAAAAAAGGCGCAGCCCCGGACGGCGTGCGGCCTGGCATGCGGGGCCAAGGGCGGCAAGAAGGAACGCGGCCTGCACGGCGGCGACCGTGGGCGCACAACTTGACATTGGCCCGGACGTTGGAGGCCGCGGGCCTCGGCTCAACGGTGGCTCCGACGGCCGGCGAACTAGTGGCGACGAGGCCGGCGGGGGACGCGGGAGAGAAGGAGCACGGCGGCGTCTGTCGGCGCGGGCAAAGAGCAGGCTGGGGAGGGTCTTCTCCGGCCGGCGGGGCTTCATGGCTGAGGATTTGGCCAGTGGGGTCGTCATGGGAGGAGTGCAGGTCGTGGCCGGCCTCGCACGGACTCTCGCGACTGGTTGACAATGGTGGCCGGCCCCACGGGTGGCCTCGACGCCGGCCATGAGCTCGTCCCGTGGAGGACGCCCTTCTCGTGCGGCCTTGGCGTCGACTCCGCCTGCGCCACAATGCGACATCCGGCGCCGTTGTCACCTTGTCTTCTCTACCTCTGCAGTTGGGTGTGAAGGAGCAGAAGTGGTTAGCAGTTCGTCTCTATTCCCTGCTTTCTTTTCTTTGATTTACTTCCTGCTTGTTTCTCTTGGCTAATCCTTTTTGTTATTGTTTCTTGCAGGTCTGTATTGCTTCTGCGATTGTTATCCCCGGTCTATTATGTTTCTGTCGTCTGAGTATTTGTCCGTGGGAGCAGAACATGGTCCATTACGGCACTGTTTTTTTATTCATAGCGTCAATTTAGGTGGTGGATACAGCCAAACCCCAGAATTCTGAACCTAAATGTTTTATTGATTAACAACAATTTAGGTGGTTGCCTTCCTCTCATTCATTGTACGGTGTAATTAAAATATTGTTTGTGTGTATGTTAAATCTGATTTATGATCTTCTATTTTACATGTAGATCAATTTGCAGTGACAAGGGAGAGCTTGAGCCTGAATTCTTCTAATGTGCTGCTGCCTTTCATCTTGAGGTGAGCACACTGTCTTCAGGCTGTTTCCATTTATGCTTCTGTTTTTGTGCAGCCTGGCACTATCCTATTCTAGGTTCTCTGGTCAATCAATATTTCATTGTTATGATGGTGGATTGTTATTGTTCATATTGGCAGAGACCTTTATGTATTGTTTTTGAGAATTGTAGAGGCCTTTCTGTATCGTTTAGCTAGGTATAAATTAGTTTAGTTGATAGTTTATCTGCCACTCGCTTCAGTAATTCTTAGACATTATTATCATATTCAATACCTTAGTTCTTAATTGAAATTAAGTTATTGCTCTGAAGATTGAGGATGATCCAAACGTCAGGTTCTTATGTCCCCAAGGACATCAAGGTTTGTCTATAAATTTCCTTGTTGCTGCATATATCTGGTTCTTATGTTTATTCTTCTACCTGCCGCCTCATATTTTTCAATGCATCTGAACCACTAAAAGTTGCAAGAAAATCTGGTTTGGGGATATTGTGCTATGGTTGTTATTCCTTATACATGCAATACAAATCCTGTTAGGGGATACCGTGCTATGGTTGTTATTCCTTATACATAGTTTCAGGTTTTTCTAGGTTTGTTATCTGTAATAAAAGGTGATTCGGGTATGATATGGTTAATTGATAATGTATATTTCTTACTTTTTTGGATTTGTTGCTCTGTTTGGCTGTCAAGTGTAGAGTACTTTCCTTTTTCAGATGTTCCTTGTGAGGTTCTTCCAAAAAATGTTTGTTCACATAGGGGATCTGGTCCTATAGGTTATTTCCAAGTTTAGTGATTTAACATGTGATGAAGGAGAAGATAATATATTAGTGAAGCTTTAGCGAACAAGGTTTTGGCTCTGTCTATTGTTGCGACCATCTTTGTACGAGAATTGAAGATATGGATCTGCAGCTAGATTGTTAGATTGAATATGCATGTTTTATACTTAGTGTCATCTTAATTACATTATCTATTGTTCGTGAAACCTGAAACCATCCATGTATTCATCTTCTTTCCATTTGTTATTTCGGTGATTTGGCTAACTAGAATATAACCCTTTTTCCATTTTTCATTCCAATATTGCAGAGCAACATGGTGTGAAAGTTTCAGTAAATGATGTCGTCGTAAAAGCTGTGGCATATGCCTTAAGGAATTTCGCTGAAGCAAATGGTAATGCTGCAACATTTTGGGCTCTTATAAAGTCATGTGTCTAATTTATTTTATGGCAAGATTACCAATTTTTAGTTCAGTGTGTGAATCACTAAGACATGCCTAACATAGGTACTCTCAGGTCAATTATAATCATCAACAAGTCCTGTAAAAACAACTCTTCACAAGATTTTTGTGCGAATGGTGGTTCTGGATTTATAACTTCTGAGAATCTATGCATATGCATAATTTCTATTGTCATACTAACATGGTTTTGGTTTTCTAATGTGTACAGCAATTCAATTTGTGCTACCTATATGCACTTTCTGATGATTGAATATGAGAGGAATGATACCAACCTTTTTGCTACCTTTTACATCCTTCATAGTGCACAAGATACATTGAGTACCTGGCCTTTCTTTTGCATTATCTGTTAATTAGTCATGTAATACTCATGAAGCTAAATCAAATAGAATCTATAATATGGTCAGTTAAATAATGACGCAATCCTCCTTTTTTCCCTTTTGGTAATTGCAATCATTTATTGCTAAACTTAATGGCATCTATGTGTATAAATGTGTGGAATTAATTCGTCTGGTTTGTCTCTAACAACCTAATGAGTTGTTTGGCATGGTATTGCCCAACTCATATTTATATTTGCGTTGCTTGGAAATGCAGCCTTGGTCATCTGTTTGGTCGTGATGTTCAGTATTGCATAATGCAGCCTTTTGATTCGACATTCTCTATTTTCTGCACACTGAGAAGGCTTTCTTAAAGGGGCCTATGGTCTTCGTTTGGTGAGGCTCTGCATCTACCTCTTATTGCTGCTCTTTTTATGCAACATTCATATCTCTAACAAATCATGTTTGATTTCATTACAAAGAAATCTGACAAGGCGAAGAGGCACGTGAATGCATGTAATCGCTTCTGGAACAATATTGGTCTTGGTTCTAGGCACCCAAAGAAACGATTGAAGGTATAATACTATATTGTTGTGCTTTTGTGTACAAAAAATTATGGATGCTATGGTACTATCACCCCGCTAATTCAGCCTGTTGTGTTTTTGTTCGGCATGCAGACCGGCCCGGCGGCGCTCCTGATGAGGCCTCGTTTCCTTCGCCACCATGGCCAGCGGCAAAGACTCTCGGCGGCCAGTGAAGCTAGCGGTAAAAAAAGATACATGAATTAGTTTTGTGTCAATGACATGCTCTGCTTAAGCTTGCAGGTTGAGACCTTCCTCCTCTCACTGTTTTACTTTGGTCATTAGAACAAAATACATGGCACATTCTTGTGCAAATGCTTCTCTCTCAGATTAACATATCTGTTTATGCCTACACCTGGCCTCCTTTTCAAATTATGGGTGAGAAATCGCTTCGTAGCATGAAGCATTATCAGTACTTACCATTTAGGGTGTCCAGTTGCCATCTTTACTTAGGTCTGGGCTCTTTTGTAGAATGCAGTTATGGTTTCCCTTTGGACATAAGGTAGATACCAATCTTGGATGCATGTTTTATAGCTATTTTTATTTCGGAGTATTGTGTGTGGCTCTTCGAAGCATTAAATAACCTTAGAAACACCTTACATTTCAAACGTCAAGTTGCCTGGTTAAACTTACGGTTGAAGCCTCGAGACAACAAATACTTTGGCCCTTTCAAGATATTCAACGTGAACTGCTAATGATTTACTTCTGTTTAGATCCTTCATGTTAATACATGTTTGCTGTCAGGTGCATTGTGGACCCAAATGGTCAGCTTGGGTTTTTCTGGAGCAGGGGATGCCAGCTAGGATTCCACCGACCAGGATTTCTTTTGCGACGGCGGCCTTTATGTCGCGAACAGCTGTTTCTTAGTGCCATCTTTTTACTGGTTTGTTCTTCTTTTTTGCTTCTTGAGCTCGAGTTACTCTGTTGTTATTTTCCAGTGTCGTAAAAAATCCTTCTCCTTCTGTAGGCTGCTGGGCTATGTTGTTGGTTTTATTAGTGGTGAGCGTGCTGGTGGTTGCGGGGCGAGGAGAGTCTCCTTCCGATGTCAGTTGTTCTTTCCACGGCAGGCGTAGTCTCTCAGGCCTTGGGCGAGGAAGGCGCCGCGTGGCGGGTATACTGATCTCTGGGGAACGCATGACTAATTCTAAAGAAGCAACAATAACCTCATATCTTTCTTTGTGTGAAAGAATAAACGGAGAACTCCAGATTTTAGAACCTCTAAGGTATATAGAGTTTCCTTAAACATTATATAATCCCTGTAGTTTTCATTTCTTACGGAAATCATGCAGTCAACTAAACGCAATTTATTTCTGGCTTTTACTTATGAATATGATTTATACAAGAGCCATGCTGCAGCACATTTTTTTTTGGAAGATTATGTAACTGCATTGTGCAATGAACTCAAAATTGAGACAAGAGATCACTTATTCTTTCAATGTCAGTTTGACCCCTGCATATAAGGGCACTATGTCCATCTTATCGATCAGGCAATGAATGATCTGTTTGGTTTAACAATCTATTCAGCCATGGCCGTCGTCATGGTTGTAGTTATTTACTTTCTCTGATCTTGTGGTTCAGGAGAAATAATATAAATTATATTTGATGTATTGATGATTTGAGAAATCATGGTTGTATGATAGTAAACATAGAGAGCATGTACATCGAGAATGCGTATAACATAACTACTATACAGTAGTACAGCAGATAGTTTAGCATGCCCAGTACCATATACGATTCTGAGCTAAAAATAAATATGCGCCTGGAGGAAAAAAACAGAGAAATTACTGACATATTATATGTCAAAAGTGAAAAAGGATAAATTCAGGTTCACAACTTCAAATTCCATGACTAATCAGTCACAGAAATGAATATTCAGTTTGACGATCAAACTCATATTCCTCGTCTTTATTTTATTTCAGAAGTGAGATCACGTTTTTCCGTACCAACACAGCCGACGCTGACTGTATTCAGAAGTATTTATTTGATGGGGAGGTTGAGAAAGTTGACATGTGTCAAGGCGGTGCTCCCGTTGAGAGGGGACGACGACTCACAGAGTAGGACCATGGATCCGTGACCCTATAGTCACCCTTCTCCCTTCAGGTTCCACTTCCTTCCCCGTGTGAAAAAGAGCTCTTTATTCTTATCTTTCGTCCTTGATTTAATTTCTTTTTCATCTTCTTTAGTTCTGTCGTGGTGGGATCACGGCAGATGCCATAGGTATGGCTAAGATGGGGCCGAATGGTCGTTGGGGGAATCCGGGGAGGGTTTATGCACTCAAGAAGTGCACAAGCAAGAACACGCAAGAAACCACAAGAACCCGAACGAGAAACCAAGAAACCAAGAGCACAAAGCACACCACGATGTACCCTGCTTCGGGGCCCTCATGCGGAGGTAACACCCCTACTGCAGCACTATCCTACTCGGTGTATAGCTCAGGGTGACAAGTACAAGCTGCTCCTCGAGCTGTATGATGATACAATGGTGAGAACTTGAGGTAGAAGATGAAGCTACAAGGGGGGGGGGGGGGGAGGAACTCCGAGCTCTCTCAACTTGATTCCGGGGTTCCTCTCTGTATATCCTTTTCTCCTTCGGTCGATCGATCCCCCAAGCAGGAGGGGTGGAAGCCCATTATATAGGCTAGCCGAGTTACCGTTGTGCCCCTCGCTGAACACTGTTGCCATGCCTCTGCTTTGGTCATCACCGTACTCCTGTCAGGACAAGATATGGCCTGCCCATCCCCTGCTGCATAACGGCAGAGCTAGCCTGTCTCCTCTGACAGCGACATGACGTAGCCACGCCGTGCTACCTTGTAGCCTTTTCCTCGGATCTCGCGTGGTCAGCGGTCAGAGACGTGCAGCCCCGCCGAACCCGGGGCACGCCTCTGCCAGGCTCCGTGACAGACGCTCCCGTGTCAGGCGGGAAGTGACAGGAGCATTGACTCCTGCCCGACCTACGACCTCCTGCCTTGGTTAGCTCGGGTCTTGCTCCCGCTCCTTACCTCGGGTCTTGTACTTAAGATCCGACCACCTCGGACATTACTTCCTTCAAATAGCTTCTCCTGCACTCACCATATAAACCATAGCACCGAGGTAGTTAGGTCGGCTGATCATAGATCGGATTATGAACCTCGGCCCATGCCCACGGGATACCTCGGACCCCTCTTGGCCAAGATAGGCCGGCCTTTACATTCTCCAGGTCAAGATGAAGCTCGGACACTCCCAGGCCCAAGCAGCTCGGCCCTTTCCGTACCTCGGCACACCTTTAAACTCAACTTATGCCAAGCCTTGACCCTACCCGGGGGTAGCCCCCCGACATTAGTCCCCGAAGCTGGTGCGGTCCTACGACCTCGGATGGAGGGCTGTAGCAAGTTCAAAATAAGCAAGTCACCACCTCTAAAACCGACCTCAAATATAGCTCCGCCGAGGTACTTCCCAGAGACCATAATCTAATCCGAGGTTGATATGCGATCTGAACTTTCCGAGCTGCTTGACTCAGCACAATCTTGCCTCAAGATTTTCCGAGGCACGTGGCGAAGAATCTCTGCCCGGACCTCGAAATCCGGACCTTTGAAAGACAGGTCCTGACCACACGCCGCCTTCGTCAGCCGGACCCGCGAAATAGTGCACACGCGCACTCAAGTACTTGACCAACTTGACCGCCCACGACCCCTCGGTTCTCGCGCTGACCAGCACAGAAAATCCGATCGTGCGGCCACAACTGCCGCAACTGCACGCTCGCTCGCACACGATCCCGCGTCCTCCCGGTAACCGCGCGGTAGCGCGCAGTTACCGCACACGGTTATAAATAGGGGCCCAGGGCAGGACTTCATCTCCTTCCCCGTTCACTCGCCGCTTCGTGCCCTCTGCTTCCAGCGCCGCCGTCGAGCCCTCGCTGGTGACGCGCACCGCACCTTGCGCCGCCACATCGCCGTTCTGCAGCACCGTTCCGCACCGCCGTCGAGCGCCTCGCCGCACCGGAGTACGTGCGCTGCGCCTTGCGCCATCGACTCGCCGCCGATCCTTCGCGTTCTTCCCCGGTGAGTTCTTCGTTTCCCCTCCATGGCCATGAACATGTTCATCCTTCGATGAACTCGAGGATCTTGATGAATCCGATGAACTTGATGAATCCGATAAACTTGATGAATCCGATGAACTTGACGAACCCGATGCTCCACTTTCGCATTCTTTTAGCACTTTTAGATCTCACCTAGACTCGTTTCAGATACATCCACCGCGCTGTCCTCTTAGTTTTGCCCCTTGACGAACTTGAGTTTATTTTCCTTTTTAGCTCATCGGTAGATCTGTGCTAGTATCTCGCAGTGGTAGAAACGTGTTTCCCGCCTAAATCCTTTAGCCCGGCTGTCTCGAATGATCCGAGGTATTTACCCCGGCTATCCTGAACTGTCCGAGGTACTTACCCCGGTTGAACCTCCCTCTTCTGCAGGAAAGCGTCAACATGTCTTCTGCCTCGGATCCCACCGAGGAAGGAGCACCTGGAGAACGAGGTAGCTGGGAGGGATCTGATGTCACGGAGGTCGACATCAAGTGGCTCCGAGATTCACGGCGGATCCCGGCCAAACTCATCTGCCGGGTTCCGAAGAAAGAAGATATCGAACCCGAGGTGGAATCCGGGGAGCGGGTCGTCTTCCTGGATCACTTCGAACGTGGTTTCGGGCTCCCGGCCGGGAAATTCTTCCGGGATTTCTTGGACACCTTTGGGCTACAACCACACCACCTGCCCGCCAATGCCATCCTCCAACTTTCGGCCTACGCAACCTTTTCCGAGGGTTACCTCGGATTATGGCCAAGCATCGAGTCCTGGGCCAAGTACTTCCAGCTCAAGAAACAAAGTGTCCCGAACAAGAAGGTCGTGGACAAGGAGATGACCGCTTGCGGGGCGGCCTCGATTTCACCTCGGCGCCTCTCTGAGTTTCCTCGGATTCAGGGCCTGGACTCCTGCCGCAAATGGCAACGCTCCTTCTTCTATGTGAAGAACCCGGGCACCGAAGACCTCATCAACTTGCCGGAGTTCACCATCGGAACCCCCGCTGCCCAACTCAACTGGGATTACGAGCCTGCACCCGACGCTCCCGAGGTTTACTGATCCACCAAACCATGATGTCACTCCAGGAGAAAAGCTGGGGGCAGATGACATTTTGCGCACCATGATCACCCGCCGAGTTAATCCTCTACAAGCGCGGGCCCATAAGATCTGCCACATGAGTGGTCGCTATGACCCCACCCGGAATAGCACTCATGAACTCGATGACTCCGAAGTGAAGAGGCGCATCCGGGCCATCGCCAAGACCACCATGCCCGATAAGTGGAAATGGGGTGTCAAGCCCTATGACCGAGATCACCTTCCACCCCAAGTAAGTGTACCTTACCCGACGTATAATATTGCTCGGTTTCATTTTCACCCCGACCTTGTATTGATTCTTGTGCTAACTCGGTTTTACTTGCCACCTCTGCAGAAGTTCACTCGACAGGAAATCGAGGATGGCCCCCTTTCTTCTAAGGAGTGGACTCCCGACCTGCCTATTCCGGCCGCCGCCGAGGCTGAAGATCCGGACAATGAGGATCACCTCCCTATTCCCAAGGCCACCTCGGGTAAGACTCGCGGTTGCCCATCGCACCGCCCACCAGTTCGATCGTCTATCCAGGATTGGCCCGATGATGACGATGACGATTGCCAAATTCTGGAACCTGTCAATGTTATTCCAATTTCGTATGCTCCTCCAACATATAAGAACTTTCATCCAGCGTCTGCAGCTTCCCGGAAGCGCTCAGGACCCGGTACCTCGGATGCCGAGGCTTCCAAGACCTCGGAGACTGCAGCGCCCAAAGCCAAGCGTGCCAAGAAGACCTCGGCGAGGCACAAGAAGCGAGGCCCCGTGGAGGAAGATGCGTAAGTCACCTTGCTCCTTTTTACTTCTCACGCTGTTCCGAGGTTAAGCTTTTTACTCTAACTTAATCTTTTCTTTTTCGTCTAGCCCGGCTCGGCAGATCAAACAGAGCCACAGCTCGATACATTCACCACTGCCTCCAGTGGTTGAATCTCAGACAACCGAGGTCGAGGTTAACCTCGGCAGCCCCGCCAGAGCCTCTCCTCCAGAACGGTCCGTTGACATCCGCAGCCCGGAGAGGACCATCTCCTCCCCGGTGCGTGTCACCTCCGCCGAACTTCCACCGCCGAGCTCTGACTCCGGCCTGGGACACTCCGCTCCCCGCCGAGATCAGACTCCTCCGCGTCCTCAGAAGGATGCGGAGACAGATCGCGCCAAGACTCCGGCTAAGACCGTGCTGGAGCCTCGGCTCTCCCCCAAGTCTCAAGCTGCGCGCAACCAGCAGCAACAGCAGCAGAAGAAGCAACAACAACGACTGCAGAAGCAAAAGCTTCAGCAGCAGCAGAAAGACTCAGCTCCAAATGTTGAGCCCCCCACACAGCCACAGCAAACTCCGATGCCGCCACCGCCACCGGGACCCAAGGCTGCGAGCACCCAACTGGTGCCGCATGTTCCCTGCGCCGAAGTCCACCTTGACCAAGACCGCGCCTTCGAGCTCTCAGGTCGCCACCTCCCGAGCTCTTTTCGCTGCTACCATCCAGCCGAACATCAGCAGCTGGGAGGTCGGGCAACTCCGGACCAAGAGCGGGAACAGCTTAGGCTCGGAGAAGCACTACGACATGGACTGGAACTCGGCTGACGCTGCCGAGGTCTCCTCTAACCCGACCTCTGAGCATCCAGTTGGACCTAGCGCCGTGCTCCAGTCCATTTACAACATGCAGACTGCGGTCCTTGATTGCAGCAAGAAGGCCTCGGTAAGTTTCTTTACGCAACTCTCTTTCTTCCTTTGAAACCAAATGACAAACATACACTATTCCCAGTCCCCGAGATTCGGGTTGAGCAATTGACACTCCACCGAGTTAAAATTGCTCGGCTTGAATCTCAAAAACTTGTCATTTCTCCCATGCTGAGTCCCCGAGGCCAACGCCGAGTCCCCGGGACTCAATTGGGCCTCGGGTGCTAAAAAGACCTCGGATTCTTCGAAATGTAACTTTTCAATATTCGTGTCAAATCTCTTTCCGCCGAACTGATCTCTCTATTTTTTCAGGAGTGCAACAATGCTCGGACCAAAATCTTCAAGAACCTCCTGCTGGATCACAACACACTGAAGAAGTCTCACCGGACTCTTCTATCCGCAAAGGAGCAGAGCGACAAAGATTATGCCTCCAAGTTGAAGACAGCCGAAGATGAAATAGCTCGGCTGCAACAAGAGCTGAACCGGGCTAATGAAGCCAAACTGCTGTGGAGGACGCTATGAAGGTCAAAGACCAGGCCGCCGAACAGCAGCAAGAGCTTGCCAAGACCCTGGAGAACCGCGCCACCTCGGCCGAAACCGAACTTATCGCCTCCGAGCTATATCGAAAAGTTGGTTGTCCGAGCTCACTCGGATTAATCACCAAATGGACAGTAAGTTTCTTTTCCCCTTTTCCTTATTTTCTGCCGACCTACACCCCGTGCCACCGTATGCCTTATTTCAGCGACAGCCTTTTTGTCTTCTTCAGAGAATTTTGAGCACTCCAAGGACAAAGCTATCCGAGAAGTTCAAGCAGCTCGGGCAAAGAGGGCTGAGACAGAAACCCTCGGCGAAAGCTGGGATATCCAGGACCACCTTGTCGCCCTTAATGCTCGGATCAGGCCGCTCAGGGCCATTGGAACTAAACTGGTTGATGCTGCCATCGAGGTCCATCGTGCCCTCTGGCCCAAGGTTAAGACTCCCACTTGCATCGACGAGCTCGCCACGAAGCTGAAAGGAGCCGAGGCTAGACTTCGGGAGTGGAGATGCTCATCAGCTCGGGCTGGCGCGGACAAGGCCCTGGTGTTCGTGCTGTCTTGGTATGAATCTGTTGAGATCCACACGGTTACCTCCCTGCGCAGGGGCTCTCCTTGGAACACCACTCCTGATGGCATTGAGAAACGCCAAGCAGCAGCCGACCTCTTTGCTAGTTATGCAAACACCCGGACCTTTGATGAAGGGCGCCTCTATTCTGAGGATGAAGAGAGCTCGGACGAGGAAGCAGAGTCCGGTGAAGAAGGCTCTGACGGCGAGGAAATTGACTTCGACGAGCCTGAGAGCTCCAAGGGCAAGGCCGGCAAAACAACCGAGGTGCCGGAGATTCTGATGATGACTTCAACTTCGACGAACCTCCGAACCCCAAGGGCAAGTCCGGCAAAGCCGTAGCCACCGAGGTGATCTCCCCCGACGTGACGGACACCCGGCATCCACTCCAACAACCGAGGTTGTTCCTGCGCCCGAGGTTGTTCCTGCGCCCGAGGCTCCTGCTTCCGAGGTCCCCACTACCACAACTTCGGCGACCGAGGTCTCTGGTTCCGAGGCCTGAACTTGTCTCAAGAAAAACATTAAATCCCCGGTATGCCGGGTGCAGATGTAATATACACTTAAGTAGTTTGCCTTGCTACCAGTACTATTATCTTGCTATCCGAACCATGCTTTTCTAAAATTTATGCCGAACCCTTTTGGAACGAGTCCCCGAGTTCACTTTCGTGTTTACTATACTTGGCATTCTTTGCTCTTGTCTACCATTTTGGCGTTCGACAGTCGAGTCACAAGATTGTTGTTTATAGCATACAGTACTTAGCAAATGTCGAGGTGTGTTTCAAAATCATCCGACATAAATGAAAGGTAAAGACAGGGGTTAGTAAACGACACATGCCGAACTATTTTTGGACCGAGTCCCCGAGTCCATTTTCATGTTTCCCACGTTTTTTCATCTTTGCTCTTGACTACCATTTCGGCGTTCGTCAGTCGAGTCACAAGATTAGTTACACAGCATACATTACTTGAAGTTTGAGACGAGGTTCAAAATAGTTCGGCATATGAACGAAATTGACAAACAGAAATAAAACACAAGCACAAGAGCGAGGCAGTCCCCGAGCTTCAACCTCGGAGTGCCGACATTTCATTAAGGATTAACCGAGGTACATACATTGCGCCCTTCATGAGTAGAAAGGTCGGAGTAGAGCTATATTCCATGGTCGCTTGACCTCTGATCCGGGGTTGTCCAGCCCATCTTTCCTTGGTTCCTGCGCATCTATAAGATAGTACGAATCATTGAGCAGAGCTCGGCTCACAATGAACGGTCCCTCCCATGGAGGTGACAACTTGTGCCGACCTTTCTTGCGCTGCACCAGCCTCAGCACCAAATCTCCCTCGTGAAACACACGAGGGTTGACACTCCGGCTATGATAACGTCGGAGACCTTGTTGGTATATTGCTGACCGAGATGAGGCCAATTCTCTAGCTTCCTCAAGCAGATCTACTGCATCCTCGCTGATATTGCTCCTGCGGCCGGGGTTGTTGCTGATGCCTCGGGGGCGGAGGTGGTTTACCTCGGCCAGCCGACGCTGCTTGCCCACCATTCTAATTTCTCTGACCGGAGTTACCCTTAGCTCGGCTTGCATTACCTTGGCCGGGGTTTCCCTTAACTCGGCTAGCATTGCCCTGGCCCACCTTCTGCTTTGCTGCTAACACCGGATCATACATCTGCAGCTGCTTGTTCAGACCCGAGGTGACACTCCGGGCTAGATCGGCTCCTCCGACGAGTGGAGATGAGGCTTTCCCCTTGGACACCTGACTAACTGGCCTAGCTGAATAAACCATCTGTGAATCACCAGCCCCGGCATATGCTCTGCGGAGAGCCTCATTCTGCTGGTTAGCTACATACACTAATTCATTGACTCGCTTCTGCTGCGCACGCCATGCATCTCCAGTCAACCCGGATAGCTCGGCCCTGCCTGCCTCGGCAGCTCTGAGGTTCTTAGCAGGGGAACTATACACCGGTCTTCCAGTCGACACACGACTCTCACTCCTAGCCGAGGTGGTAGGTCGGGCCTCCCTATTCATCTCCTCATTGAGCCCCTTGCCTCTCTGCCGCACCTCGGCTCCCCTATTTGTATCAGCTGCTACCGGGGTGAAGCCATTTGCTACATTGTACTCACGCAGATCTCTATTGAACTCATCTCTAGCTGTCATCATTGCTACAGCCTCCCTTTGCAACAGGACACGCTTTGCCTCTAGCCCGCCGCAATCACTACTACATCCACTCCTGGATCTACTGGGTCTGCCAGGGTCTCCACTATCTCTACTAGGGTTGCACCTCGGCCCTGCACCTCGGAGATACCAGGCAGCTCTTTCTCTAGCCTGGGCTTTGCAGATCTCACCTTAGCAACTTCGGCCGGCTTGGATTTGCTGGCATCTCCTTTGTCAGCGGCATCAACCGGACTGGTCATCATCACCTCCACGCAGCTCTCGGGGCGAGTGATACGCCGACCTAAAGCCGCGAGGAGAGGAGTTTCGTCGTCCACAAGCACCTGCTCCAGGTACCCGCGAACAACCTCGACAGCAACATAGGTGACGAAGCTGCCAAGCATCATGGTGAAGCCATGCTCGGGGAAGGGCTTGCCGGCGAAACACCCCGCATTGTCGCTGATGAAGGTGAACTCACCGATCTTGGCGATAAGCCCGGAAAGAACACGCTCGCCTGAGCCCGTCCGGATGTAAACTCCCTCCAACGCCTCAATCTGCCCCACGGTGGGCACCAACTGTCGTGGTGGGATCACGGCAGATGCCATAGGTATGGCTAAGATGGGGCCGAATGGTCGTTGGGGGAATCCGGGGAGGGTTTATGCACTCAAGAAGTGCACAAGTAAGAACACGCAAGAAACCGCAAGAACATGAACGAGAAACCAAGAAACCAAGAGCACAAAGCACACCACGATGTACCCTGCTTCGAGGCCCTCTTGTGGAGGTAACACCCCTACTGCAGCACTATCCTACTCGGTGTATAGCTCAGGGTGACAAGTACAAGCTGCTCCTCGAGCTGTATGATGATACAATGGTGAGAACTTGAGGTAGAAGATGAAGCTACAAGGGGGGGGGGGGGGAAGGAACTCCGAGCTCCCTCAGCTTGAGGCCGGGGTTCCTCTCTGTATATCCTTTTCTCCTTCGGTCGATCGATCCCCCAAGTAGGAGGGGTGGAAGCCCATTATATAGGCCAGCCGAGTTACCGTTGTGCCCCTCACTGAACACTGTTACCATGCCTCTGCTTTGGTCATCACCGTACTCCTGTCAGGGACAAGACATGGCCTGCCCATCCCCTGCTGCATAACGGCAGAGCTAGCCTGTCTCCTCTGACAGCGACAGGACGTAGCCACGCCGTGCTACCTTGTAGCCTTTTCCCCGGATCTCGCGTGGTCAGCGGTCAGAGACGTGCAGCCCCGCCGAACCCGGGGCACGCCTCTGCCAGGCTCCGTGACAGACGCTCCCGTGTCAGGCGGAAGTGATAGGAGCATTGACTCCTGCCCGACCTACGGCCTCCTGCCTTGGTTAGCTCGGGTCTTGCTCCCGCTCCTTACCTCGGGTCTTGTACTTAAGATCCGACCACCTCGGACATTACTTCCTTCAAATAGCTTCTCCTGCACTCACCATATAAACCATAGCACCGAGGTAGTTAGGTCGGCTGATCATAGCTCGGATTATGAACCTCGGCCCATGCCCACGGGATACCTCGGACCCCTCTGGGCCAAGATAGGCCGGCCTTTACATTCTCCAGGTCAAGATGAAGCTCAGACACTCCCAGGCCTAAGCAGCTCGGCCCTTTCCGTAGCTCGGCACACCTTTAAACTCAACTTATGCCAAGCCTTGACCCTACCCGGGGGTAGCCCCCGACAAGTTGTTCTGTAGTTAAGTTACGATGAAGTTGCTACTGTCACCGCGGTTAAGTGAGTGGTGACATTGAGCGTGTGTGCCGTTAGCAGCTCGAGGGTCACATACCGGGTGAGAACTTGCCTGTGGCAAGATGGTTAGGAGGGTGGTTGTACCCCAACCCACCAGAGTTCAAACCCCAGGTTTGATACTGGTGTTTCTCATTTAGGCGGAATATTCTTCAGTGGGAGGTGACGTTCCCGTCGACAGTGAGGCGCCTATGGTGACTTCGTCAATCTCAAGACCTGACCGCCGGCTCAGTCTTTCGGAGGTGCTCATAGGGGTGGGTGTGTGTGCGTTCATAGGGGTGAATGTGTGCACGTGTATGTGAGCGTCTACGTTGTACTGTGTTTCGGAAAAAAAAAAGAGGGTCACATACCGGGAGGAGCGGTCAACACTCAACGCAACAGGAGCCGCTTGGAGAGGCGGTCCAGTCGACCGACGGGAGCATGCCCGATGCAGATAACGCCAAGGTGAGGCTTCTCTCAATCCTTTCCACTTAATTTTTTGTACGACTGAAATAGGACGATGGAAGATATAATTCAAGAAATGTTCTTACTCCACAAATAACCATTTTTTCCTTTGAGGGGTTGCCGTTGGACTATATCAGTATGAACAGTTAGATTCCATATATTGATGATTTGCTACATGATGAGGATTTAATGTATAACCAGCACAACATAGTTAATTACATCGCATATCCATTTCTTTGTTGTTTCCCTCTTTGAAATTTTCCTTTTCATTTTTAGGTTAGGAAGGGCTCTCTTAGGGGATTTCCAGCTTAACTTGAGTATGGAAGGCTAAACTTCTACTCCCTCCATTCTAAAAAGGATGACTTCCATTTGTACAAAAGTGGATGTATCTAGACACGAAGTCATCCTTTTTAGAACGGAGGGAGTATTTCTGTTGTTGTGCCTGTTATTTGATACCATCTGTACATGGTTTAAGATCGGAATAGTAAGCTGGTAATCCCCTGAGTCAAAATGTAATCTACGAAATATGAATGCCATCCTGTCCTGCGTGTTTCATTTTCTCCCCTTTTTCTTTCTATAGCCTCCGTAGCTTTTTAATTTATGTCAAGCAAGTTAGTTAGAATTATGTTACTACCAATAATGACCAAAATATGCAGAACATTAGAATAGAAATCTCACCTGAATTTCATGCTGGTAGATAGCACATTGATCAAGAAAGGGTTGTATTTTGCTAACCTCGATCAATGGCTGTATTTCTCTTCCTTACCATTTTAGACATATATAAATCTAAAAAAGGGCATTACAAAATTTGTGAGCGATTTAAACCTGCCCTTACATTTGTGCAAGTTCGGTTTATTTTGCTAATTGAGATACTAACAAAAAATTGCACGTGCAAATATTCTTTTACAGGATAATGAGCATCTGCCAAGATGGGATATGCGGCTAAATTGGGGGAACCAGCGGCAGCAGAATATGTCATCCTATAAATTTTTTGGTTCTTTTTTTTGTATATGATCTGCTTTGTTTATCAAAAACAAGGGTTAGCTTCCCACATTTGAGAGGACATAGGCGCCACAGAAGGTTGATATGTTTGCTTCCCTCATTTTAGAGGAGTTCATTGGAAACATGATATGGTGTTGCATATACCAGATAGTTGCATGTTGCGTATACCTGAGCGTTGAACTATGGATATTTTCTTCAATTATTAGTTTTGAATTCCTCAAAAGTAAAAACAATATCCATGTTGTAATGAAGATCGATTCCGTAAGATTGATATGATTCTCAGGTATGGCATTTTCCAAGCATATCGTTTGGACTAATGCGCATTCTAAATGGAGTTCAGGGAACAAGCTCAGGCCTATGCACGACAATGAGAGTCTTGCTTTTGGCACCAATATATGCAAAATATATAAAAATTAAGGCTACATTACAGTTTTGCTTTTGGCACCTGCGCCAGGGGCGCAACCGGTCATCTAGTAGAAATAGTTACCTATGCGACGCCGGCGTAGAATCTAAACTTTCCTAATCAGGACTATCCAAACCGTGCGAGCGAAGCTTAGCCCTGGCACGTGCGAAGATTAGCCCTGCCCATTGAATCCCAGGCAACGGGCGCTTAACTTTAGGCGTCGCCGCAATACTTTGCGCCGGGCGCTTAGGCAGTTTTTGACTTGCCCCTTGAATATCTGATGCAGTTAGTTGGATATATAAGCGCCTCAAAATCAGATAAGCGTTGGAGCTGTGGACACCTTGCATGGACGCCAGGATTTAATTTCCGATTCTTTTTAGCTCAAGCCCCTCAAGAAGCGCCCAGCAATGTACATACCCTTAAAGAAGCAAACATCAACACCTTCTTCCGCTTCTTCCTTGCAAAATGACACATGTACAGAACCTTTCCATGATAGTATTAAATGCAAAACGAAGGCTTTAAAATCAGTTTGCAAACAAGAAGCGTACATTTATTCAATCATTTTGGGAACATGCATGTGAATATTGAGAGAATATAAGAAACCAAATATATACACATATGGTTCCTTCATGCGAGCAGACGTATTTCTTTCTGTTTTAATTATCATATTTAATAATCATATTAGGAGATTTAATTCTGTGAACCAGATCACATTCACTAAAAAAAATCTACACCTTGATATGTTGGAGGAGGCGATTCGGGTGGTACGTCCAGATGAACATGCTATCTAGACCATAGATTGGGGCATAGGGATTCGGTCCTGTCACGTGGAGCCAGGCTGGTGCGAATCTCTTCTATAAAGGCCTGTAGCCTACCCGCCATATCCCCCTACTTGCCCCTCCCGGTGATTTCTGTGCGTCCGATGCGGTAAATCGTGTTGCTGTTTCACCTCCAGCCGTCAGATGTGGTGAAACCGATTCTCACTATTCGACCGAGGGGCACATCCAATGACAGCTGGCCCGTGTCGTCAGCCACCCGTTTGTGCGCGCGCAGCCGAGGAGGCTTGTCTGTTCGCCACGGTGAAGGGGCGTTTTACTGTGCGCTCGTCAGCTTTCTGGACCCCATAGCTTAGACTTTCTTGCCCAGTTGCGCCGCGTCCTCTCTCATCCAATCCCCGCGTCTCTCTCTCCCCCAATCCCCTCTCCTCCCCGATCCCCCACCACCACGCGCCTCCTCCGCCCTGGTCCCTTCTTCTCGGCGTTCAGGCCGCCGTTGCGTTCTCCTCGGTGCTCAGCAGGAGGAGCACAAGGCGCCGCTGCTGGTGAGATCCGGGAGGGAAGGGGTCGTCTGGGATTCGGGCGGCGGGACCGGTCGATCTGGAACCACGGGGATAAGGTCTGGCGGTGGGAGATGGCTAGGCGCCGGCAGGAGTGGCGCCGGGGTCCTCTCTCTGCTCACCTCCTCTCCTCTCTCCCGCCCCCTCAAGCTGCAGAGCTGCTGGTATTGCTATTCCCCTACCTCAAAATCCTCTTCTCTCTACGAGTGCTTCCTCTCTCCTTCTTCCGCGCCATGGCAGCGCCGTCGTCTTCCTCGGCCCCAGTCTGCCGTGTCACGCCCCTTCTCCTCCAGACCCCATCCCCTCTACCCCTCATTATGTCCTCAATAATTGCAGTTTGAATCGGCAGGAGGTGCTCGAGCCGCGGAGATGGAGGTGGCGAGGAAGAAACTGAAGAGAAGCAGCCGTCAGAGGCCATGCCGCCACCGCCGTCTTCCTCACCTACAGGTATTTACCTTCCTCCCTCTGTTTCTCCTTCCCCCCTCTCTAATTGCATCCCCTCTACCCCTCATTCTGTCCTCAATAATCGCAGTTTATATCGGCAGGAGGTGCTCGACCGCGGAGATGGAGGTGGCGACGAAGAAACTGCAGAGAAGCAGCCGTCAGAGGCCATTCCACCACCGCCGTCTTCCTCGCCTACAGGTCTATACCTTCCTCTCTCTCCCTTTCTCCTCCCCCCTCTCTAATCCCCGCATATCCTCATCTTTGTTTATGCAGGATTTGTCTTGTCTATGCGTACAAGGTGTTTGACAAAAATCCTGCAGTAGAAGACATGTCTTATTTTTCTCTGGCTCAATAATTTTTCTTTATTGAAGTGTTCATTGTTTATTTCTAGCTTGCTTTACAATACTGAAGTGTTTATTGTATGCTGGACTTTTACCATTGGGATTTATTCAGCCACAAGTATACTTTTATTTGGAGTTATTCTTTATGTTTTAGTCATGTTCTGGTTTCAAATAAATAGGATTGATTTTTTTATTGTACTTGCGTTTTGTTGGTTATCACGTCTAGACTGTATACTTATGGTTTGTAGTCTTTGTTGTAGGTGTTAAAAGAAGTGATGGAATCATAAGCGATGGACATGTTGCGACGGCGCTGCACCAGCACAGTCCCTATCCCCAGTGAGTTCATTCCCTGTCTTAGTGTTAGGTTTTTTGATGCCTAAGGAATGCCCAGAAGAGAATAAAATGTGAGTGTGCATACTAACATTATTATATTTGGTCAACGCAGTGCTCCGATGATCCAAGAATTGAATGAACTATATGGAAAAAAGATCTCTCTGTTGATGCCTAAGGAATGCCCAGAAGAGAATAAAATGTGAGCATGCATGCTAACATTATTATATTTTGTCAACTTTGTGCTCCGATGATCAAGAATTGAATGAACTATATGGATAAAAGATCTCTCTGTTTACTTTCTTTAAAAAAACACATACTACATTTCTCTATTAATCATATACATCCTTAATACAAGTACATGTCACAATTTTCGTAAATATTTTACCATATCAGAAGTTGTGTTTCTGAAGAATAAAATGCATTAGTGCTTCTTGTGCAGGTTGATTTGAACTAGGCAGAATAGTTTGTGCAAGATGTATCATGTGCTTAGGGATTCTGATCTAAGGCTTATAATGTGTACCAAAGAAACCCCGAGAAATATTAAAGGTGAGTTCCTATTGGAAATATACTGAGCCTTTTAATTATGCTCCATAATTAGTGTTCAGTTAAAGGATGTTCTTATTTTGAAAATGGAAGTATTTTGGATCTATCAAAATCTTTCGTATGTGCCATCATGTTCAGTTAAAGGATGTTCTTATCTTTTCCCCTTTCCATGTTAGTTACTTCTTTTTAGAGCGCATTAATATCATTCTGGCTTTAGAATTTCGGTTCTCTTGTTTCTCGAATGGAGGTTTTTTTTGTTAGTGTTCAGTGATCAAATGTTGAATATTTTGGAGTTACTCCAGTTTTTCTGGATTTTGGAGCTGATTTCAGATTTGTTATTCCGGAAGAATTTGGAACAGACCGTCAGGAGGTTGGACCTATTCATTCCTCTGTTTTCTCAAGATTATGAAATGACATCCTAGATTAATTTGTTTTGACTGTTGTTAAGGGTTAGGCAACCTTTTCCATTCATATCCATGCTGATAGGGCAACACTCAGCTCATAAATATTGATCATGGCCTTTCATTTGCTTTCTATTTAGGTTTACCTTATACAACGAACTCTGCATATTAAATTTTGTAGGCACTTCTATATCCGACAACTCTTTGTTTGAGTGTTTCAGGTTTCTTCAGTCGCAGTCTGATTTTGTTTATTATTGATCCCTAAAGATTCAGTGGTTTGCATAGCCTTAATACCCTGGTCATTTAGTGTGAGATGGGTCGGGGTTCATATGCTCAGTGCCTCTATGATTTGCACCATTCTTTTTATAGCAGCACTTCTGTCGTCTTACTTTTGGTCTGTACGTAGATTAACGTTGATTTGCAATGCGGTTTGTTTCGTTGCAGGTTTCTTTATTTACATGATTTCCACTTTGTCCTGCAGATTAATTATCCCGCGTCCGTGCTGCAGCACTACATATCATATTGTGCACGGGTTTATTTTTTGTACTGGTATTCCCTCACGTGATTCAGTTTAGCCTCCCTATATACCATGCTTTGTGCTTGTTCAAGCTGTCTGATATAAAGATAGCCTGACAACATGTGTATTCTTCGTGCTTTATTGGTATACCAGATCAAAAGGTTGCCTTTTCAAAGTTTTTGGGAAAGAGAGAAGGTTGCCCTGTGTGTGTAGATTTTCTTATGAACCGCCTCTTATTTAAGATTATTGGTTTTGGTTCAGATATAGGGGATTAGTGGTTTTGGTTCAGGTAGAAGGGGTTAGTGTTATTCTTATGAACTGCCACTTTTGTTTTTGATTTATGTTTGTATTAGTGGTTTGGGTTCTGATAGAAGGGTTTAGGGGTTCAAGTTCAGATAGAAAGGATTAGTTATCCTCCTATGAACTGCCTCTTATGCTATTGATATATAAGTTTTGTGTATGCGCCAATTTGCTGTCAGAGAAATCATTACTTCTTCTATTTCAGACTGTGTGACCTGCTTTCTTTTCCTCTATATGCACTTTTTATCTACTTCCTTGGGCTTGAGCAGTCACTATTTGACGAGGGGTACACTCATCAAATCCCATGGTTAAGGACCTAGGGTTGAGATTATGGGGAGAGAATGTGGTAGTACTGGTAGTTTCGTCGGCTGACAAGCAGAGGCAAAGATTTACCCAGGTTCAGGCCCCTCGGGTGGAGGTAAAGACCCTACTTCCTGCCTGTCTGTTATTGATCGTGTGAGATTATGTGGTTACAAGGAGGCTCCGGCGAGATGTCGATCTCGCTAGAGATTTGGTGGTTCGAGTATGGCTTGGTCCCAGATCGGCACCCCTCCCGGCCTTTAAATAGGCTGGGTCTCGGGAGTTCTTAACCGACCTAGTTTACACGTATGGAAAGTCTAAACCGACTATGCCTATGTCTAATCTTGGAGGGTACTCCATCTTCTTGGGCCTCTTGTCTTGGGCTTCGAGTAGGCTCTTCGCTATTGGGCCTTAGTCGTCACGTGCACCAGGTACCCTCATGGTAGGGTACCCGAGGTGTATACCCATGTCAGTAGCCCCCGAGTACTTGTCTGACTCGAAGAATCGGGCATGGACTCTTTCGTAAGTGCACGTCATATGCTTTGTATTATAATTGGAATTCCTGTATGAATAGGACATGTTGGCTATGTCGAGTATCTCATCGACTGTGGCTTTTGCTTATGATGATCAAGGGATAATAGCTTAGCAGGCCCAGTACACTCGACGTATCGGGACTGGTTAACTACACATTCGGGTAAAACCTTACTAGCTTTCAATCAAACTCGAGTCCCCGGACTCGAATCTGGAACAAACTGGTCAGATTCGACTAGACCGCGGAGGTCTTACTGAGTCGATCTGCAGTACAGATTTGAATTTTACCCAACGCGTCCGTCAGGATTTTTCATCATGTCTGTTGACACGGAAAGTATAAGGATTGACGTTGCTGGAACGGTCCTTAGCCCAGCTCGAAAGTTCGGCGGGTCTTACCTTTGCACCATGCGTGCAGCATCCGAGGTATTTGCGGCGGACGCAACTCGGGGATGTTTCGAGTATGATTTTGTATATGAACTGAGTCGAGACATTGGTCGACTGATATTTTGTTGTTATTCTATCGGTGCGCGACAGCGCTCCCAATGGGAGTAGCCCCCGAGATTGTGCTTTATTGCTTTGCAATGGAGGATAATCTTAGATCTTTTACCACTTCATATGCTAGTCGAAGAAATTTTTTTGCCGTAAATCTATCGGGTGCACGACAGTGCTCCCGATGGGAGTAGCCCCCGAGATTATGCTGTATTGCTTGTAATGGAGGATAATCTCAAAATCATTTTTTCTTGAGCATTTTCAGTCGAAGAATTTTTTGATATGCTCCCGATGGGAGTTGCGTCAGTCGAAGGAATGGTCGAGTGACCAATTTTGCCTAAACATTGCTCTTCCTCACCCGAACCAAATAAGGCAGTCGAATGACCAATATGTGCTGGGCAGGCTCGATTGTATTGCTGAACAGATGCTTGCAATGACGTCAGGGATGACGTTTCTGGTGACTGCGCTGCCTGACACGCGGTGGCGTGCGTTATGCTGTGATGGATGGGACGTGACACATAGGTGGGCCCATTTGTGCAGCGCTGACCGAACGACGGTGCCGTTTGGACTTTGATTTGACCACTCTGGCCCACTTTTTACGGAGGCGTGATGATGGCTTCTATTTTGCGTGCGTAGTGGGCGGAGTGGCCTGCGACGGTTGCCATCTGCGCCTGCCACGTGTACAGTAGGATTGCATGCGGAGCGCACGATTGTGATTTCAACGTCTGTGATCGATTTTGATCTGTGGTAAATAGGAGAACGGCGCTGTCGGGGATGTGACCCCGGGTACCCTAGAGTTGTTGCTTTGACCGAAGCTCCTAGGACATCAGATGCGCTCCAAGTCGAGGCAGGTGGCCTCGACTCTTCATCCCTAACCGGATCACTCTCCGCCGACGCCGGGACATCTGTAACCGGATCACTCTCCGCCGACGCCAGGACATCCCTAACCGGATCACTCTCCGCAGACGCCGGGACATCCCTAACCGGATCACTCTCCGCCGACGCCAGGACATCCCTAACCGGATCACTCTCCGCAGACGCCGACGTCTCCATCCCTAACCGGATCATCTCCGCCGATGCCGGGACATCCTTATCCGAATCATCATAAATATCTTCGGGAGAGGATAAGAAGAGGACGTGGAGATTCAGAAGACAACGGCTAGAAGACAAAGGAAAGGACGGCATCTCCCGGAGATGCCGGAGACAGAAGCTAGAAGACAAAGGAGCCCAGTCAACTCAGTGCTACAGTGCATGAATAGTGTCTTGTCTGTTTGACCCCTCACTTGTCCCCTGGGCACCTATATAAAGGGCACCAGGGGGAAGAGGCGGGAGAGGCTCCCCACGCTGGCTCATTTTCCCCCCTTTTGTCTTAGCTTCTTCTTCTTCCTTGAGCTCCTCACCATGGCTAGCTCCTCACAGCTCAAGGAGCACTTGTACAAATCATATACAAAGAGGAGAATACACCAAGTAGGCTAGTGCTGCAGTAGGGGTTTTACCTCCTCACGAGGGCCCCGAAGCAGGGTACATCGTGTGTGCTTTGTGTTCTCGGTTGTTCGTTCTTGTTCTTGCAGTGTTCTTCGTGTTCTTCGTGTGTTCTTCGTGTGCGGTTCCACCGCGCAATCCCTCCCCGAATCCACAAGCACCCGTTCGGCCCCAGAATAAGCCACCCCGTGGCATCTGCGTGTTTCCCACCACGACAGTTGGCGCCCACCGTGGGGCTGATAGTGGTGCTTGCCGGATCAATTCGGACGGGATCTGCGGTATCAACGCGGGGACTCGACATCACCACTGTCCTCCGCGCTCTAGCTCACTGCGGTGAGCTGAGGCTGGCGTAGCCTCCGCCAGCGGGTGTCATCAGCAGATCTCAGTTCTATCCCTGCTCCGCGTGCGCGTCTCGCCGGCCACGTTTCAGCCGCGTATCCTCCGTCCAGATCGGTGCTGGCTGGCCGCGTCACGGCTCCGCCATCTACGCGCCCGTGCGCCCGGGTCCTTTTGTTTCCTTCCGCGGCCAGCTGCGCCTCACCGCCCGGATCCGCCCTCTCCGCGCCAGTGAGCGCGCGGGCTGATCCGTCGCCGCTCTGCCGGTCCCCATGCTGGCCGGCTGCCCGGCTGCTTCCACGTCGGACATTCTGTCCATATGTAGAGAGTCAGCAGCACGCTAGGCTCGTCCTGCGCAGTGTTCCGGCCGCTCGCTCAACCGGGTTCTTATTCACCCGATGCATGGGGCAAGCATGCTCGAGCTGACATCGCATGTGCTTTTGAGCACTGGAGCCATGCCAGCATGCATGGGACATACTTGGTGCTTGCATGTGTGATCGGTTATTCTCCTCGTCATGTGGACCAAGGATGCATCCGTGTAGGAAAATAAAGAAAAAGAGAAAAGAGAGGAGGCCCGATCGGATCGATCGGGTAGAAGACAAAAGAAAAAGAAAAGAAAAAAGAAAGGATGCAAGATAAGGTGCACCCCGAGGCGTGCATGTCGGCAGTCCGGCATTGTGCGCCAGCGCATCCGCGTCCGGATCTCTCAGTGCCATGCACTGCTCCGTAGCATCCAAGCAGCGCTGCTTGTTGACCTCCCGCGCGTGATCAGTTCAATTCCTTGCCTTGATTCGGTCGCCTCTCGCCTCGGTCGCGCCTCGCCCCAGCAGATCGGCGGGCCGATATCCAAAGCAGGCCGAGGTGTAGTTGACCGAGACTCCAGGTCGGCCCAAGGCAACTGAGGTAGGCCCATGACGGACGAACCAGCATCCTTGAGTCGGCCGGGTGGTGGCTCTAGGTTAGTAGTGCCAGAAACAATGCTTGTACGTCACACGTCAGTTGGGAACCCCAAGAGGAAGGTATGATGAGTGCAGCAGTAAGTTTTCCCTCAGTATGAAACCAAGGTTTAATCGACCAGTAGGAAAACGAGGTTTGCTTCGAAGGTGTTGGTGAGGAGTGTAGTGCGGCGCAACACCAGGGATTCCGGTGCCAACGTGGAACCTGCACAACACAATCAAATTACTTTGCCCCAACTTAACAGTGAGGTTGTCAATCTCACCGGCTTGCTGAAAACAAAGGGTTAAACGTATCGAATGGAAATGATGTTTGTTTGCATAAAACAGTAGAGAACAATGATTGCAGTAGATTGTATTTCAGATGTAAAAGAATGGACCGGGGTCCACAGTTCACTAGTGGTGTCTCTCCAATAAGATAACTAACATGCTGGGTAAACAAATTACAGCTGGGCAATTGACAATTGATAAGTGCATATAACATGCATGTGTGAGCTGTGGTGTCTACTATGAGATTCATTTGGGCATTACGACAAAGTACATAGACCGCTATCCAGCATGCATCTATGCCTAAATAGTCCACTTTCCGGTTAACATCCGTACCCCTTCCAGTATTAAGTTGCAAGCAACAGACAATTGCATTAAGTAATGTGCGTAATGTAAACAATACATTCATCCTTGAATAAAGCATTGCTGTTTTACCCCTAGTGGCAACAACACATCTACAACCTTAGAACTTGCTGTCACTATCCCAGGTTAAATAGAGGTTGAACCCAACTATCATGCATAAATACCCCCTCTTGGAGTTACAAGTATTCACGTGGCCAAGGCTTCAACAAGTAACGGAGAGCATGCAAGATCA
Organism: Poa pratensis; assembly: GCA_947311845.1. Lineage (NCBI taxonomy): Eukaryota > Viridiplantae > Streptophyta > Magnoliopsida > Poales > Poaceae > Poa > Poa pratensis. Next base: position 23,191,091 of record CAMZMU010000116.1, on the reverse strand, counting down.
CAAATGACATAGACATGATAATATAATATTCAGCTCCACATAGGTATCAATATAAGTCAGATCCCAGCAAACACAACATGTAGCATTACAATAAGATGATCTTGATCATGATAGGCAGCTCACAAGATCTAAACATGATGGCACAAGTGGAGAAGACAACCATCTAGCTACTGCTATGGACCCATAGTCCAAGGATGAACTACTCACGCATCACTCCGGAGGCGGGCATGGCGATGTAGAGCCCTCCGGTGATGATTCCCCTCTCCGGCAGGGTGCCGGGAAGAGCTTCAGAACCCCCCGAGTTAGGGTTGACGACGGCGGCGGCAGCGAATATGTTCTGGATGAAAGGCTCGGTGTTTTAGGGTTTTCGCGTCTCGGGGAATAAATAGGCGAAGGGGCGATGTCGGCGGACCCCCGAGGGGCCCAAACCACCTGCAGGCGCGGCTGTGGGCCCAGCCGCGCCACCTGTGGTTTGGCCACCTCGTGGCTCTCTTCGTCTCTCCTTCGGACTCCGTGTACGTGCTGGAAAAATAGGGACTGGCCTTTTGTTTCGTGCAATTCCGAGAATATTTCCAGAAGTAACTTTCTGAAACCAAAAACAGCAGAAAACAGGGAACTGGCACTGTGGCATCTTGTTAATAGGTTAGTCCCAGAAAATGCATAAAAGTGATACGAAGTGTATATAAAACATGTAGCAAATGGTATAATATAAGCATGGAACAGCAGAAATTATGGATACGTTGGAGACGTATCAAGCATCCCCAAGCTTAGTTCTACTCGTCCTCGAGTAGGTAAAACGATAACAACAAATAATTTCTGAGGAGACATGCTTTCACACAATCTTGATCAATATATTGCAAGGCTCATGTCATGAATGAAGTGACTCAAAGCAATGATCTATAGTTTGCTAACAAATAGATAAAGAGTAAACAATGAATCATATAAGCAAAAACTTTTCATGAATAGTACTTTCAAGACAAGCATCAAAAAGTTTTGCATAAGAGGTAACTCATAAAGCAATAGATTCAAAGTAAAAGGCATTGAAGCAACACAAAGGATGATTAAGCTTTCAACTTGTAACATGTATATCTCATGGATAGTTGTCAACATAAAGCAATATAACAAGTGCAATAAGTAAATATGTAAGAATCAATGCACACAAAGTTGACACAAGTGTTTGCTTCTAAGATAGAAAGGAGTAGGTAAACTGACTCAACATAAAGTAAAAGATAGGCCCTTCGCAGAGGGAAGCAGGGATTAAATCATGTGCTAGAGCTTTTTAAGTTTTCGAAAGCATATAGAGAGCACAAAATAAGTATTTGAGAGGTGTTTGTTGTTGTCAACGAATGGTAGTGGGCACTCTAACCCCCTTGTCAACCAGACTTTCAAAGAGCGGCTCCCATGAAGGACGTTATTCTACCAGCAAGGTAGATCATCCCTCTTCTCTTTTGTTTACACATGTATTTTAGTTTCTTTATAGATGACACTCCTCCCAACCTTTTGCTTACACAAGCCATGGCTAACCGAATCCTCGGGTGCCTTCCAACATTCACATACCATGGAGGAGTGTCTATTGCAAAATTAAGTTGCTTACTGATAAATCAGGGCAAAACATGTGAAGAGAATTATTAATGAAAGTTGTAATTAATTGGGGCTGGGCACCCCGTTGCCAGCTCTTTTTGCAAATTATTGGATAAGCGGATGTATATGCCACTAGTCCATTGGTGAAAGTCTGTCAGAAGTAAATGACAAGATTGAAAGATAAAACACCACATACTTCCTCATGAGCTATAAAACATTGACACAAATAAGGAGTAATAAAGTTTTGAATAGTTTAAAGGTAGCACATGAAATATTTACTTGGAATGGCAGGAAATACCACATAGTAGGTAGGTATGGTGGACACAAATGGCATGGGTTTTGGCTCAAGTTTTGGATGCACGAGAAGCATTCCCTCTCAGTACAGAGTTTAGGCTAGCAAGGTTGTTTGAAGCAAACACAAGTATAAACCGGTACAGCAAGAATCACATAAAAACATATTGCAAGTATTATAAGACTCTACACTGTCTTCCTTGTTGCTCAAACATTTTACCAGAAAATATCTAGACCTTAGAGAGAACAAATATGCATCCCAAGTCTCAACAAGCTCTACGGTAGTTCTCCACTACTAGGCTTTAACTACATGATGCAAGAGCTTAAACATGATCTACTTGAGAGCTCAAAACAATTGCAAAGCATCAAATCAAAACAAGACAATGATCTACAAGAATGCATATGTCTTTTCCAATACCAACTACTACATGTAGCATTTTCTTTCTTCCAAACAAACACCAATAATTTATTTAAACATAAACTCTCCAAATGATAATATAATGCAGCAAGAGAGTATTTATAAACAAGTGCTAACAGCTCGAAGAGATGCATGAAAAACAGGAGCTAAAAGCACTGCAGTAGCTAGTTAAGAATACTCAACAAATATAAGTGAAGAACATGAGTATTCACATGAAAAAGCGGAGCGTGTCTCTCTCCCACACAAGGATTGCTAGGATCCGAATTTATTCAAACAAAAACAAAAATAAAAACACACAGACGCTCCAAGTAAAGCGCATAAGATGTGAAAGAATTAAAATATAGTTTCACTAGAGATGACCTGATAAGTTTGTTGATGAAGAAGGGGATGCCTTGGGCATCCCCAAGCTTAGACGCTTGAGTCTCTCTGAATATGGTTGGGATGAACCACGGGGGCATCCCCAAGCTTAGGCTTTTCACTCTTCTTGATCACATAATATCACCCTTCTCGCTTGATCCTTGAAAACTTCCTTCACACCAAACTCAAGACAGTTCTCATTAGAGGGTTAGTGCATAATCAAAAATTCTCATATTCTGTAATGATACAATCAATCCCAAAGCTTCTGGACATTAGCTACAGCCACCAATGCTTTGTGGAGCAAAGAAATCCACACAAACACAGTAAAAGAGCGAATGCAAAACAAAAGGCAGAATCTGTCAAAAACAGAACAGTCTGGAATGACGAATTTTTTCGAGGCACTTAAGTTGCTCAGATGGATCTGGCCTAAAATAATGAAAGTTGCGTACATATCTCAGGAATATGCGTGATTTTTCTCAGAATTTTTTGAATTTTCTACAGGGAGATAAGCTCAAATCCGTGACAGCTAAAAATCTGTCACTGCGCAGAAATCCAAATCTTGCATCAACTTTCAATATAGAACTTTACTTGGCACAACATTGCGATAAAATAAAGATACAAAGGAGTTGCTACAGAAGTAACAAAACTCCTTGACTCAAAGAAAACAAAAATAACAGCAAATAAAAACGATGGGTTGTCTCCCATAAGCGCTTTTCTTTAACGCCTTTCAGCTAGGCGCAGAAAGTGAAAATCAAGTGTTGTCAAGAGAAGAAGCATCAACATCATAACTTGCTCTAACAATAGAGTCAAAAGGTAACTTCATTCTCTTCCTAGGGAAGTGTTCCATACCTTTCTTGAGAGGAAATTGGTACCTTATATTACCTTCTTTCATATCAATGATGGCACCAACAGTTCGAAGAAAAGGTCTTCCCAAAACAATAGGACAAGATGCATTGCATTCAATATCCATAACAATAAAATCAACGGGGACAAGGTTATTTTTACGTAATAAAAACATCATTAACTCGCCCCAAAGGTTTCTTCATAGCATTATCAGCGAGAAAAACATCCAAATAACAATGTTCCAAAGGTGGCAAATCAAGAATATCATAAAGCTTCTTGGGCAAAACTGAAACACTTGCACCAAGATCACACAAGGCATTGCAATAAAAATCATTCACCTTTACCTTAATGATGGGTTCCCAACCATCTTCTAATTTCCTAGGAATAGAAGCTTTAAGTTTCAACTTCTCCTCCCTAGCTTGCAAAAGAGCATTTGTAATATGCTTTGTAAAAGCCAAATTAATAGTGCTAGCATTGGGACTTCTAGCTAATTTTTGCAAGAACATAATAACTTCAGAGATGTTACAATCATCAAAATCAAAATCATTATTGTCAATGGTGGTGGAACCATTGTCTCCAATAGTTTGAAAAATTTCAGCACTTTTATCAGAAAAAGTTTCAGCAGTTTTAGGCAATTTCAAACGCTTTGCAGAAGTAGTAGAGACATTATCAACACCAATAACATTACCATCAATAGTAGGAGGTTTACTAGCATGTGAAACATTAGCATTACTAGTGGTGGTGATAGTACAAACTCTAACTATACTATTCTCTTTTTCAAGTTCTTCCTCTTTTTCCCACCTAGCATGCAATTCAGCCAACATCCTAATATTATTATCAATTCGAACTTGGATGGCATTTGCTGTAGCAAATGACTTAATATCTTTAACTTCATTAGGCATAACTTTCAGTTTTAGAATTTCAACATCATGAGCAAGACTATCAACTTTAGAGACAAGATCATCAATTTTTTCAAACTTTTCCTCAACAGTTTTATTGAAAGCTTTTTGTGTGCTAATAAATTCTTTAAGCATAGCTTCAAGATCAGAGGACACACTTCTATTGTTGCTGTAGGAATTACCATAAGAATTGCCATAACCATTTGAAGGATAAGGCTTATAATTGTTGCTACCAAAATTATTCCTATAAGCATTGTTGTTGAAGTTGTTGTTTTTAATGAAGTTTACATCAACATGCTCTTCTTGAGCAACCAATGAAGCTAAAGGAATATTATTAGGATCAACATGAGATCTACCATTCACAAGCATAGACATAATAGCATCAATCTTATCACTCAAAGAGGAGGTTTCTTCAACAGAATTTACCTTCTTACCTTGAGGAGCTCTTTCGGTGTGCCATTCGGAATAGTTGATCATCATATCATCAAGTAGCTTTGTTGCTGCACCTAAAGTGATGGACATAAAGGTTCCTCCAGAGGCTGAATCCAATAAGTTCCTTGAGGAAAAATTTAATCCTGCATAAAAGGTTTGGATGATCATCCAAGTAGTCAGTCCATGAGTGGGACAATTCTTCACCAAAGATTTCATTCTTTCCCAAGCTTGAGCAACATGTTCATTATCAAGTTGTTTAAAATTCATAATGCTACTTCTCAAGGATATAATCTTAGCAGGAGGATAATATTTCCCTATGAAAGCATCTTTGCATTTTGTCCAAGAATTAATACTATTTCTAGGCAAAGAAAGCAACCATTCTTTAGCTCTTCCTCTCAAGGAGAAAGGAAAAAGTTTCAGTTTTATAATATCCCCATCCATATCCTTATACTTTTGCATTTCACAAAGTTCAACAAAGTTATTAAGATGGGCAGCAGCATCATCAGTACTAACACCAGAAAATTGCTCTTTCATAACAAGATTTAATAGAGCAGGTTTAATTTCATAAAATTCTGCTGTAGAAGCAGGTGGAGCAATAGGAGTGCATATGAAATCATTGTTGTTTGTGCTAGTGAAGTCACACAACTTAGTGTTCTCAGGAGTACTCATTTTGAAAAACAAAATAAACTGAATTAAACAAGTAACTAATTTTTTTGTGTTTTTGATAAAGAAGCAAACAAACTAAATAAAAATAAACTAAGCAAGACAAATAACAAAGTAAAGAGATTGGGTGTGAGAGACTCCCCTTGCAGAAGCAATTCGTTTTCCCCGGCAACGGCGCCAGAAAACGTGTTGGTGGCTCTAGGTTAATAGTGCCAGAAACAATGCTTGTACGTCACACGTCAGTTGGGAACCCCAAGAGGAAGGTATGATGAGTGCAGCAGTAAGTTTTCCCTCAGTATGAAACCAAGGTTTAATCGACCAGTAGGAAAACGAGGTTTGCTTCGAAGGTGTTGGTGAGGAGTGTAGTGCGGCGCAACACCAGGGATTCCGGTGCCAACGTGGAACCTGCACAACACAATCAAATTACTTTGCCCCAACTTAACAGTGAGGTTGTCAATCTCACCGGCTTGCTGAAAACAAAGGGTTAAACGTATCGAATGGAAAATGATGTTTGTTTGCATAAAACAGTAGAGAACAATGATTGCAGTAGATTGTATTTCAGATGTAAAAGAATGGACCGGGGTCCACAGTTCACTAGTGGTGTCTCTCCAATAAGATAACTAACATGCTGGGTAAACAAATTACAGCTGGGCAATTGACAATTGATAAGTGCATATAACATGCATGTGTGAGCTGTGGTGTCTACTATGAGATTCATTTGGGCATTACGACAAAGTACATAGACCGCTATCCAGCATGCATCTATGCCTAAATAGTCCACTTTCCGGTTAACATCCGTACCCCTTCCAGTATTAAGTTGCAAGCAACAGACAATTGCATTAAGTAATGTGCGTAATGTAAACAATACATTCATCCTTGAATAAAGCATTGCTGTTTTACCCCTAGTGGCAACAACACATCTACAACCTTAGAACTTGCTGTCACTATCCCAGGTTAAATAGAGGTTGAACCCAACTATCATGCATAAATACCCCCTCTTGGAGTTACAAGTATTCACGTGGCCAAGGCTTCAACAAGTAACGGAGAGCATGCAAGATCACAAATGACATAGACATGATAATATAATATTCAGCTCCACATAGGTATCAATATAAGTCAGATCCCAGCAAACACAACATGTAGCATTACAATAAGATGATCTTGATCATGATAGGCAGCTCACAAGATCTAAACATGATGGCACAAGTGGAGAAGACAACCATCTAGCTACTGCTATGGACCCATAGTCCAAGGATGAACTACTCACGCATCACTCCGGAGGCGGGCATGGCGATGTAGAGCCCTCCGGTGATGATTCCCCTCTCCGGCAGGGTGCCGGGAAGAGCTTCAGAACCCCCCGAGTTAGGGTTGACGACGGCGGCGGCAGCGAATATGTTCTGGATGAAAGGCTCGGTGTTTTAGGGTTTTCGCGTCTCGGGGAATAAATAGGCGAAGGGGCGATGTCGGCGGACCCCCGAGGGGCCCAAACCACCAGGCAGGCGCGGTGGGCCCAGCCGCGCCACCTGTGGTTTGGCCACCTCGTGGCTCTCTTCGTCTCTCCTTCGGACTCCGTGTACGTGCTGGAAAAATAGGGACCTGGCCTTTTGTTTCGTGCAATTCCGAGAATATTTCCAGAAGTAACTTTCTGAAACCAAAAACAGCAGAAAACAGGGAACTGGCACTGTGGCATCTTGTTAATAGGTTAGTCCCAGAAAATGCATAAAAGTGATACGAAGTGTATATAAAACATGTAGCAAATGGTATAATATAAGCATGGAACAGCAGAAATTATGGATACGTTGGAGACGTATCACCGGCAGAGTTGTCAGCATGGCCTCGGATGGGCTGTGTCGACAGCGAACTCTCGGATCGATCGAGCTAACTCTGACCTCGGATAGGCCGCGCATTGCGGAACTCGGTTGGACCGAGTTAGGCCTGGCTTCGGTCGAGCCGATGCGCCGTGGCCTCGGGCGGGAGCTGGCTTTGCTCGGCCGAATCAAACGCGCCGCTGTCTCGGATGGATCGAGCTAGCTCTGACCTCGGATAAGCCGAATCGAGCTCTCGCTTCGGCCGGGACGAGCCCGCTCTTACCTCGGTGAGCCGGCATCTTCATCCGCCTCGGGGCAGGCCGACCTTTTCGCCTACGTCTGCAGGTCGGCATCATCAAATTCGGATGGACGTGCGTCTCCTCGGCTGACGGCATGAATAGCGTTCAGTTCAGCTCAACCGGAATCCTGCCTCGCTGGAAACCCCAGTCTCCTCGCTCTGCTCTCCATCAAATAGTACAAGCGTAAGTATTTATCGCATGTGGATCCATTCCGTACTTGTTTAGACAGTCTTAAAAGTAGCTCGGGGACGGCCCCCTCGTTTCTACCTTTGTTTAGTTTTCCCCGGGGGCAAAGTGTTTTAAACCCGGGACTGGATAGCCAGTGCAGTTTTGTTTTGTCTCAAAAGTAGCTCGGGGACTGCCCCTTCGTATCCTGTTTAGTGTTTTGCCCGGACAAGATGTCTTGACCCGAGGACTGGGTAGCCAGTCTGTTTTACACCTTCTCCTAGATAAGAAAAGTAACTCGGGGACTCGGTTGGAACCGAGTCTAGTTTTCTGTGCATAGTATCTGCTGTTAGATTCGTTTTCTGTCAAGTGCTATAGCTAGTTTGCCTCGGTTAGTATAATGGTTGTTTCCGTCAAATATTCTTCATGATATGTATGTTGGACTAACGTTGAAAGGTGACATCGGTTTTGTGGAGAACGTTCGTTACTGAGGTATCCTGGAAATCCGAAGTATTCCAGAAATCCGAGGTGTATTGTAATCCGAATAATATTGGTAAATCCGGATCATATTGGAAATCCGGATCGTATTGGTAATCCAAATCATATTGGAAATCCGGATCATATTGGTAATCCGAATCATATTGGAAATCCAGATCATATTGGAAATCAGGGTCATAATGGAAATCCAAGGTATCATGGTTATATTGATTATCTCAAATTATCCAAGTACCCTAGCATTATCAGTATTCTCTAGATCGCCGTGTATTTCGGTTTACCACAGTATCACGGTATCATTCCCCATCCCGGATCGCCGTCTATTTCAGTTTGTCACAATATCATGACATCATTCCATATCCCACATCGCTGTTTATTCTGTTTGCCCGCGTATCATGGCATCATTTGCATACCAGATCTTTGTTTATGTTTGTTAAGCCAGAAGCAACCTTTGAGATATGTTTTTGCAGGTTGTATGTCAGTCCAGCAGTGGCTGGAGACATCTATGTCGGTATACGCCCAAAGTGGCTAAAACCGGCATTCGAGACATGGTTATGTCAAACCAGCAGTGGCTGGAGACATCTATGTCGGTATACGCCCGGAGTGGCTAAAACCGGCATTCGAGACATGGTTATGTCAAACCAGCAGTGGCTGGAGACATCTATGTTGGTATACGCCCGGAGTGGCTAAAACCGGCATTCGAGATATGCTTGTGTGAGTCCAGCAGTGGCTGGAGACATGTGTGATATGCCCAAAGAGGCCGAGGTACCGAGACATATGTGATATGTCCAAAGAGGCCGAGGTACCGAGACATATGAGATACGTACTTGCAGGTTTATGTCAGTCCAGCTTACGCTGGCGGCATCTGAGTTCGGTAAAAGCCAGGAGGGCTAAGAACCGATGCTGGCGGCATCCCAATTCGGTGAAGGCCATGAGGGCTAAGAACCGACGTAGGCGGCATCCGAGTCGGTAAAAGCCAGGAGGGCTAAGAACCGACGCTGGTGGCATCCCAATTCGGTGAAGGCCAGGAGGGCTAAGAACCGACGCAGGCGGCATCCCAATTCGGTGAAGGCCAGGAGGGCTAAGAACCGACGCAGGCGCCATCCGAGTCGGTAAAAGCCAGGAGGGCTAAGAACCGACGCCGGCGGCATCCCAATTCGGTGAAGGCCAGGAGGGCTAAGAACTGACGCAAGCGGCATCCGAGTCGGTAAAAGCCAGGAGGGCTAAGAACCGACGCTGGCGGCATCCAAGTCGGTAAAAGCCAGGAGGGCTAGCGGCATCCGAGTTCGGTAAAGGCCAGGAGGGCTAAGAACCGACATACAAAGGCGCCCATGCAAGCAGGAGGTTGTGCATATGGAGGTTTTTGGTGTGATTCTTCTTTTTTAAGTCTGCGCGCGACTCTGCGAGTCCCCCGCAGCCTCGGGGAGTACTGTCGGGGATGTGACCCCGGGTACCCCCATAGTTGTTGCTTTGACCGAAGCTCCTAGGACGTCAGATGCGCTCCAAGTCGAGGCAGGTGGCCTCGACTCTTCATCCCTAACCGGATCACTCTCCGCCGACGCCGGGACATCCCTAACCGGATCACTCTCCGCCGACACCAGGACATCCCTAACCGGATCACTCTCCGCAGACGCCGGGACATCCCTAACCGGATCACTCTCCGCCGATGCCAGGACATCCCTAACCGGATCACTCTCCGCAGACGCCGACGTCTCCATCCCTAACCGGATCATCTCCGCCGATGCCGGGACATCCTTATCCGAATCATCATAAATATCTTCGGGAGAGGATAAGAAGAGGACGTGGAGATTCAGAAGACAACGGCTAGAAGACAAAGGAAAGGACGGCATCTCCCGGAGATGCCGGAGACAGAAGCTAGAAGACACAGGAGCCCTGTCAACTCAGTGCTACAATGCATGAACAGTGTTTCTTGTCTTTTTGACCCCTCACTTGTCCCCTGGGCACCTATATAAAGGGCACCAGGGGGAAGAGGCGGGAGAGGCTCCCCACGCTGGCTCATTTTCCCCCCTTTTGTCTTAGCTTCTTCTTCTTCCTTGAGCTCCTCACCATGGCTAGCTCCTCACAGCTCAAGGAGCACTTGTACAAATCATATACAAAGAGGAGAATACACCAAGTAGGCTAGTGCTGCAGTAGGGGTTTTACCTCCTCTCGAGGGCCCCGAAGCAGGGTACATCGTGTGTGCTTTGTGTTCTCGGTTGTTCGTTCTTGTTCTTGCAGTGTTCTTCGTGTGTTTTCCGTGTGCGGTTCCACCGCGCAATCCCTCCTCGAATCCACAAGCACCCGTTCGGCCCCAGAATAAGCCACCCCGTGGCATCTGCGTGTTTCCCACCACGACAGGCGCTGGCATTGTTTTTTACCTTGCCATTTGCTCTGCGCGCCGCCCCTGTTCATCGTCTTCCTCTCGCCTCCATTGTTCTTGCGCCCAAGCTCTGCTGTTCTCCTTAGCCACCACCGCCATGGCGCCAAAAAGGAAAGCTTCTGCCGCCGACGCGCCCGCGACCGACGCGGCCGCTCTGAAGGGGAAGAAAACTGCGGCTGGCGCATCTGCGGCTGCCGTCGACCTCAAGAAGAGCGACGGCGACTGGATGAAGTCCACGATCATGGCGGCACATCTCGAGAAGTTCCGCGAGGACGGACTGCTGCCGCCGGCGGACCAGCTTACTGTCCGTGCGCCATCGAAAGAGGTACTCCCCGAGCCTCGCGCAAATGAGCGCGTTTGTTTTGCGGAGTTTTTGCCTAGGGGTCTGTCTTTTCCCCTCCACGACTTTGTTCGTGGCTTGCTGTATGCCTACAGGGTGCAGATCCATGATCTCACCCCGAACGGCATTATGCACATTGCCTGTTTTATGGTATTGTGCGAGTGCTTCCTGGGAGTTGCTCCCAGCTGGGCCCTTTGGAAGTCTATCTTCATGATCCAGCCCAACAATCGAGGTGGCCGAACCTATCCAGTTGGAGGCCTTGGGATCCAAGTGCGCAGCGACACCCGATATTTTCCCCTGAAGCCAGTCGACTCGGCGCAAGGGTGAAGAAAAATGTGGTTTTATGTGCGCGTCGACCAGGAAGGGGTCCCAGCATTTTCGACTGCTGGTATAGCCGCTAGGACGAAGGCCTGGGACCATCAGCTTTCGACTGAAGAAATGGCAGAAGCGGCGCCTCTGCTGGAGTCGATTGGAGGTCTGCTTAACAGCGTCACTGGTGTGCATCTTATTGCCACCTTTGTGAAGATGCGGGTGTGGCCGCTCCGCGCGCGAGCTCACCCTATGTGGCAGTATGAAGGTCCTCTCGACTCCACTCGAATGAACAAGGAGGAGCTGTCCAAGAGCGAGCTGGTGTCACATGTGCGGTCTATCACCAGCACAAAAACCAGCGAGCCCTGCAACGTCGACTGCCCTGTCGCTCCTTATGGGGCTGAAAAGCCTTTGCCAGAGGTTAGTGAATCTATCGAGTTTATGATCTCCTGCTGTTGTTATTCTGCTATGCATCTTTGTGACTTTCGACTGCTGTATTTTGTATGCAGGGCCACTCGACCGCCTCAACCCTTCCTCCTCTTCCCGAAGATGGCCCAACTCATGAAACAGAGGTGATGGTAGAAGCGAAGGAGGAGATGGATCGCCTCTACCGTCAGCTACCACATCTCCCACAGAAGAGGTTGAAGAAGAAGGGGTTGAAGAAGCACAGGACAAGGAGCTTGCCATGACTGATGATGTGAGCGAGGTCCCTACTCGCAAGCGCCGTCGGGCGGCCCAAGTTGTGTCTTCCTCTATGAGCTCACCCGCGAAGGAGGAGGATTTGAGAGATGACGGAGACTCGGTCTCGTCTCCTACGACCACAGCTGCTCCTTTGGACGTGAGCCCTTTGTGCTCAGCTCCTCCTCCCAGGTTGGGTGAGGAGCTGCATTTTGGAGGCCCGAACTTTGAAGACCTTGACTCTGATGAAGAAGAAGAGCACAGGTTTGCTCCTTTTTGTACTAGACTTTTTGTGAGTTGATATTTATGCTGATGTTGTATTTCTTTGGTTACTCGTAGCGCCGAGACTGTGCGCCTCCGACTCATCCAGCCGAGAGAGCTTCGACTCCAGATCAGCTAGAAGCTTCTCCTGTTGCGGCTGAGGTCGTGAAAACAGTAGCCACGGCCACTCCACTGAGACGGCCAAGATTGCGAGTGCGTCGACTCCAGAAATTGGGACTTCTACTGCCAAGCCTGCACCTTGGGTTGAACATGTAAGTGTCATTTGTCGAGTCCTCATACTGGGACTATTTGTGTATAACTTATGCTGGTTCCATGTGCATGCAGCCCTTCTACCTCAACCTGGTGGAATCAGGCAAAGCTTTGTCCAGGTTAAACAGGAAAGGGACAATCTGCGCGCTGTCATGGAGCAACTCAGCCGTAAGTGTGTTTGTCTTCTATATTCGAAGTTCTTTTTGCTCTGTCTTTGCGTTGTCGATTGTGAATGACATCTGGCCATCTATCTCAGGTGACAAGGCATCTGCTGAATCCCGGGTGAAGGAACTGGAGGAAGCAATCGCCTCCCAGCGCACTGAGTCGAAGAAGACTTTGGATGCCGCCAAGGATGCAGCCACCGTGCGCGAGAGAGGGTTTGCCAAACGACTAGCTGGCCTTGCTCGGGATGTGGGAGGTTAGCAACTTTCCCTTTGCATACTTCGTGTGTACCCTATTGGGTATTATGTACTAATATTTGCTATTTCTTGTATCTGTTGCAAAGGCGATTGGTGTGCCAACACCTACTGACATGGTCAGTGATGAGTTATCACTCGACCAGGTTATAGGTGACCTTGGTACTCAATTTGTCCAGGCGAAGGATGCCCTTGCCAAGTCTGCCAGCACCCTCGGCGCCGTACACAAGAACGTGCTCCCAACAAGGAGGTGCCGTCGACTGCTGACGGCTTCGCTGATGTGCTCGGTCCAGGAACTTCGACCATGACGAACTTTGCTCGCGCCCTCACGGTACGCGGCTCGGAGTCCACCCTCAAGCTGATACTAGGTCATGGGATAGAGGGTAACTTCGAGGCGGCGATGTCTGACTTCCCTCGGAAGGCCGGCGGGAAGCCAATGTCTTTGAAGCATGTTAGCGAGCCAGCCACCGGCTGGCCAACCTTTTTATGAACACCATGGAACGCCGGGCACAGAGGTTGCCGCCCGTGCGAGTAGGGCTAGGTCGGAGTCGATGTCTGAGAAGTAGGGCAGCCGCGCCTTTTATGCCTTGTAATTAAACTTATGACCATGCGAGTATGCATACGCTTTTGCTACCTTTGTATGAATTTAATTTCCTCGTTATGCTTTTGCCTGTAAGGCTGTGTGCATTATTCGCTAAGCTTTGTAATGAGTTTCTCATGAAACTTTTATGATGTTGGAACAGAAACAGCCAGCCGCCTCTTCATCCAGCTCGTCGCGGCATCGTGCCCCTACTCGATCCGAGCTCAGGTGGCAAACGATGCCGCAGTAATGCGTTATATGAAGGCTCGAGTCGCAAAACTGGAGCAAGAGCTGGGGAATACCCGCAGTGAGCTGGATAGGATGAGGGCAGGCCTGCTTTACCCACTCAATGGGAGGAGTATGTGCTTGGCGAGATGGAGATGTGAACAGACAGCTCGAGTGTAAGCATGACTGCCTTGATCTCGTGTGTTCACAATCTGTCCTTTTTGTTCACCCAACTTGTGTTGTTGCAGGTTTTGTTCCAGATTTCCATGCGGAGCAGGCTCGTGTAGATGAGCAGTTGAGCAATGCGACTGATGAACCCACGACTGGCCGTCAGCACTTCCGCTTGGATAAGCACCGAGCACGCATACTCGCGACTCGGGATCGAGTGTGGCGGAGCACTATGCTTCTTGAGTTATGCAGGTCGGCCTTCAGTCGAATCAACCAGATCCTGTTTCCGACAGGGCCGCAACCTCAAGGAATCCACGCGTCCTCGGGCTTTTCCGGAGTGCAGGCCCATTCGAGATTTTTCACCCAGAAGCTTGTGGATGGAGCCAACGCAACAATGGCATATATCCGAGTAAGCGTCCACATATGCAGCTACGTCCACCCGTGCCTGGATTGACCTTGTCACAGTCGCAACTTGACGATACAGTCGAGTACGCGAGGGTTGGTTGATTGTATCACGCTCAACTTATGGGCCTGTTCTTCCAGTCAAGGACGAACCGGAAGATTAGGGTTTTCTGTATAGGGGACAACCCCCGAGTGTAAATTTTGCCATGTACTTAGTACACATTTGTTTACTTGTATGTATGCAGCCCCCGAGTGTATCGAGTGGGGTTTATGAAAAACACTTTATATAGAACATGAATTCTACAGCCCCCGAGTGCTCGAGTGAGGCTGTGAATTTTTGCGATGTTTGAAGCTTCAACTCATGTTATTGAGCAACTTTTTGGTTTATGTATGATTTTGACGACCCAGCCCCCGAGTGTTCGAGTGCGGCTGGGGTATTATGTTTGAAGGAGCGAGAGCTCACGTTTTGAGTAGCGCAGCCCCCGAGTACTCGGGTGAGGCTAAGGATGTGCGACTAGTTTATGCGAGTAGTAAACAGGGAGAAATATGAGGAATCATTGACTATATTCCATTTTTGAATGTTAGGCTGCAGGCCGCCTCATTAAAAACCTTCCAGTCCCCTTAGGTACCCTGGTAAGGAAAAGAGCGCGTCTGAAACCTGCAGCCATCCGACATATGTGCCTATTACATTGTGCGACTGAGCAATCTAAGCATAGAAACGGCGCAGCTGCGCAACGTTCCAAGGATTGTGCGAGAGTTCGCCTGTCTTCGCGTGCTTCAGTCTGTATGCTCCACCACCAATGACCTCGGTGATGATGAAGGGTCCTTCCCATGGAGAAGCAAGTTTGTGCACCTTCTTTTGCTTCAGTCGAAGTACCAAGTCGCCAACCTCGAAGGATCTGGTACGCAGTCGACGGCTGTGATAGTTGCGGAGGTCTTGCTGGTAGACAGCTGTGCGTGCTAGCGCCGTGTTGCGTGCTTCTTCGAGCAAGTCGACTGCATCTTCGAGTGCTTCATCTGCATCGTCTTCGTTGTATGCTTCGACTCTTGGTGCATTGAACCTTTCGTCTGATGGCAGGATTGCCTCTGCTCCGTAGACCATGAAGAATGGGGTAAATTGTGTTGAGGCGTTGGGTGTTGTGCGTAGGCTCCATAGCACAGATGGGAGTTCTTCGACCCAAGCACCCGTGGCCCTTTTGAGTGGCACCAGGAGGCGTTTCTTGATTCCGCTCGTCACAAGTCCATTGGCTTTTCGACTTGGCCATTGGATTGCGGGTGTGCCACAGACGCATAATTGAGCGTAATGTCCTGCTCTTTGCAAAAGGATCGGAATTCCTCAGCCGTGAAGTTTGTACCGTTATCAGTGATGATACTGCTTGGCATGCCGAATCGGTATATGATGGATTTTATGAAATTGACTGCTGTAGTGGCAGTCGAACTTGTGATAGGGACTGCTTCAATCCACTTGGTGAACTTGTCGACTGCCACCAGAAGGTGAGTATGCCCTCCATGGGAGGATTTTTTGAGTGGCCCGACCATATCGAGCCCCCATTGGGCGAAGGGCCAGGCCAATGGTATTGTCTTCAACGCCGATGCGGGTGCATGCGGCTTTGTGGCGAATTTTTGACAGCCGATGCACCTTTTGACTATGTCCTCCGCGTCTTTGAGTGCTGTGTGCCAGTAGAAGCCTACGCGAAAGGTTTTGACTACGAGTGATCGACTGCTGGCATGATGCCCGCAGGTACCTGCATGAATATCACGAAGGATGGCTTGGCCATCTTCAAATGCTATGCAACGTTGGAACATACCTGATACGCTGCGCTTGTACAGTTCGCCGTTGATGACGGTGTATGCTTTAGATCGTCGAGTCACACGTCCTGACTCTGTTATGTCTTCAGGTACCTCGCCACGGAGTATGTATGCGAGGAAAGGTTGAGTCCATGTTGGCTCGATGAGGAGCACCTCGACTGGCGGGTCCTCTGTGCTAGGTGCTTTGCTCTTGGCTGGTACGGCTGATGTAGGAGATACTACTTTTTCTTGATGGATCTGTGCTCGATGCGCTCGAAGAAGACACCAGGTGGAACTAGTGCTTTAGTCGCGCCAATGTTGGCTAACTTATCTGCTTCTTCATTGCTCTCACGCCCTATGTGCCGCAACTCGCAGCCTTCGAAGTTGCCCTCCATGATGTTGTACAGGTCGTGGTAGGTGATCATGTTATCTGTAATTGCATCACAGGCCTTCATTGTTTGCTGCACCACAAGGTTCGAGTCACCGTAGATCATCAGTCGAGTGCATCCGAGGGCTTTGGCCATCCTCATGCCGTGGATCAGGGCCTCGTACTCTGCTTCGTTATTGGATGGGAACTCGAATCCCATCTGCAGGATATAGCGAAGCTTGTCGCCTTTTGGTGATATGAGGATGACACCCGCGCCTGCGCCTTCATTTTTCTTCGAGCCGTCAAAGTACATAGTCCATGAGTTGGACACATCTGGCGCTCCTGGCAGCTGAGCTTCGATCCACTTGGTGTGGAAGTCAGGTAAGACTTGTACTTTGATGGCCTTCGGGTAATCATATTTGATATCCCGTGGTCCTAACTCGATGAGCCATTTTGTGACTCGCCCAGTTGAATTGGGGTTTGTGAGGATGTCTCTGATCCATGAAGTGCTAATTACAGTGATCGGGTGCTCTGCAAAGTAATGCGTCAGCTTCCTTGAGGACATGAACACGGCGTAAGCCAGCTTTCGATAATGCGGGTACCGCTGTTTTGATATGGAGAGGACTTCACTCAAGTAGTAGACTGGACGTTGTATGCTTTGGGCGTGTCCCTCCTCCCTGCGTTCGACTACCAGTACGGTGCTCACACTACAAGAAATGTGCTAACTTATGACCTTTTGACCGTGACCCTGAAAATATTGGTCATAGATCTGTGACCATTTTACACTAGTTGGTCATGCCCCACTTTGGAGGGTCGAAATCTTAAAATTTAACGACCAAACCTGTCAAAAAGGTCACAATGTCCTTTCATGGATTGGTCATAATGCATATATCATAATTTAGAACCTTTTTTTTATCAATTTAAATGGTTATTCTCAGCCAACTCAGCAGCTTCGTCTACGTGTCACTGCTTATGTGTCATTTTCGCTTACGTGTCACTGCTTATGTGTCATTTTCGCTTACGTGTCACTACTCATCCATTTTGTTGATCTCGATGACATGTGGGACCTAGCATATGCACATTGACTTGTTGACTAGCCTGACCGGTGGGACCCACGCAGACATATGGGACCCATGCTCTGACATGTGGGTCCCACCCTTACCCCGCCCATCCTGACATATGGGTCCCACTGTTACCCCACCCATACTGACATGTGGGGCCCACCCTTAAACTCCATTTTTTTTCTTTAATAACTTTTGATTTTGAACTCCAATTTCAACCAAATAAATTTTGAAAATTTTGTAGACATGTCCTCTGTCATTATAGAATATTAGAGACTGTTTTTAGTCAAAATAAAATACAAAATACCCCTAAGCTTATCTATTTCTTTATATAAGGTTTTGTGGAATTTGGAATCAAATTTTGGGATTATTCTTTTAAATTCAAATGCAATATAAAAAAATGCAGGGCTTTAAAATTATGACATGATGAAATGAAAACATCGACTTCTAAAATTTGGGTTTTAAAATTATGCCATGATTTATTTTTTATACATGTCGATTTCAAAACACGGTCAAAACTGCGGACATGACCATTCGTAGCTCGGAAATGCATGCCTTTTGGTGATTGTACATGAAATGATGTCTACTTTGTGAAAACAATTTATCGGTGTCATTTTAGATGACTTTCTCGGTACCCGCTTCACAAAAAATGCTATTTTAAGCACTTGAAAAATGAAAAGTGGGTTTTTTTGTGAAACATGTTGAAATCTTTGTTCGGCAACATTGCTTGCCATCCCACAATGAACACATGTGCCAATTTTGGGCTCATTTGGACAAACTATGTCATGAATGTGGCCAAAACATTGCTCCTTCATCTTGAAAGCTATGAATGTTCGTTCGTGATAGCAAGTTTCAGAGAACACTTTTCCAGTAAAATTTCCGCAACGCAAGTTTATAATTTTTTGTGGTAACTATGTCACATATGATGATGCTACGCGAAGGTTTTCCATTATTTTGATTTTTTTTGAATTTCGTGTGCTCATTTGAAAATCTAGTCGAATTCATGGTCGTGATCGTTCGTGTCTAGTGTTTGAATCATGTGGATATTTTGATGTATCTATGATGAAATGGATACTTGTGAATCTAAAAATGAAATTTCAAAAAAATAACGGGCAAGCTGTGTGGCAGCTGCAGTTCAAAATCTAGCCGTTTCCAGCTGAATCGGCAGGAAGCCGTTTAAATGGCCGGAAATAGGCAGAGAGCTCGGAAATGCATGCCTTTTGGTGATTGTACATAAAATGATGTCTACTTGTGTAGAATATGTATCGGTACCATTTTGGACGACTTTCTCGGTAGCCGCTTCACAAAAAAACACTATTTTTAGCACTTGAAAAATGAAATGTGGTTTTTTTTTGTGAAACATGTCGAAATCTTTGGTCGGCAACATTGCTTGACATCCCACAATGAACACATGTGCCAATTTTGGGCACATTTCGACAAACTATGTCATGAATGTGTCCAAAACATTGCTCGTTCATCGTGAAAGCTATGAATGTTCGTTCGTGATAGCAAGTTTTTGAGAACACTTTTGCAGTAAAACTTCCGTAAAGCAAGTTTATATTTTTTTCAGGTAACTAGGTCACATATCATGACGCTGCGTGAAGGTTTTTCATTTTTTGATTTTTTTTAATTTCGTATGCCGATTTCAATATACGGTCAAAACGGCGGACATGACCGTTTGTACCTAGGGGTTGAATCTGGGAAATTTTTTGTTGTATCTCTGATGAAATAGGTACTTGTGTACCTAAATATGATTTTTTCAAAAAATCATAAGAAAACCATGAGGCACCTGTAGTTCAAATTTGACCCCCTTTCAGCTGAATCGGCAGGAATTTGTCTTTTTTACGAGAGGTAGGTAGAAACTGTTTAACACGCAACCATTTGGTTAATTGTAAATATTATGTGGTATAGTATTTTTAGAAAATGTATTTATCCTATCTTACCACATATTTTCGGTAGTTGCTTCACAAAATAACCTATTTTTTACACTCGGAATATGATAAATGATTTTTTTGTGCACGGAAAATGAAAACTTTATTCAACAACATTGTTCATGGTTCTAAGATGAATGTCTATGCCTAATATGGGCACATTTTAACAAACTATTCCATGAATGTGGCCATAACATTTGTCATTTGGCTTGAAAGCCATGAATCTTCGTAGATGATAACTCATTTCTGAGAACACTTTTTCAAAACAACTTCTGTATTGCAAGTCTATATTTTTTTGTGCTAACTAGGTCACATATCATGACTCCACGCGAAGGTTTTCCATTTTTTTTGATTTTTTTAATTTCGTATGCCGATTTCAATATACGGTCAAAACGGCGGACATGACCGTTTGTACCTAGGGGTTAAATCTTGGAATTTTTTTGTTGTATCTCTGATGAAATATGTACTTGTGTACCTAAATATGATTTTTTCAAAAAATCATAAGAAAACCATGAGGCACCTGTAGTTCAAATTTGACCCCCTTCCAACTGAATCGGCTGGAATTTGTCTTTTTTATGAGAGGTAGGTAGAAATTGTTTAACACGCAACCATTTGGTTAATTGTAAATATTATGTGGTATAGTATTTTTAGAAAATGTATTTCTCCTATCTTACCACATATTTTCGGTAGTTGCTTCACAAAATAACCCTTTTTTGCACTCGGAATATGATAAATGATTTTTTTGTGCATGGAAAATGAAAACTTTATTCAACAACATTGTTCATGGTTCTAAGATGAACGTCTATGCCTAATATGGGCACATTTGAACAAACTATTCCATGAATGTGGCCATAACATTTGTCATTTGGCTTGAAAGTCATGAATCTTCGTAGATTATAACTCATTTATGAGAACACTTTTTCAATACAACTTCTGTATTGCAAGTCTATATTTTTTTGTGCTAACTAGGGGTTGTACCTAGGGGTTGAATCTTGGGAAAATTTTGTTGTATCTCTGATGAAATAGGTACTATTACATATAAAGTGGCAATAACATTCATCAAATGACGTCGTGGATTTCCGAAAGGGCATCTATCATACTAGGCTTGCATCTTCACAAAATAAAATTTCAATTAATTACTGTTTCTTCTCCGTTGCATCGTATGTGCACTTTTATAATCTTTTTATAAATTGTTGTGCTCCAATTTTGTATCAAAAATTTGGTTCATTCTTCACATAAATAGAGACAGTTCAAGTTTTTTTTACCATCAAAACTATTTTTGCGACTGGGCCGAAACTGGCCCAGCCCAGCGCTATTAGGCCTGTTAGAGAGCCGAAGTAGTTTGAGACGTTGGATGCCGATCGGACGGTCTGGAGCGCCCGCATCAGGTATAAAACAGCTCGTCGCCGCCGCCCCCGTGGGAAAACCCTAGCTCCTCCGAATCGATCCCCATCCGCAGTTCGAACCCCAGCCGCCAGCCCCATCCATTCCCTTCCTCGCGCGATCCGCCGCTCTCCCATCACCCCGCTTCCATCACCCCATATCCCCTCTCCGGTGCGCGGAGTCCAGACCAGCAGCCACCCCTCTGTGGAGCTCGGCGTCTAGACCAGCAAGCGCTCCTGGTCAACCCCGACAAGGACGCCGCCGGATAACCTCTTCCCCGACAGCACCGTCCGCAGATCCATGGCGGGCGTCTCGACCAGATCCCCTCAGCCCGCGTCTTCCTCACCGACGCCGGCGGGAGCGCCGACCGAACTTCTACACCGTCGCCACAGCAGTAGCTCGACGGCCGCCCCTCCACGCCGTAAACGCAGATCGAGGAGCGATTTCGTCCGTCTACTTCGTCGGGTGGTTGCTCTTCGCCTCCCTCTTTTTCTCTCCGCCTACCAGTAGTAAGTCCTCCAAACCCTCTTTTCGCACCCCTCCAGATCTCGTCCGTCGTCACCGCTTTCGAGCCGAGACGTATGATCCTCGCTCCACTGGATGCTATGTATACCCAACGCCTGAGCCGATTGATCATCTACTGTGCAGCTACTTTGAATTGCGATTTGTTTCCATGCCATGAATAATACTAACCTCTGAATTTAAGCATCACTGCAAGTGTGTACAGTTGTTTCTTGCTGCCAGCCTTGTTAGGCCTCCAAAAATCCATTGTTTGGAGGCTCTCTGATCTCTGAGTTTGTGATTAGCAGGAGAAAAAACATATGAATGTAGGTGTGTTAGTGTCAGGACTGCTGTTATTGATTTCAGTAGGATAAAAACATATGGAACATATGAATTGCTGTGACAGAAGAAACTGGTTCACATGTATACTCTGTCCCTGTGTTTGATCTGGTTGGCTGGTTGTGTAATTTTTTTAGTGTAGGTCATTGAAGGAGTGAGTGATATATGTTCTGCTTGTGTCGAACAGTTACTATGTACCATGCTTAGTATTTACTGAACTGATGCATTTGGGCATCGAATATGGGCATCCATATATAATATAGACACTAGGTATATACATCTGTCATGATGTACATGGTTCAGGAACTATGGTAACATGCAGTTTGCTCTACTAGTGATAGTAGGATAATGGAAACACCACTACTGATTTTTTTCCTGTTTTTGTCTACTAATCATCATTTACTAGAATCTGTCTTCTGCATGCTCACATGTGTTGGTATGTTTCCAGGTTAGATGCTAATTGTACGCCTTCAGCTTGCTCTGTTCTGGTTCCGGCGTCGGTGGTGGTGCTGCTCCTGGGATGGCTACGAGCTGATAGGCTCGGCTGCTTTTCCTGGCAGCTGCCGTGTTGGTGAAGCTCGGCCTAGGTAAAAACCCCCTCTGGTGAGCTCCTCAGGTCCCCTTTGGATGGATGAAACCATGTGCCTATTGTTCAACAGTAGTAGCTGTAACAGCCCAAAATTTGAGAACCTAAAAACCCGAATAAAATTTCCACTTTTTGCATTCCATGCATGCATCATCACATTCTTTTGCCATTGCTAAACATCACAATAATTGTTTTGGACAATCTCGAAAAACCAAGTGCCAAACTTGCTACCACAAACTTCACAACAATGCGAGGCACTCAAACTTGCAAACAAAATTACCTTGGCATTGTGTATTTGTTAAGGAAGTTCCAAGAGTTCAAAAGAAATTCTGGGAACTTGCTTTAATTTTTCTAAAGGTTTATAAACTTGTATTTTGGAAAATTGCCATATCCAAACCCTTTGAACAAATGTTGTCCAAACTATTTTATCTTGTAACACCAATTTTTGTGGTGCTTCTACATATTATGGGGAAGCTCCATGATTTTTCTCATATTTTTCTAGAATATATAAGTGCCTCTTTTAAATCCCCAAAGTGCTGCTGTGTTAAAAGGTTTTAAAAGAAAACTGGGCAGGGACCTATCCGTGATGGAAGAAAACTCTGCAGGGGGCTTTCTGCAAATTCATCTTCTCCTCCCTGTACCCACGACCTCCACTGCCGCCGTGTCGCTCCGTGCGAGCACGCCGCCCAGGGCCCCCTCCTCTCCCCTGCCTGCAAAGAGGGCAGCACCACCACGAGCCTCACCTGCTCCTCCCCCCTTCCTCCCCTTTTTCCGGATCGAGAGCCACCATAGCTTCCCCGCAGTGACCACCGCGGAGACGTCGCCGTCGCCGTCGATTCGCCACCATTTGGAGTTTCCCCAGAGCGAGCCGACACCGCCATCTGCTCTGCCGCATCCTCTTCTCCCTCCCCACCGGCGTAATCGAGCCGGGGTCGTCTGGAGCCGACGCGTTCGTCCTCGACCTCTCAACCGCGGCCGTCAACCGCCGGCCTCGATTCCGTCAACGCCGTCCACCCCCGCCACCGTCGAGTGCTCCAAAGCAACCAGGGTGAGCCCGCGAACAGCCCCGTGCCCGCCTTTCGCTCGATTGTAAGCCGTAGCTCGATTTTGTCCCGTGTGAGCTCGCCGGAGCAGTGTGCTTCTGGGTAGTGTTTCGGATTTTCCGAATTTGAACCAATCGGATTTTCCGATTACTTCCAGTACCGCTTCGTTATCTGTCCTTAGCAGAAATCCAGCGTTTCCCAGCCATCGGATATTCCGGTTAAGAAAAATCCGGATTTTCCGAATAAGTCCAGTACAAGAAAACTTTGGTCCTTAGCCAAATTCTGGAGTGTACAGTGCACTCGGATAATCTGAGTTAAGTGTAAACCGGAATTTCCGGATTCATGCAGTACCAAAACTTCTACTGTCTCAAATTCTTTGTCTCCCTATTTTTGGTAAATAAATGTGCTGTGTTATAAATAAATTATAACCCGGACTGAATTAAAAGAAGAAGCTAAAATAATTAAAAGCACTTATTTAAGATAGTAATTTATAAAAATAATAACTTTTGTTCGGTACATCAGAAAAATATGTTCGATATACCAAAATGACCGGAAAAATGTGAACTATCCAAATGCATCCATATCATGCATAATTGCTCACAACTAAAGTATCGCACCTCTAGAAGTAAGAAGAATTATTAATTTAATTATGGGGTTTCTCTTCTCCTGTTGAAATAATTATTCCCGCACCCCATTTAAATTGCTAGATAGCTTATAATAAGTTCGGTGCATTAAAATGTCATATCATCATGAGTGTGCATTGCACCTACTTGTATTCGTGTTATTTATGTGTTTCCTTTCCGGTGTTGTTTGTGCTACGGTAGATCGAGGAGTTGAGGTGCAACCACACTTCTTCGATGATTTCTTACTCCTCCGCTGAACAAGGCAAGCGTAATCCCCCCTCTGAGCATATCTTATCCTATTTTCTGCAATTATTTTCTCCACTATAATATTGCATCCGGTTCTAAATGTCTTTTGCTTGGAGTAGAGTATCCTACTAGTTGCATTAGAAATATGTTGCCAATATCTGTTTCCCCTCCTATTACCATAGGTTTGCATTGTTGGCCTGTTATAATTATTATGCTATGCAAGTGCTTAGCCATGCTTAGTGGATTGCCTAGTGGTACTATGGTGGTACATGCTGGAAACAGGTGTTGACTTGTGACAGTGTTGTTGATGGTGGAGAACTTGTGGTGACGGATAATAAAATGCTTAAAGGTGGGGATGAGAGGCCACATGGGATGTGGTGGGTTGTCTCGTTCTCACCGCCTAGGTGCGAGTTCTGGACCTCTTGAACCAAGTTGAGCGTGCAACCATGCGTGGGCTATATGGAACCCCCATCGACCGACTAACTTGTGGCGGGCTAGCCGAGGGTCCTCTAGTTTGGCTTTCCATTTGCGCGTGCGTTGAGATGGTGGCCAAGACTGGGATGAGGATGGTGGTGTTAGGAAAATAAGTGGCCGCGGGACAGGGTGACTGGAGGAGACACCAAGCCCGTCCTACCGCCACTGATGATCCTTGGATAGTCTTAAGCAAGGTAAAGGTTGTAGCCGTTTCACACTCAGCCGGCTTTCCCCGGAAGAGAGCTAATGTCTGGCAATGAGTCTGGCGGTATGCGTGGTGAAGGAACTGGGGCCCCTCGAGACTCCGGGGACTTCCACTTTGTACACCCCTGCAGGGATAAATCTTTTCGAAAAGCCGTGTCCGCGGTTATGGACGACTTGGGAATGGACGTTGATCATAGAATAACTTTAACGGAATGATTAAAAACTGAGTACTAGAGGTACTACTTCACGAATGCAAGGTTGACTTCCTCGAGGGTGATTCGGGGAGGTGCCTTTGTAGAACAGGTACAGTGTGGATGATGGTGATGTGATGAAGGTAATCACAAGAAAAGAGTCACTTCTTACCCCTTTTCAAAATAATCTGATTAGTCGATGCCATGGAATTATGTCTTTTTAAAATAAAGTCAGCTTTATGCAAAACAGCCATAAAACCTTGAAAGCCAATCATCGAGCATATATTAGCTCTTAATCTTGCGAGTTCATCGAACTCAACGTCGTTTGCTTATTTTCAGGAGAGGACTTCACCGACCTCGAAGGTGGGTTCTTTGTGGATGTCGACGAGTAGTCTGGGGTTCCCAGGTGGCAGCTTGGGACATCCTGGAACAGCTGGCGCTGGATGTTTATTTGCAGGCCTCTTAGGCCATAATTTGGTTCTTGTTGTTTAGAACAACACACTTCGCTTCCGCATGTTGTAATGTTGGGTCTGTGACCTCTGGTTGTCATTTGCTATCTTTCTCTATTATAAGAGTTGAACTATATATTTTTGTGTCGTAGAGTCTGTGAAGTGCCAGTTGTTCCACAAGTCTTGACCTCTCTATTATGCTTTGATAGTGTGTCTGGTGGTGTCAGATAACCGGATACACAGTATCACTGTATAGCAGTCAGGTCAGGGCGCCACAAGTTGGTATCAGAGCAGTACTGCCTGTAGGAAACCCTTCTACTGGTCGATGTTGAGTCTAGTGTTTGTGAAAATATTTTTAACCTAAAAATGAGTTGTGAAAACGATCTTAGGATTCTTTTTACTGCTTATCTGGTTACCCTCTAATCTCGGAGCAATCTTATCTCGATTTGAGTCTAAAAGTTTTTCCTTCTCATCTGTTACTTCAAAATGATTAGGAATCTCGGGGTTGGACTTCTCACCTGTTACTTGAGTGTTATGTGCCCAGTTGCTCCCGCCGCGCTACAATCCGATGTCAGCTCAGATGTTTGAACCCTGTTATCCGTACCTAGTCTAATCTTTGCTCCTTTCTTCGGGTTTTAACCCAAGGACTTGAACAGAAGGTCCCGGATTGTGCTGTGAATCTGGTATGTGGATTGTGTGGGTTGTTACCCATGTGATCCTTATGCCATTTAGGATTCTCGGCGCATGATGCTGATCTTCAACCCAAGTCTTTTCCGTGGTCTGTGTGGTAAATGGTCGAACTTTAAGCTACCACACCTCAGCTGGTTATGTAACTTCAGCTCTTCCTTAGCCTTTCTGTAGGTTCTGCCTTGGAATCATCTGGGTTACGACAAGGTTTCTCTTAGCTCGTCTCCCAACTAGGTTTGTGATTCCGCTGCATCTCTCCTTTTCGGGCATGGTTATCACAATTGAGTAATAACCGGTGCATCTTCGTCATCTTAGGATTCCTCCTGAGTAAGTTTCTCACTCTGATCCGCTTCCAACCTTTCGTCTGTCAGTTGACCGTAAAGTGGTATCGTGCATTGGTATGTTCCGATGCAAGTCCCTCTCCTGATCCGTCAAGACTTTCCACTTCATCTTGTTAGGAGAAACAAACTCCCGTATTTGTCCACTTCTCGGATCTAGTCAAAGTAATGAAATCTGCGGAGTAAAGGCTTTGTCTAGTTTTTGTTCTGCTCCACCTTAGAGTGTCACACTCTTTTATATCAGAGTATCGTGCTAGGTATCATGATCCTCTTGATGAAGTGATGCTTTCACAATTTCTTACTCTTCGTTCTCCGAGTGACTTGTTACTCCGGAATGATAAGATGTGAGCAATGGTGTGGCTATCGGATAGTCTCAGCAGTTCTTACTGCGCTGAAATCCACGGACATTCCTCGTCCTCCTTAGCATGATTGGTTGATCGATCAATCAGTTGAGTTAGACAGTGCTACCAAGTCCGTTGGCTTCGATGCACTCCCTCAGTCAAAGAGCTAGGTTCGTGCCGAAGCTCCCAAGACCACCTCGTTGTGCCTTGAAAGGCATGATCCTCTCTCGAACTCAAGATCCACCATTACGTCATGATATCCTATATGGGGATCGTGATATCCTGTAGGTCTTTCCAGAAGTATCGCCAGGTTGTCGCCTGTCCAAGCTCAACATCACGGACAACTCTTTTCTCCAAGAAGAATTGAGCTTATGAGTAAGCGGGTTCTCTGAACAACTCCTTTCTCCAAGAAAATCGTGCTGGATGTCCTGAATTATTCGGTTGAGCTTAAACAACTTGGAGAGTTACAAGACAAAAGCTCTATCTGATATAGCTCACTTCTCCATGGATGTCTAGCTTCCTGTGTCGAAGCAAGGTGGTATCTCCTTTGTGGTTATGCTATCCTACAAATTTTTGATTTGATTTGGGCTATCGTCAAATCAAACTCAGACTAACACATTCAGTAGGTTAAACTCAGATTAGAAAGATGTTAGTCTGACCAATACTTATGCCCCGGTCTGTTGAAATATGAGTCTACCGTCCCGGAGTATCCGGATAAGTTTGTTGTTGAGCCCATCAACTACCTTCTTATTCTCTCCATGTTGAGGAGATTCATATTGGATATTGGGCGTCAGCATTGGAAATTTGTTGGAACTAACTTTGTGTCGTCACAAGGTAGGTGTTCTGGAAGTTAGAAGTGACTTTCCCTGGTTCACGTGCAATTGCTGAAAGATGTCGCCGTGGATCTGAGTGAATTGTCTGGTTCCTCGAAATTATCTCAACTCGATCGTGCACGTGTAGAATATTCTCGGAATGGTATGTTGTCACCTCCTTTCCTTGAGAATTTCCTCTATGCATCCAAGCCACTGATTGAATCGTTCCAGAAAGAGAAGAAGTCTGAGAACTTCTTCGTCTTCTTTGGTATTTCCCCCACAAGGACTAAATCATGTCATGTTGCAAGTAAATCGAGTAGGGCAGCTGTCTCCTGACAAGTTGCTAATCCGTGAGTTCCGCACTCTCGTTCCTCCTTTGGAGTTAAACCTCGTAGTCCAACTCTTGGGGTCCTAGCAATTGTAATCTGTTGATAGGCTATGCAAAGATTCCCTATTCATCCGTGTTGAGTCTGAAGTATCTCTACCCCTGATCAGATCTGAATCTCAATCAGAAACGATAGTTGGTGATCCTCAAGAAGTTTGTCCCTATGTCCGGAGCATCAAGAAGTTTTCCCGATAGTAACGTTCCCGGAGTTTCTAAAGTTCTCTCGATCTAGCTTTCCGATCCTTCTCCAGTGATCTGAAATGCTCCTCCGTGAGGAAAGTTCTACCCAAGCCGACTAGTACAAGTTGCCTCTTCATCTGTTGGAATCTTATTTCAACACTCTCTCAGAAATTCTAGGCCTTGTGCAAAGTTCATATTCTGAATCTTTGAGAACCAGTTGTCTACCAACTGGAAACATCTTGTCAATCTCTCGTCACCCGCCCGTGTCTCTTACTGTCGATTCGAGAGTTGACCGAAGTCCCATTCTCAGAGTTGACTAGGAGGTACCCGATCTTCGCATCCTTGTGAGGACCATTCTCCTTCCGGAGTCGTTCCCTCTCTCCTATGGTGTAGTTGAGCGATGATCTCGAAGTGAAGCCGATGAAGATCTTCATGATGCCACTTGATCAACTTCTGCAAGAAAGAAGCCACCTGAAGCTAGAAGATCGTGTAGTACCGTTGTAACCTTCTTCCCTTTCTTCCTACTCTAAGAATCTCGGGACGAGATTCCTTTAAGGAGGGTAGATTTGTAACAGCCCAAAATTTGAGAACCTAAAAACCCGAATAAAATTTCCACTTTTTGCATTCCATGCATGCATCATCGCATTCTTTTGCCATTGCTAAACATCACAATAATTGTTTTGGACAATCTCGAAAAACCAAGTGCCAAACTTGCTACCACAAACTTCACAACAATGCGAGTCACTCAAACTTGCAAACAAAATTACCTTGGCATTGTGTATTTGTTAAGGAAGTTCCAAGAGTTCAAAAGAAATTCTGGGAACTTGCTT
The DNA here is from genome assembly GCA_947311845.1 of Poa pratensis. Classification (NCBI taxonomy): domain Eukaryota; kingdom Viridiplantae; phylum Streptophyta; class Magnoliopsida; order Poales; family Poaceae; genus Poa; species Poa pratensis. The sequence goes on along the minus strand of CAMZMU010000116.1, from coordinate 23,162,052 downwards.
TAATTTTTCTAAGGTTTATAAACTTGTATTTTGGAAAATTGCCATATCCAAACCCTTTGAACAAATGTTGTCCAAACTATTTTATCTTGTAACACCAATTTTTGTGGTGCTTCTACATATTATGGGGAAGCTCCATGATTTTTCTCATATTTTTCTAGAATATATAAGTGCCTCTTTTAAATCCCCAAAGTGCTGCTGTGTTAAAAGGTTTTAAAAGAAAACTGGGCAGGGACCTATCCGTGATGGAAGAAAACTCTGCAGGGGGCTTTCTGCAAATTCATCTTCTCCTCCCTGTACCCACGACCTCCACTGCCGCCGTGTCGCTCCGTGCGAGCACGCCGCCCAGGGCCCCCTCCTCTCCCCTGCCTGCAAAGAGGGCAGCACCACCACGAGCCTCACCTGCTCCTCCCCCCTTCCTCCCCTTTTTCTGGATCGAGAGCCACCATAGCTTCCCCGCAGTGACCACCGCGGAGACGTCGCCGTCGCCGTCGATTCGCCACCATTTGGAGTTTCCCCGGAGCGAGCCGACACCGCCATCTGCTCTGCCGCATCCTCTTCTCCCTCCCCACCGGCGTAATCGAGCCGGGGTCGTCTGGAGCCGACGCGTTCGTCCTCGACCTCTCAACCGCGGCCGTCAACCGCCGGCCTCGATTCCGTCAACGCCGTCCACCCCCGCCACCGTCGAGTGCTCCAAAGCAACCAGGGTGAGCCCGCGAACAGCCCCGTGCCCGCCTTTCGCTCGATTGTAAGCCGTAGCTCGATTTTGTCCCGTGTGAGCTCGCCGGAGCAGTGTGCTTCTGGGTAGTGTTTCGGATTTTCCGAATTTGAACCAATCGGATTTTCCGATTACTTCCAGTACCGCTTCGTTATCTGTCCTTAGCAGAAATCCAGCGTTTCCCAGCCATCGGATATTCCGGTTAAGAAAAATCCGGATTTTCCGAATAAGTCCAGTACAAGAAAACTTTGGTCCTTAGCCAAATTCTGGAGTGTACAGTGCACTCGGATAATCCGAGTTAAGTGTAAACCGGAATTTCCGGATTCATGCAGTACCAAAACTTCTACTGTCTCAAATTCTTTGTCTCCCTATTTTTGGTAAATAAATGTGCTGTGTTATAAATAAATTATAACCCGGACTGAATTAAAAGAAGAAGCTAAAATAATTAAAAGCACTTATTTAAGATAGTAATTTATAAAAATAATAACTTTTGTTCGGTACATCAGAAAAATATGTTCGATATACCAAAATGACCGGAAAAATGTGAACTATCCAAATGCATCCATATCATGCATAATTGCTCACAACTAAAGTATCGCACCTCTAGAAGTAAGAAGAATTATTAATTTAATTATGGGGTTTCTCTTCTCCTGTTGAAATAATTATTCCGCACCCCATTTAAATTGCTAGATAGCTTATAATAAGTTCGGTGCATTAAAATGTCATATCATCATGAGTGTGCATTGCACCTACTTGTATTCGTGTTATTTATGTGTTTCCTTTCCGGTGTTGTTTGTGCTACGGTAGATCGAGGAGTTGAGGTGCAACCACACTTCTTCGATGATTTCTTACTCCTCCGCTGAACAAGGCAAGCGTAATCCCCCCTCTGAGCATATCTTATCCTATTTTCCGCAATTATTTTCTCCACTATAATATTGCATCCGGTTCTAAATGTCTTTTGCTTGGAGTAGAGTATCCTACTAGTTGCATTAGAAATATGTTGCCAATATCTGTTTCCCCTCCTATTACCATAGGTTTGCATTGTTGGCCTGTTATAATTATTATGCTATGCAAGTGCTTAGCCATGCTTAGTGGATTGCCTAGTGGTACTATGGTGGTACATGCTGGAAACAGGTGTTGACTTGTGATAGTGTTGTTGATGGTGGAGAACTTGTGGTGACGGATAATAAAATGCTTAAAGGTGGGGATGAGAGGCCACATGGGATGTGGTGGGTTGTCTCGTTCTCACCGCCTAGGTGCGAGTTCTGGACCTCTTGAACCAAGTTGAGCGTGCAACCATGCGTGGGCTATATGGAACCCCCATCGACCGACTAACTTGTGGCGGGCTAGCCGAGGGTCCTCTAGTTTGGCTTTCCATTTGCGCGTGCGTTGAGATGGTGGCCAAGACTGGGATGAGGATGGTGGTGTTAGGAAAATAAGTGGCCGCGGGATAGGGTGACTGGAGGAGACACCAAGCCCGTCCTACCGCCACTGATGATCCTTGGATAGTCTTAAGCAAGGTAAAGGTTGTAGCCGTTTCACACTCAGCCGGCTTTCCCCGGAAGAGAGCTAATGTCTGGCAATGAGTCTGGCGGTACGCGTGGTGAAGGAACTGGGGCCCCTCGGGACTCCGGGGACTTCCACTTTGTACACCCCTGCAGGGATAAATCTTTTCGAAAAGCCGTGTCCGCGGTTATGGACGACTTGGGAATGGACGTTGATCATAGAATAACTTTAACGGAATGATTAAAAACTGAGTACTAGAGGTACTACTTCACGAATGCAAGGTTGACTTCCTCGAGGGTGATTCGGGGAGGTGCCTTTGTAGAACAGGTACAGTGTGGATGATGGTGATGTGATGAAGGTAATCACAAGAAAAGAGTCACTTCTTACCCCTTTTCAAAATAATCTGATTAGTCGATGCCATGGAATTATGTCTTTTTAAAATAAAGTCAGCTTTATGCAAAACAGCCATAAAACCTTGAAAGCCAATCATCGAGCATATATTAGCTCTTAATCTTGCGAGTTCATCGAACTCAACGTCGTTTGCTTATTTTCAGGAGAGGACTTCACCGACCTCGAAGGTGGGTTCTTTGTGGACGTCGACGAGTAGTCTGGGGTTCCCAGGTGGCAGCTTGGGACATCCTGGAACAGCTGGCGCTGGATGTTTATTTGCAGGCCTCTTAGGCCATAATTTGGTTCTTGTTGTTTAGAACAACACACTTCGCTTCCGCATGTTGTAATGTTGGGTCTGTGACCTCTGGTTGTCATTTGCTATCTTTCTCTATTATAAGAGTTGAACTATATATTTTTGTGTCGTAGAGTCTGTGAAGTGCCAGTTGTTCCACAAGTCTTGACCTCTCTATTATGCTTTGATAGTGTGTCTAGTGGTGTCAGATAACCGGAGACACAGTATCACTGTATAGCAGTCAGGTCAGGGCGCCACAGTAGCAATCTAGTAACTGAATAAGAACTGTTAATGCACATGAACTTCTGCTACATTGAGTATGCTCTCATGGATGGTAGCTTGTTCTAATTTTGCTCACCATATCATATTTCATCTACCATCGCATCTCTGATTTGTTGATTTGTACTCCAGTTTACTCGTTTATTGACTAATGCGATGGTTGGTTAACTTGGTGCTACTGTGTGTGTAGATCCCGATGTGCTACCGTGACCTCAAGCTACACAACTTGCTCATGGACGGCAAGACCATGGCGCTCAAGACTGCCGACCTTGGGCTTAGCTGTGCCTTCACGGTTCCTCTCAAGAAGTACACACACGAGGTAGGGTTTGCTGGCTTCTCATAGCAGTTTTAGCACCTGAGGATTGATAGTTGTTTCTGCACCATTGTCTTTCCTGCATCTAGAAGCATGTTATAGGGGCTATGTGTGAAGGAATTAGGTCTCGAATATGTTGAGCAATGACATGTTCAGTCAGTGTTTATTTTGTCATGTGCCAACTTAAATGCTCAACTTTGATCAAGTAGGGCCAATACTGATAAGTGGCTGCTCTGTGCAATGAGGTAGCCATTCAATTATATGAGCTAAGCAATTTAGATGTTACTAATGAGTTTCTAGCTGTGTACAGTGAAGCAGTTCCAGTAATTCCATCAGTTCTTTAAATACAACTACTGGAACTATTGCATAATAGGACTGCATAATGTTAATTCAATCTTGCATCATGTTTTGTATTATTTATCTAGCTGCATGATTGCATAATTATCATTCCAGTTTTGTTGCATTATTTATATAAGTATAAGCCCTCAACCATAATCTAGCTGTTGTATCATTGTTTTATATTTTTAGAAATGGTTGTTTACACAAGTTGTTATGGGTTTTTCCTTAATTGTAGGCCACATGATCATCTCACTAAGGCCTTTATGCTGCCTTCCGAAGATTTCGGTGCCTTCCGAAGTACATAGAAATGACTACCAAACTATTGTTGTTATTTCTAAATCATTTCGCTTTGATGCTATCTGTAATGTAGTAGAGTTATGTGATCGTTGTAAGTTCAAATATGCTGATATGTTGCTCTAGCTGCCGACTGAGTTATGTGATGTAATTCCTGGAATATTTGCTGGAATTCAAGTTAAATTTGAATTCAAATCACCTGTTTTACTGATTTGAATTTCTGTTTGTACTAATTTGAATTTCGGCTGGTCCTATGCAACTGAGCTTAAAAGGCCTTGGGCCCAAACTCTTTTAGTGGTAAATAGGCCATGGTCCAGGTATTATCTACAACGTGAAAAGGCCAGGGCCCATAATAAATGGCTGAAAGCCAGTCCATCTGATAAGATATTTGATAAAAAAATTAAATGGGCTGTAAAGTTGGGCTGGCCCGAATAGAGGAGCAATAAATCAGACAATAAATTAGAGAAAAATAAAGAATGGGCTGAACTATTGGGCTTGGCCCATCTTGATGATCACCGTGGACTGGGCTGAATCTGTTTTATGACTTTCTGATTTGGTCACAAATTTGCCACGTAGGATTGGCCACGTAGGATCTGACGTGGCTATGCCAGACAGCGCGTGACCAAAAAATTGGTCATAAGATTTATGACCATCCAATTTGGTCATAGATGGTTATGACCAATTAGAAATAAAGGTCACATATGACCGTTTAAGACGCTCCGTATGTGACCTTCAGATTTTGGTCATAAAAAGGTCATAGATGAAAAATTATGACCTTTTAGTGACCAAATTTGTGAGTCACTAGTTGACATATTTCTTGTAGTGTCACCACCCTGTTAGTTGCGGAGACATATAGGTATAGTGGCTCGCGTTCACTTGGTGCGACGAGGATTGGAGGGCTTGTGAGGACTCGCTTGAGGTCCGTGAAGGCTGCTTCGGCTTCTGGCGTCCACTCGAATTTGTCTGCTTTCTTCATCAGTCGATAGAACGGGAGTGCTTTTTCACCCAGCTTGCTGATGAATCGACTGAGTGCTGCTACTCGACCTGCCAACTTTTGCACGTCATGGAGCTTTGAAGGCCTTTGCATCGTCAAGATGGCCTGTATTTTCTCCGGGTCTGCCTCGATTCCTCAGCCGAGACTAGATACCCGAGGAGTTGCCCGGCTGGCACGCCGAACGTGCACTTCTTCGGGTTGAGCTTGATGTGGAAGCGTTTGAGGTTTGCGAACGTCTCTCGCAAATCATCGAGTAGTGTGTTTTCCTCCCTTGTTGTGATGACGATGTCATCTACATAGACCTGGACGTTTCGCCCAATTTGCTTCTTGAGGCAGTCTTGCATCATGCGCTGGTAGGTTGCGCCTGCGTTCTTGAGCCCGAAAGGCATTGTTGTGTAGCAGTAGACCCGAGTGGGGTTATGAACGCCGTTTTCTCTTCATCCTTATCTGATGGTAACCTGAGTAAGCATCCAGGAAGGACAAGCGAGCGCACCCGGCGGTGGAGTCGACGATCTGGTCGATTCGAGGTAGTGGAAAGTGATCCTTTGGACAACACTTATTGAGTGCTGTGAAATCTACGCACATCCGAAGGATATCTGTGTTCTTCTTCTCCACGAGTACGGGGTTGGCCACCCATTGTGATTTCTTGATTTCTCTGATGAAACCTGCTGCGAGTAGTCTGTCGACTTCGGCTTCGACTGCGGTTCTTTTGGGCCGGATATGCGGCGCATTGTTTGCTTGACTGGTTTAGCATCTGGAAATAATTGTAGAGAGTGCTCGGCGAATTCCCTGGGAATACCTGGCATGTCGGCTGGACACCACGCAAATATATCCCAGTTCTCACAGAGGAATTCGACGAGCGCGCTTTCCTATGCGATAGGCAGACTCGACGAGACATTGACTGTCTTGGTCGGGTCAGTCGGGTGCACCTGATGCGACCTTGTGTCATTGGTGGCGTTGAATGCTCTGTCGACTGCCACCTTTTTGTGCACCGGCATAAGTGTTCGATCATTGGAGACCGCTAGATCAGCGAGTGTTGCTTCCATGCCGAACATCTCAGAGATTTTGCTAAACTCTCGGTCGCAAGAGTCGGACTTTTGGAAATTTCCTTTGACTGTGATTACTCCTTTTGGTCCAGGCATTTTCAGCTGGAGGTATGCATAGTGTGGGACCGCCATGAATCGAGCAAACGTCGGGCGTCCAAGTATAGCGTGGTATTGTGACTTCCAGTCGACGACCTCAACTCGATCGACTCTGTCCTGAAGTGGTTCTTGTCCCCGAACGTTACGTCGAGTTGTATGGTGCCTTCTGGGCTTATTGCTTTGCCTGGGACGATACCGTGGAAGGTATTTGAGGATTTTGGCAGGTTTTCGACTGACCTGTTCATTTTGCGGAGCGTATCTGCGAAGATTATGTTTATGCCGCTGCCACCATCCATGAAGACCTTGGACATGGCGTAACCTCCAATTTGGGCGTCGAGTACCAGGCGAGTGCCCTGGACGAACCACCGATGGTGGGTGATCCTCTCTGCTGAAACTTATCGCAGTCTCCGATCCCTTCAAGAATTCAGTTACAGCAGGAGGTGACATGACCGCCATGTTTACTTGTCGGGTACGAAGTTTTTGCTCCCTGTTGGAAGGGCGACCTTTCTGTATCATGTACATCTGCCCTTGGGGTGGAGGGTACTGAGGTTCGTCCACCCGAGATACGGGTTGTATGGCTGTGGTGTAGGTGGTGCCATCAGAACGGGCACATTGTTTGGCTGAGGCACGGGCGCGGGTGCGGGTGCGTTTGCGGCTGTTGCCTTTCTGAGATTTACGTAATCAGTCGCCATTTGGTCGAACTCCCTGCAGTTTCTCATCGAGTGATTGGAGCGCAGTTTTCCATCTCCCCCTTTGTACAGGTGGAATCTGCAATCAGCATCCATCTTTTCTTCGAATGATCGCTCGGATTATGCTCCGGCCGTGACTTGCGCCAGTCTTTCCTCTTGTAGCTGTCGCTGCGTTGGCCGCGGTCTCGACTGTCCCGGCGATCATCTCGACTGTCTCGTCGATCATCTCGACTGTCCCGTCGATCTTCTGACCGTCGGTCGCTTCTGTCTGGTCGTTTCGGGGCGTGGAGAACCCAGCCGCCATGAACTTGGGTCTGTCGTCGTCGTAGTGACGTTTTGAACGTTTGCGCCTTCGGTCATCTCTGTATGAGTCTCTACGGCTTCGACTGCCACCTTCATGATTGTCACGGGGTGAGGACCCGCGTGTTGTGCGCGCCATGTCTTCTCCGTCTGCCCACTCAGTCGCGATCATCAAGAGGTTAGCCACAGAGGTTAGCTTTTTGCGACCAAGTGCTTCTTTCAAGTCTCGCCTGGCAAAGCCCATGATGAAGGCATCCATGGCCATATCTTCTGAAATTACTCCGACTGAGTTGCGTATCTCAGTCCATCGTCGGATGTATGACCTCAACGTTTCGTCTGACCGCTGAACGCAAGCACGCAGCTCCTCGAACATTTTTGGGCGCTCACATAGAGGCTCGAAGTTTTTGATGAAGTCTGTGCGGAAGTGATCCCACGAGTCGTATGTTGATGGAGGTAGAGCCTTGAGCCAATCGCGGGCTGTGCCTTCGAGCATGAGTCGTATGTATTGCATGGCTGTGGTGTTCGTGCCGCGCTGGCACGAGACAGCCAGTCTGTAGTCTTCCAGCCATCCCAAAGGTTCCTGTCGACCCGTGTATTTGGGTTGTTCAGATGTGAGTTTGAACCCTTTGGGCATCCGTGTCTCGCGGACGCGTCGGTGAAGCACGAGCTCCTCATGACTGAGCTCCTGATCAGAGTACGAGTCGCTACTGTAAGATCTGCGTGATCTGCTCCTGGACCTGCGCCTGCGTGAGCTGCTTCTTTCCTTCGAGTGGTGGCGGCGGCCACTGCGGTTGTGCTCTTCTCGACGTGTGTCAACTATGGCACGATCTCGACTCCCTCCTGGAGCTGTTGGGATTTGGCGTATGGCCTTTGCTGCTAGGGCGAGTGATTTGATCTGTTAGCGGTGTAGTTTTGCATTGGGATCATCCGCTGGAGGCTTGATTGCCTCTAGGTATGATGCGGCAGTAAAGAGAGCACCCGCGGCTGTTTTGGGTACTGGCACTCCCTCCTCGTCGTATGTCATGAAAGAGTTGCCTAGGTTGCGGGTGAGTGCCGCCCTCTCATCCGGCGAGAGGTGTGACAACCTTGATCTGGGTCTTGTGTCTGCCCGCCCGGTGGAGCTCAGGGAGAGCTGTCTTCTGCGCGCACTCGACAAGCTAGCTTGCTTTTTACGTTCGTCGAGTTTGCCCTGATCTACTGCAGTCGAAGTGTTTCCTGCCAGGTGAAGTACTGGAAGGTCAACATCTCCTCCCGTGTTGCGTCCATGGGCATCATTGTGCACTCCTTGATGACTTTATCTGCTTTTGCTGCCATCTCAGCAGTAATTATGAGAGTTGTGACTCCGTCCGGCATAGTAACCGTGCACGGGAATTCTGTAGGCCTGCGACTGGCCATAGCATCAGATGATTCTGCGGCGAAGGCAACATAGACCTGCTGAGGAATCACCCGAGGGTATGTGTGTGTTTTCGAGTCCCGTCATGACTCAATGTCGTCATCAAGGCTCATGTCGGAGTCGATATGCCCATCGAGTGGTCCATGTGGACTGATCTCGCTGTCGACGCCTTCATCGCCTATGCTCATCTCGATGTTGGCGAAATCGTTATGAATCTCGAAGTCAAAGTTGTTGTTGATGCAGATCTTGGAGTCGACGTAGTTATTGATATGAGTTTCGGGCTCGTCGAAGTCGCTGAGGGAGATCCCGCAGTCGAAGTTATCCTCGAGTGGGAGATCGAGCTCGGGATCGTTTGTGGGGTATGCTGATTCGGCCTCCTCTCCTTTTAGTTCGTCGATGAGCTCGTTCATCTCTCGAGTCGACATGGTTGTTGCAGACGAACAAGCTTGGAGAGTTGACGATGGTATGGACACAGTTGATGGATCCGCAGTCGAAGGAGCCGCAACCGATGGAGCCTCGGGTGCGGAGTTCGCGAGTTGGCGTGGATCTGTCAAGTCCTGCACACCAAGCTTGTTGACGAAAAAATTGAACGAACCAATGGTTAAACCCAAACCTGACTCGAGATCGGAGAAGGCCTCCTAGAATTCTGGCGAGTGTGGCTCGAAATCCATCAGAGGATCCGATGCGCTTTTTGCAGGTGAAGCTGGCGTGCTGCCGTTTGTCGAGTGAGTCGGTGAGTTGCCGTGTGCCGCCTGAGTCGGCAAGTTCTGGTTTGTTAATGCAGCCGGCGAGTTGCCGTTTGTAGATCCGATCGGCGAGTCGCCGTTTTCTGATGGAACCGAAGAGACCGTGAGTCCAGCACTATTCTTTCCACAGACGGCGCCAATTGACGAGGGGTACACTCATCAAATCCCATGGTTAAGGACCTAGGCGTGAGATTATGGGGAGAGAACGTGGTAGTACTGGTAGTTTCGTCGGCTGACAAGCAGAGACAAAGATTTACCCAGGTTCAGGCCCCTCGGGTGGAGGTTAAGACCCTACTTCCTGCATGTCTGTTATTGATCGTGTGAGATTATGCGGTTACAAGGAGACTCCGGCGAGATGTCGGTCTCGCTAGAGCTTTGGTGGTTCGAGTATGGCTTGGTCCCAGATCGGCACCCCTCCCGGCCTTTAAATAGGCTGGGTCTCGGGAGTTCTTAACCGACCTAGTTTACACGTATGGAAAGTCTAAACCGACTATGCCTATGTCTAATCTTGGAGGGTACTCCATCTTCTTGGGCCTCTTGTCTTGGGCTTCGAGTAGGCTCTTCGCTATTGGGACTTAGTCGTCACGTGCACCAGGTACCCTCATGGTAGGGTACCCGAGGTGTATACCCATGTCACTATTCCTGCGCGGTTGCCTATTGGCTCTTTTTTCTTTTCGTAAGTTGCTTATTTCAGGCCCGTTCAACAGATGTGTGATCTTTGTGTATGATTTGTTTGTTCCTTCTGGTCTATTGTTGTCGTCTCGTGGACTAGTGCTTTATTTGTGTTTGTACAGGAGTTTGCTCTCTTGTATGCTTATTCTCTTTGTAACTCACTGCCTGAACCTTCTCATTTGTTCTAGCTTCAAAATGGTTCTGTTTTATGCCCACGCATCTATTTTATAGTTGTCTTATGATACCAAAACACATTTCAGTATTGAAAATAATTGGATACATGGCTGTTAATTGCTATTTGCCAGAACGAAGGATATGACATTGTTATTTTTCTCGCCTTTCATATTCATTTATGATATAATTACCTTCAACGCACAGTATTTTGACATAGCTAGAGAGTCTTATATTTTGATACGGAGGGAGTACCAGGTATAATATGAGACATTTGCTTCATTGGTTCATAGATAACAGGTACATATTGTATTATTGCAGGTTCATGGAGAACATCTGCTGGATATGCTCATAGCCTTGGGAATGGACATCATCTATCTCATCCCTAAGGTAATGATTTAAAGTTCAAATGTCTCAAGCTTGATCATTTTTCGAGAATGTGCTTTCCTGGCATAGTCCTGAGTTTCAGATCTAAATGAGATTGAAAGTGTAGTTTTTTTGTTGATTCATTTGAGATGTTTTAAATACTCTTATGTATCTTTTAAATAATTTTAAGCTGACGCAATATATATGCCTCTAAATTCATCTCTACTAAAGATTACTGTCCCGACACCTACGTTCATATCCTGCTTGCTATGTGAAACATCTGGTTAGGATTTCATATATTTCCCTTACACCTTTCTGTATTGAGTACTAAAGTAGTTTATTCTTGAGCGCATCAAGATGCAGGCTATCATTTTTCATGGCTATCACCATGTAGTCGTGTCATGATATTATGCATGTTTTGCCCTTGGTTGTTTTGTCTCTCAGCTGCAGTATACGGTACTATATATATTCACTGAAACTTATATTTTTGGTTTCTAACCAGATGTGCTGAATGGGTAACATACCGAGGGTATTTGTTCTAGCGTTAGGATATTGTTTCATCTCGCCTGCTCCTTCTTTATCTGATGGTATATTCTTGCTATTATGTTTTTTACATGCTTAGGCTACTAATTTTAAATGTTTAACTTACCATTTACTTCCATGGATAGATTTTCCTATTTTACCTATTGTGTTTCTGTTTTTATTCTGGGATATAGAACTGCAGATCAATAGAAGTTAGTAATGTCCAGTAAGGTACTAAGGTGTTTGTAACTGCAATCCTCTAATCATTTATGGTTTTCACTACAGGTTGTTCACTGGCTTTCTTTGATAAAAGGAGCCTTCTTTTGTGCTGGCAAAACATGATGTCACCTGCTACACTCACCGTCCAGGAGATGGAGGTGGCGGCCGGTCGGCTCGGGAGGTCCGGCCTCCTCAACTCCGTCGACGCCTTACATGACATTGTGTCGGCGTACTTCGTCCACTGGAAGTGCTGCAGGATCATCGAGTTTGTGTGTGTAGCGGCAGCAACGCCAGCAACCTGCTGCTGTTATCGAGGTTTCTTCTAGGGCAGCTTCGAGGCGCAGGTGTGATTTTCTTTTCTAGGGCTTTGAGAGGCTCGGTGACTTTGTGTGCGTAGCGGCACACAGCAACCTGATATTGTTGTCAATTTTCTTCTAGGCAACTTGGAGGCAAGGTGTGATTTTCTTTTCTAGAGATTTGAGTTCCTCAGAGTCGTTGGGTGTGCACTTCGGCTCATTGGCAATACCCATTTTGGTTGGTCTCCATTTTTCTGCAGGGACTGGAGGTTGTCATATACTCATATTACCTATGGTGTCTAATAGATGCCACAAAGTTATCAGTTTAGTTGGCATTGTCATGTGTTTTATGCATAGGAGAGCTCACCCTTTGTTCATATGTTTTATAGAGGTTAGTTTTGTGCATTTTTTGTTCATGCCAGTGTTTTGTACGCCATAGCACCTTCGACATAGAAGTAGTAGTTCTTTGGTTCCCTAGAGATCTTCGGTTTGTTGTGAAATTTTTAATTAGGTTGACTGAATTTCCATCAAGGTAGCATAATACATCATCCAGTTTTATTAGGTTAGATCAATCCAGCAGCTAACGTGCCTTGGGTGCATGCCTGTGTTGATGTGCCGAGGGTGTCGATGCTGATGGTTGAGATGTATGAAAGGGAGCTGATAGCAGTCTTGTGGTAAGTGTATTTTCATGGGTCTCCGATGTTGCTCAAGAGAGGAATCTAACTTAATTACAATAAATTACTACCATTGGGAAAACTGATAACTTGTTTGCTTGATTATTATTTCCTTTTGTCGTAGATTCAGTCTTGTGGCCCCTTCCTACTATTAGGAAAACTGAACATGCTTTCGGCCTTTTCTTCCTACTAATCTGCTCTATTGATTTCGTCCAGAGATACGGTGTTACCCCTGGATCTTGATAGGATGTGGTTTGGACATCTTGGAGTTATAGAATAATGACAAGAGAACCTTTACTTTGTCCCATGGATCATGTGTTTCAGGTAGTTACGCCCAGCATTGAATTTCTGATGGGTTTCTATTGACATTTAGTTTAATCAGGCAGCTGACGAACTATAATGATTTTTTTTAGATAAAAGGCTTACAGCCCAACTTTGAATTAACAAAGCACCAGGTTCAACACGACCGTTATTACAATGCTGCGGCATACAGCTTCGCCAAGGTGCTACCTACTGCTGCGGCATACAGCTTAGCCAAACGCGACAACGTGCTGCGGCATACAACTTAGCCAAGAGAAGAAAAAAGATACAGTGCAACATCCAGGGAGACGGAAACGCCCACACCGCTACGAGGTGCTGGGGAGAAACTCTCCATAGATCAGCCGCAGCTCACTAGCCATCCGCCTTGCGCCCTCCACGTCCTGCGCCTTTAGGGCGACGCTCCACCCCTGCAAAAAAATGGTGGTTTTGTAGATAATATCAGCCGGTTGTTTGATGAATTTGGCTTCAATGGCAGATTTATTTCGCACATTCCACAGAGCCCAGGACTGAGCCGCGAATAACACCCATGTCAAGCGCTTCTCAGATTTAGACAAGTTGGAAAGGGAAGAGTAAAACTGAGCAAAATTTGAAGGTGCCCACGCTCTCCCTAGAGCCCGGCGAAACACACTCCAAGCAAACTTGGCTAGCGAGCAGCCAAAAAAATATGGTTCGCATCCTCATCGGATCCACACAAAGCGCATTTGCCATCCGAAGGGCCCCGCCGGTTAGCAAGCTGTTAGCCGGAGGGGAGTCGGTCCAGGATCAATTGCCAGGTAAAGATCTTGATTTTCAGCGGGAGTTTGGCTTTCCAAACTCTTTAAAATGAGCTACCGTCGCCCCTAGCGCCAGTTTCTTGTACATGGAGCTCACCGAGTAGCTCCCGGAGGGATCCAGCGTCCAAGACACCGTGTCTTGAACGGCAGAGTGAGGAATAGCCTCGATAATGGTCGCCAAGCTAGCCCATTGGTTGGCCCCTGCCAAGTCCAGAGTGCGGCGAAATCTACATCCTCCCTCAGCAGCCATAGCTACTGAGATCGTCGGATCCTCGCAAATACTAAAGAGGGTGGGAAATTGGGCACTAAGAGGTCCCGCTCCCCACCACCAATCCGTCCAAAAGCGGACTCTCTGCCCGTTGCCCACAGAAAACTTAGCACCTAACTTAAAAAGATGTTTGATCTTGTGTAAGCTAGTCCAAAACTGTGAGCCCCCACGGCTAGAGCTAGAGAAGATATCTCCATTAGGCGTGTATTTTGCTCTAATAATCCCTGCCCAAATGGACCCATCCATCTGGAACAGCTTCCAAATCCACTTAAGAAGAAGGGCCTTGTTCATGTGTCTGGTGTTAATAATGCCAAGACCCCCACATTCCTTAGGTCTGCAAACCGACGGCCAATTCATCATATGATACTTTCTGTTCGGCCCAGCTCCTTCCCAAAAGAACTTGCCGCGGTGAGAGTCAAACTGCACATGTACTCCTTCCTGGAGGAGGAACAGCCCCATCGCATACATGGGAGGCTAGCTAGACATGAGTTCGACAGGATCAGGCGGCCACCCGAGGAAAGGAACCTTCCAATCCAGGGTTCCACCCTCGCCCCTAATTTCTGGACAAGGAAGAACCACTGCTCAACGGTAAGTTTTCGGTCTGAAATGGGTAAACCCAGGTAAATGAAGGGAAAGGATCCCAACTTGCAATTTAGTTGATTGGCAATGGTCAAACTGTTTTCCTGCTCCCCTAGCACGAACACCTCACTTTTGTGATAGTTAATTTTGAGGCCAGACATATTCTCAAAGCACATCAGCAGGAATTTGAGATTTGCCACCCCCATCTCACTGTTCTGGATCATGATGATCGTATCATCCGCATACTGCAGGTGTGTGATCCCCCCAGGGACTAGATGCGGCACCACGCCTTTTATGTGACCTGCCCTATTGGCAGCCGATAGAATTGCGGAGAGCCCCTCCGCAATGAAGTTAAACAAAAGCGGGGAAAGAGGGTCCCCTTGACGCACTGCCCTCTTATTACGAAAGAAAGGACCCATTTCACCATTGATTGAGATCGCTGTTTGCCCCCCGGCAACCAGCTGATGGATTCTATGAATGATCCCCGCATCAAAGCCTTTTCTTCTAAGAACTTCCACGAGAAAGTCCCAGTTTACCCTATCGTACGCTTTCTCAAAATCCAATTTAAGTAAGATGCCCCCCAGCTTCTTACTTTTGAGTTCATGCACAATCTCGTGAAGGGCAAGGGCCCCGTCAAGTATGAAGCGGCCTTTGATGAAGGCAGATTGGTTAGGGCTGATGATTCTATGGGCAATCGGGTCCAGTCTCGCTGCCACTGCCTTGGAGATAATCTTGAACACAACGTTAATCAAGGCAATTGGTCTGAATTGAGAAATACGATCCGCCCCCGGCATCTTAGGGATAAGAGACAGGACCCCACAGTTGAGCCTAGAGATGTCGATTCTCCCCAGAATGAAATCATTTAGAATGTGTAGCACCCCGTGCTTAACCAGGGGCCAGCATTTCTTGAAAAACAGGACCGGAAACCCATCCGGTCCTGGTGCAGTGTCAGATTTCAACTCTGAGACTAAGGCGCAGAGCTCCTCCTCAGAGTAGGTCAACGCTAACGTTTCGTTTTCTTGATCAGAAACTTGCTGGTTGCTGGCCCAGGTGTGTAGAGCAAGACCACATTGCCTACTCGCGGAGCTTCCCATAAGCTCCCGGTAAAAGGAGTAAATATGCTCCTGTAACTCTAACTTGCTAGAAATGGGACCATTGTCCGACATGAGAGATGAGATATTACATCTCCTCCTTTTCCCGTTAGCAACGGCGTGGAAATATGCAGTGTTAGCATCCCCCTGGATAGCCCACCTGATACGGCCCCTTTGACGCCAATACTCCTCTTCCGCTTTATACACCTGAAGCAGCTGCTCCTCAAGGTGGTATCGGAATGCCCATTCATCATCGTCAATGCCCGTGGAGTCAGCTTTTGCGTCAATGTTTTGGATTTGAAGTAAAAGCTGGGCTTTCTTTTCCCTCCCGTCTTTGCCAAGATTCCTACTCCAACCTCGCAGAAACTGCCGGAGTCCCGAGCTCATAAAAACCCACCAGTCAATGATGTCTCGCCCTCCGACTCTGGTCGCTAAACTCTCCCAAGAGTTGAGCAGTACCGCTTGAAAGTTTGAAATTTGGAACCAACCCGTTTCAAAGAAGAATCTGTTAGACTTGATTGGTGTACCCTCACCCGAGTCAAAAATGAGAGGAGTGTGATCTGAGCCGAGACCGGTCTCCGCCACTAAGGAGCAAAGAGGCCACGTTATTTCCAGGCTGGCTGACACAAAGACCCTGTCAAGCACACACCGCACTGGGTTTAGGCGTTTGTTGGTCCAAGTATACCTCGCACCCGAGCGCTGTATCTCAGACATACCCCAAGTAGCAATGTGAGAGTTAAAAAGCTGAATTCAACCCCAATTAATTCTGTCATTGTTTTTGTCTAAATTGTTGCGGATTAAATTGAAATCTCCCCCATCACCATGGGGAGAGTAGTCCTACTAATCTTTCCCGAGATTTCATTAAGGAACGCCTCCGATTTGGAATGGTCAGCCGGCCCATAGACTCCAAGAATTTCCAACCTGAGCTTGTTCGCCCGATGATAAACTGAAAGGCTAAGGAAGGACTGACCCTTTTCAATCCCCCCCACCTCAAACATGCTGTCCCTGACACCTAGCAACAGTCCTCCCGAGTGCCCCGAAGCTGGGATCCACACCCAGAAAAAGGGTTCACCACCTCAATACTTCGCAACTCCTGGTCGGTGAAATCTTGTTTGATTGTTTCTTGTAGGCAAACCACGTCTATCTTATGCTTCCGGAGTAGGTCTTTAAGAAGAGTTCGGTGCCCCGGCACGCCAAACCCTCTAATGTTGAGGAAGATGCATCGCATTAGGACACCCTACCTTGCGCCCGTGCTTGGCGGGTGTATGGCTTGCGAACGCTTGGGTCGAGCTGTTTTCTCGGTCTCCCTCTCCTCACAGGTCCCGCAGCGCCTTCCTGCTGTATCCCAATAGCAGCTGGCCCGTGGCCGGAGCTGGTAGACAAGGACCCTTCCTTTCTAGCCAACTCCGGGGTTGACTTGGCCGTGACACCCGTCACCGCCAACTGCACCTCTTTTTCCTTTTCTTTTTCTTTGCGACTCTCCTCTGCGAGCTTTGCTTCTGCGTTCCCTGGCTAGGGCCAATTCTGCTTGAGCAAGTTCATTTGCTCGGAAAAGAGAGAGAATTTCCGTGGGAGAACCCGCCGTGGAATCGAAAACCACACAACTCTCTTGGGTCATTAACAACAAATGCTCATCGGATAAGGAATCAAGAACGGTAAAATCAGAAATTGAAAGTTTACCTGTGGTGTTCTTGTCCTTCGTCACTTCATGGCCCTGTCCATGTTGTGCTCATCCGCTCGGCCTTCCGCCCGAGCACTCTTGCGATTGACCAGCACCGGGGTTGCCCTGCTCCTGGGAGCTCTCTTGGCAGCAGCCGACATGTCGCCCGCTTCTTGAGGAAACTTGCCCCTGCCCGACTCGTCGGAGGACTCAAGAACCCCCTGGTCCTCTTGATCCTGCCGCACCCAGGACAGGCGATCGGCATTTGACTTGCTCCTCCTTTCCTTTTCCCTCCTTTGATTTGCTTCCAGTTCTGCGCTTGATATAGCAGGGCTCATCACCTGAGTGGAAGGCGAGCCCTCAAGGAGGCTGGAAGTGAACGTGGCCATGGTAACCGACGGCGTCTCCAACAGAGCCGAGAAATCAGTGCGCTGAGTGGGAGGAGGAGTGTTGACAGCAGCAGGACTCGGTTGCTTGTCCTTGTTGGTCAGGAAAGAGCCGTATTGGTCCACCTCGGTCTCTTTGTTGCTTACTTGCCCCTCAGGCGGCCCAAGCTCTGCCACCTTCGAAAACTTCTCCCCGCCCTCCTTTGCAGGAGGGGGGGGCCGACTTGGCCTTCTCTCTGGAGTCATGCGAGCCCCTGCGGCCGACCCAATCATCTTTCTCCTTTTCATCTTCTGAGCTTCTGCCAGTGTCGTCTGCATCATCTCCTTTTCCATCATGCTTTGGCGGCGGTGGCGGCGTCTCCGACCTCCCCCTGTTGGCCTTCTCCACTTCAATCCGCACCTTGTACCCCTGGCCATTCACGAAGAGCATCACATGGTCCATCACTGGCTCGGTTGCGCGCAGGCCAAACTTCATCCTCACCGGGTCCATGGGATCGGCCAGCGAGAGAGGATCCACCTCCATGGGCCTTCCCACCGCTCTTGTTGAAATCAGCAATCTGTTGGCGTAGCGGTAGGGCGGCGGCACCCCGTGGAGACGCACCCACGTCTCCGACAGCACCTCAGCAGCAAGCTCGTTGAGGCCTCCCTCCATGACCAGAGCCCTGGCTCGAGAAAATGGCAGCCGCAAGCCCCCGCCGCGGATCGCCATCCTCAGGAAGCTAGCAGATGGAAACACCAAAGAAAAATCAGATTCGCTCAGAGTGCGGACTTGCCACGGCCACGCCGGATCAATCAACTCCTTCAGCTCTTCCTCCACTTGTTCTGCAGACAGCAAAGCTTCATCCACGTAAAGCGTCGCGGCATTGGGAATTTCCTTGTCAAGCTCTTCTTCAGGCACCTCCATGCACATGAAGCCCACCCCATTGCACCCGAACCCTGCCCAGAAAGGTTCGCGACTCACCCCAGACGTCAGGCAGAGGGCCGTAACATGCCCCTTCTCTTTGCACTTGTTGCAGAAGGGTTCTCCTTTGCACGCCATCTGCATGTGGCCGGTTTGGCCGCACTTGTAGCTGGTGATGTTGGAGGCGTCAAGCGGCGGCAGCGGCGGAAGAGCTTCACCCCCAGATGACGCCCTGGCTCCCCTTGCTGAGCTCTCAGGCCTGGATCTGTCCGGCCCCTGCCGGTTAGAGTTGCTGCCATTGATGAACTGACCTCCCCCGCGCCCGTACTCGCGCCCCCGCGAATACATGGCCGGAGCTTGTCTGGCTTCCCTGTCCCGCGCTTCCTCTCTGGCCCGCTGGATAGCTCCAGCATGGTCGCGCTGCTGACGGCGCTGCTCTTCCTGCTCCCTCTCCAGACGGTTTTGCAAGTCCCTGCGACTCCCGCCCCCGGCGAAGCGGTCAATCGGCCTCTTGCCCCGGCGATAATCCTCGTTGCGACCCCGATCCATTGGGACCAGATGCACGGGAGACGCTGGATCGGACGGCCTCACCAGCTGCTTTGCTCTCTTTTTGTTGCGCCGCACATCGCGGGGAGGAGCTCGAAACCCTAACTGCGGATCAAGGGAACCCACCGGGAGCCAACGCCAGTTATATATCCTCCTGGGCAGAGATGGGCCGGGCTGACTTGATGAGAGGCCGCCAATGGGTCGATGCCCAGGCTTGTCCAGCGCCACGACCACCTCGGCCGGCCCAACAGAACCAGGCCCAATAACGGATGGCCCAGAAGAGACAGAGCGCTCGTCCTCCAGAGGGAACCCTAGCACGGGCGATGGCGGCCGCCCCCCACCACCGGCGGTGCCAGCGGCACGGCCACCGCACCGATGAGGAGCACCTCCAGGGGACCCCCCCCCCCCTGACGGCGAATCACGGCGCGAAGCATCCCGCCCGACCACGCCCCCCGGCGTAGGCAGAGGCGGAAACTCCAGATCCCCCAACTGCGGGCCGGTGAGCGGCGAGGGCGGCGACCGCCGACCAGATTTCACTATCTTATAGATGTTGGTATTGTTAATACTTCTTTTCATTTGTCTTTTTTAAGTACCAGTAGGATCATTATTGGCCATTCTATTATGTGCATTTTTGGCAAGTTGAAAGAAGATATTTAATTATCTGTAATCCTAGAGTTCATCATTGGTGGTGAACTATTTAACAAAATTGTAAGACCCAACTCTTCTTAGTCATGTATGTCCCTGTTAGTCTTGACTTCAAGATTGAAAACTAATGGAGGTCTGACTTATTCCTGCATGTAGAAACATGATATTTCAAACCTCATTCCGTTGATTCTGAGTGTTTTGCTTAAGTACAGTATGTGTAGAAAGCGGGTGAAATAACTTGAACCATGATATGCCTTGCCTTTTTTCTGTGTTAGGCGATAAGGACTGAATTTGAATTTGAATCATAAATTTTCTAGGACTTTGGCATAGGGAGGCCGAAACATTGTGCACAAGTTTGGTTGCAGTTAAGCATATGGATAAATTGGAGGAGTATTTTAGTATTCCCATGATGCTCTTGTTTGGTTTGTTTTTTGTACATTGGTGATGTCTTCGTTATTTGGATTAGGACACCCTGCATTATCTTCCAGCAGTCACTTCTTATAGGCACCCAAACGTTTCTACTTTCTATTTTATTACTAATTACGAAGCTATTCTACAGTTTCTGTCATTTAATTCATAATTGCACATACAAATTATTTTCATGCACTTATGCTTCTGTGGATTAGTCAATAACTCATATGTTGTTGTTATCGTCTAGCTATTCTATGGCAGTCAGAACAGAACATATATGATTATTAAGCATGTGTTAAATAATTTAGTAATGTGCTCTATAGAATGGGTATTTAAGGGTCTTCAAATGGCCTACCATGGAAACAATTATTTAAGAACCTGATACTAAAACATCTGTTAAGGGTCTTAGTTTCAGGTAAAATATAGAACATCCGTCCTTGTTTTCCCATCTTCGGTACTACTATAACAGGGAGCGAGATGTTTTTTCCCCTCATATAGTCACATTGATTTTTTACAGTATGACCTTGTTAAGGAATTGTTCTGTCATAGGATGTTATATCCATGCATAATTTGAATTTATGCATTGTAGGGTGTCCTGGTTTTTCTTCCTGCCAAGTCTCGATTTATCAAGAATACTGAAAAGGTAACTGACCTCCAGAACTATGTATTGTGCGTTGAGATGCAGATAGCAGCCATTGGGCACTTATTTGCCTTTCCCTACAAGGACTATGCAGCTGCAAATGCCTGCCAGCCTGGTAGTTTCAGGGAAAGCCTTATTCATGCTATGAAATCCAATGATTCTGCCGCAACACAGTTTACCAGGTAACCAGGATCCTAGATGCCCATTCCCTGTATTTTGTGCTAAATTGTTCAGTGTTTCCATAGTAACTTTGTAGTTCATTTAGTTTCTCAATCGAACAGGCTAGCAGATTTTGCTTAAAGGAGCCTTCCAATCTATTTTTTCCTCTGGCCTGAAGTCAATATTTGGTTTCGGGGTTGCATCATTTGATAGATATATCTTGGATGAGTAAGATAGGAAACAGACAATTCAGCATCCTCTTTCTGGACCTTCATCTGCATTTTCTTTCGGTCAATTGATGATTTGTATGGAAATTTGTGTCATAGGTCTGCACTTCCTAATAAAATAATTTATCTACCTGGATTCTGAACTCATGTTTATGTTGATACCTATTACGAGCCAGATCATTGGGAGTTTGAGACTGCCTGTAACAACTACAATCAGCATGCAACATGGCAGTGGATTGTGAGGGGACGGTGGGGGTAGGGAGCCTTCCAGAGGCGGTTGTTGCCGTCCTCTCGAGTTGGGAAACCGTTGACTCGAGCCATGGAGCGGCGCCGACAGCAGCGACCGGAGTGGCGGCAGCTGGTGCTCTCCATTGTTCCCCTCCCCCAGATCAGCAGCACCAACGAGCACACCATAGACGACCACCAGACCACCTTCTCTCAACCTCCCCTGCCGCAGGTCGACACCGGTGGTAAGATTCCTTGTGGATCCATCTTGCCTTGTTCTGATTGTCTAATTGTGATTCCTCCAGGATTGTTGTCTATTTTTTTTGCAGTGCTGCTAGGGTGGTTGTTTGCTGAGCTTGGAGGTATGTTTGCAAGGAATATACACACAAATTGTACAGCATGTGTTGGACATTGGTAACTGAATTAGGTAGAACTTTGGTATACTTTTGTGGGTGCACTTGTTTTCCGGTTGATGAATGGTTATTTTTTGAATAATATTGCCTGTTATGTTGTCAATTTTACTCTTTGTTCTGTTCCTTCCACCACTCGCTTGGTGAGACTTTTGTTTTATTGTGTTATGACCATTTTCTTTGTCAGTGGTGAAGATGGTCGAAGCAGAGCAGACCAACTGTTTCATATTCTTAGACAAATCGATCCATACGTTACCATGTTCTTAGACCAGTCTGTGTGTACTAATTTATTTGATTCTTCTCTTTCGGAGGGAGGTGTTTTGATGCCGCATATTTCGCCGAGGAGGCGAGCCATCTGTATGAGTTTCAGGAAGCACCCCAAAAACAGAGTCAGGCTTCTTCAAGTAAACAGGGTAAAACCTTGTGCTTGAGGGTACCAGCGAATTGTTCCTGAATTGACGTCTAAATTATGCACTGTTTATGTGTTCAGTTGATGCTTAGTTCAGAAAATTAATGGCCAAATGAAGAAACATGGGAGTCATAAGTTGATGTTTAGTTCAGAAAATTAATGGCTGAATGAAGAAACATGGGAGCACATTTCAGTTTAACCTAGCTTGGTTTCAAGGAACTTTTGTTCCTTAACTTCTCAGTTTTGGACTGGAATTTTTTTTTGCACACACTGATTCAGATTTAGAGTAGTTCTAAAACATGGGTTACATCATTTTTCATGTTCTTGTAAGAAGTTGAGAGAGAGGCTACAGGTTAGAAACAAAGTTAACGCTGAGAATTTTATGGTCAGCTGAATTAAATAAATGTTTGGTAGTGTATATATGTGTGCCGACACAATTTAGATCATCGCCAATAGAGATGTTAGTTCATGCCATTGTATATAGCAGTTATGAGCAATACCTATCTCTCAAAACATAATGTACCATGTCCATGTTCTCAAAGTTAGAACTGTGTCGTGATATCTGACCCTTTGTTTGCCTATTTAGGAGTGTAGATAAGAGCTACAACTGAACCACACGATCGTGTTCGGTACTTTTTGTCATAGCGAAGGCTAACGGCTCTAAATACTTGATTTTTTAAGTAGTTGAACTGGTATTTATTGGTTTGTGTTGGCAAATATTTGGTTTCAAGTATTGGTTTCCTTTATTTAAGTCATATGTGTACTCTTTTGCAGTCCAGTGCATCCTATGGAGACATTCCTCGAGTTTCAGATGAAGAAGGCATTCAGATATGTTATCTTCAAAATCAGGAGACGCCAAAGCAGTTTGTTGTGGAGAAGACGGGCTACAACTGAGAGTTGTGATGATTTCACAGTTTCTCTCCCTGAAAATGAGCTTCATAGTCACTACTTAATCCATATGTTAATTCTTGCATTGACATACTACACCGTATCATGGAGAATCAGCCATGGCGCACTGGCCAACAGCCAGCAACGAGCTGGCGACCACATAACATGGCTTACAGCGGCGGCCGGTGGCAACAATACACCACGACTTTCAGGGGCGGCGGTGGCGGACGGCAGGAGAGCAGATAACGTGGAGGGCTACGGCGACCACCCAAAACGGCAGTTCTTAACGACATCAACCACACGACGTGTCCAGGGTGGCCACCATCAATGGACAAGGCTCATGAAGGGCTCTGCAACACATACAGCTGCTCGATCACAAACTAGCACATTTCACCTGTGTATGATCCGGCGTTCCGGCGTTTTGTTGCGTTACGAGATCTTCACTTCTCTGCTGCTGCTGCTGCCGCGTTATAGTTTGTTCGTTGACAACCAATGTGTGTACGGTGGTGACTGGGGAAATTTTGTTCTTCGTTTTGTCCTAGACAGCGCTGTAAAAATGTGTGCGTGTGTGTTTGTCTGTGTATTTCTTCAGGTTCCACTCTTTCCCTATTTCAAGGGTGTTTATTCATGCCTCTCGCCTTGCTCTATACTAACTGTGTACAATGTTGTGAGTTCCAGATGAATACCATGCTGTGTGTTTAATGATGCTGTGCAGCTGAGCTCCTTACATATGATTTGACTTCGCAGCATAATTTGCTGGTTGCGTTCAGTGGTTAAGCCCAATTGTTTTTGGTGATTGGAGAACAAATAATGGAAAGCATGGGTAACATACCGAGGGTAGCTATAACAACAAATAGATAGTCATTACACCAGAAAAATACGGACGTAAGCACTCAATGCCACTCGAAAACAAGCCTTGAAATACCCGGAATAACTAAATCAAACAAACAAAAATTCTTGATCTTAGGAAGAACTTACCATGTTTTTCTTATGAGACTTGCTGATTGAGAAAAGAAACTACCGGCTGCTGATGGAAACTATGGTAATTCGTTCCTTAAAAAAGGAAAGGATCTATCCATATGTATAGAGGGGCACAAGATTGATTGAGATTATTAGCCCCAAATTCAGACATCGGTTAATTGACATGTCGAGTTATTAACACGTGGAGTCACCACACGTAGAGACGAAGTGTACGTGTCAATGCAAGGTCACCCACAATTAGATGCCTAAAATGAGCGAATCTCAACGCGACAAATAATGGGCATCATAATAAGATAAAGCTTATGGCTTAAATTATGTCTGGACTTCGCCACCTGACCAGAGGCGCAATAAAAGTAAGATACGGCATTTAGTTGTTCACATTCCAATTGACACCTCACAGAGTAAAAATGCTCACCTATACTCAGTTTCGAGGGGGCAAATCCTTTGACAACAATTTAACGATGCCTTAAATTTCAGGTTACACGAGTGAACAAGAACAAACGTTGTAGCAGTCTATCCACAGATTCGATTGGCCACATGCTTACACATAAAATGGGCAACTCAAATCACCCGAAGAGAAAAAACTGCCCTTCGAAGAAAGAGGAGGGATTCCTCCTTCTTTTTCCTGGATGCAGCGGTCGTTCTTACCGATCCAGAACACGATCAGTGCGAGACTAGCTCGGCGAACATAAAACAACAGTGCCAGAACACAAACAGAGGACAAGTGACAACGAGACCTGTAAAAATAGAAGGTACTGGAAGGATCCCGGAGCCCCAACGATACGAGGGAGAATAAGATCCACCGAAACTCTAGCAGAAGGTCTCCGTCATCCCGAGAACTATTTAATGGAGGAACAGGAGGTTCAAGAATGAGATCGATATTAGGATAGAGAGAGAAGACAGGCCAAGCCCAAGATAATGAAGCTCGCAACAAAGCCCAAGATAGTAGGAGGCCCATTTAGAACATGCAATTTGTTTCTGTTGTGTCCTTTCACCGTTTTAAAATCCATTTTTAGTTGGTCTTTCATACAAACAGCTTCAACATCTCTAAGTTAGTATCCATACGTGTAACCTTAATGAGTGCAAAGAAAATTGGTTGTTTAAGTTATTACTTCCCATTCTGTTTTCTAATCGTAATCGATATATAATCGTCGAGGTCCTACTTCACACTAAAATATTCAACCGAAAAGACTTGATGGTGCCACCTTTTTGTAAGATGCAATGTGCCATATCGAACGGAAAATAACTGCCAATTACCTGACCGAATATGACTTAATTTTAATCGAATGATGGGTAGCGAAACAAAGAGATATTATGACAACAATACGGTCTTCATTCCGGCAGTTGCGCAGTTGAAATGGAAACCATATCCTTACCACATTGAACTTACTTTCATTTCTGGGAGATGAACTGGAAATATTGTCCTCAGTGTTCATTCGTGTTTTCATCGCTTAGGATTTCCCATCATAGTGACCGAGAAACATATTCGTGAATTTTGAATATGTGTGACATGAAACAACTTTCTTTTTTTGTGTTCAGATTCATGAGGTTTACGGTATATATATTTTATCAATCACAATTGCTCCCTACAATTGCACAAGCTGATGCTATGGTTCGTGAAATGACACACTGCTATCTGGAACACACTTTGAGAATGTACCAAGTATTCTGATGAAGACTATATGTATAAGGTGCTGAGAGATTAGAAAATACTGTGAGTTTCTTTAGCACTGTAGTTTTGAATGTCCTAATCAGATGTCGGCATTAAATTGTCAGTCAGGACTATCATAGCTCGGGTAATGACTTTTTAGCTTGATGTGTAATGCTTCTCTGTATAGGTTGCCATACTATGTTTAAATCACAAATGCCCTATCTAAAAGTTACTCATATTATGAGTTGTGTCAATATGTTATAAGGTGATCTCCCTTTTTAATAACAGCTTTTGTACTACTTGGAGTGTTCTGGCTGTCTATTAAACTCTATATTTGTCGTGTGGTTTGAACTTCATGCTGTAACTTAAACTCTATATTTGTCCTGTGTTTTGAACTTCATGTTGTAACTAAACTATAATAACTAATGCGACAGCTGCACTATGCGCCTAAGAGGAACACAATCTCTTGCGTTCCCTGAACTTATCATTTCTGAAGACTGAGAATCTTTGTGATTGAAAGTGTAATGGCATCAATATATCCAATTTTGATCTTATTTTTTAGCTTAAAAATTAACATGTCGTACTCTTTGTTGGCCAACTATCACTTTGTTAGGCATAGAAGGACCATATGCCTTCGTGTTTTGCTGACATCAATGATCACATGATTCAGATTATGGATGACATTTATAAACTGATGTGCTTTATGAAGATTCGTAATGGCCATAAAAAACCAAGCTAACTGCAGGAGTATCCATACAAAATAAGCTAATTGAACGGAAATCTAATGAATTACTTTTCACCAACAAATAAAGCGTATGACAACAATGTAGTCTTTGCATCCGGCAGTTGAGCAGTCGCGCAAACCCGAGTAAAGGAGGATGACCCTTTTTACCGTGAGCTTATTCCATGTGATTTATTTCTCTGATCTAGTAGAGATGATATGGCAACAATTAATCTTCACCGGCAAATAAAGCTTATGGAAACAATTTAGTCTCTGCATTCGGGAAGTTGCGCGGATGCGCAACAGGTCATCTAGTTATAGAAATCTTTGGTGTATCGGCCACTGGGGGTGTACGTAGACAATAAATGAAGAACCAGCCAACGGCGCGCCCCATTCCGAGGACGGTTTTGATGTTCCGGTGGTACAAGATGTTACGCGAAATCACGGTCTGGTGGTACATATTTTGTAGTCCGCCACGATGCTCAGGCGGCAATGAGATGGCCCTACCGTTGTATTCCGCATCTTCCAAGCAGAAAGACGAGGGGCGACGTCTCGGCTTGGGCGGCGGCAGAGAACTGGCAACAGGCAGCGGCTAGTCGGCGTGCGCTGCCGTCGGAATCGGCTGACCATAGGAGGCTTGCGGTGCTACTCGCCCCCGAGATATCATGGCGTCCCGCTGGAGAGGTCAGGTCAGTCAGAAGCATCTGTATTTCTTTTCCGGCTTTATTGGGGATTTTCTGGATCGCTTAATTTGATTTGAACCCAACAAAATCATCGATTAGGCTGGAGATGGGGGATTCATTTGCGAACTTTGGGAGAGTAGATCCAGGCCACGTCGTTGTCCTCGGAGAGGAAGGTATAGTGGCCGGCGCAGGAGTCGCTACCAGCGGCGGAGGAGGGGGAGGAGGGAATGTGGCGGCGATAGAACGCCGGGATGAAGCCCTGGTGCATGATGATTGCAAAGCCAGTGTCCCTGCTGGTATGGGACTCGATGAAGCTGGGCAGGAGGCTAAAAGCGTCGGCCAGTCTGGGCCGCGGAAGCAGCTCACAGGCTCGGCTGCGGAGAGCAGCGGTGAGTGCGGGGATGAACCAGAGACGTTGCGCGTTGTGAAGTCCACGGCGAACTCAGTACAGACTACAGAGGAAGAGAGATCGAGCTGTTGATGGTCCACCAAGTTCAGAGCTATCAACTACGGGTTAATCCTGAAGCACATGTATGGACAAAACGGTGAGAATCTCCTAAGCTTTTACAAATACTACTTTGTGGTAGCATATTTGTAATATTTGTTATTTGTTTGAGCCCTGACTCGGCATATTCATGACAACTGAGACGAACCAGACTGATTAGTCGTTGTGCCCCAATTTACAAATACTAATTTGTTGTGCCCAATCAGACTGATTAGTCGTTGGTATTTTTACTGTATGTGCTTGCAGGGTAAGAGTTGGAGGAAATGCTGCGGAGCGAACCCCGTGCGCAGCCAGACTGGGGGCGCTCGAGAAGACCCTGAGAAGATGGACGGACACTTTCGACTCTAGGCATGACTTTCGACTCTGCTTGGAGAGGCATATGACTTTTACAATCTATATTCCTGGGAGCATGGGTTCGGGATTCGATATGGTAAAAGCAGGCTAAATCCAGAACGGACAAAGACAATGCAAGAGATCGTTTGCGGCTGCTCGGTAGGTTGATTTGGATGCATACTAAATTATGTATTGTAGTGATTGATAACATCAAAACCCTATAACTGATGAAAATTTTGTTGGCAGGGGAAGCCGGAAAGGGAGAACAGTCGTTCATATAGGTGTGAGTGCCCGTCCATGATACGCTTGCTCATCGACTGACCGTGGGTGGTATATAACCGAACAGCGGGTAACTCACAAACACTCTCTGTCGGTGACTTACGGGGAGAAGGTTTTTTGGCCTTCACACAAACATATAGATGCTTACACAAAGGCTTTAGTGCGGCAGCTCTGAGAACAACATAAATATAGGGGAGGTGTATATCATCGTAGGCAGTTTCTTTGGAGGAGTTGGCAATGTTCCCTTCACGAAGAGAACATTGAAAAACCTTTGTGGAAAGATTAGTAAAGTGCAGGCTAACGACGACATAAGGAAGACCGTGGAAGTGTTTGCAGAGATTGGAGCAACGGATCGGGAGTTTACTTACCGAGTCCGGGCTGACACAGATAGTAGGATAAAGAATCTCATGTGGACTAATGGATCAAGCCGCATGCAGTACCAATTCTTTGGTGATGTGACCACCTTTGACACAACCTGCAGGACCAATCTGTATGACATGCCATTCGGCCTATTTGTTGGAGTGAACAACCATTTTCAAAGCATAATTCTAGGCGGAGTGTTGCTAAGGGACGAGCAAACATAAAGCTTTGAGTGGGTTTTCTCGAAGTTTGTTAGGATGATGGGTGGGAAGGCACCAAAGACTATTTTGATAGGTACGCTGCCATACCTTTTTATTCGTCGGCATGGATGCATTTTGAGCTTAAACATTTGATCGGTTCACAACCAAAGTATTTTCTGAGTATTTGTGGTATGTGCAGATCAGTGCAAAGCGATGGAGGTGGCCATAAAGAACGTTCTGCCTGGGACAGTGCACCGGTGGTGTATATGGCACGTGCTCAAGAAAGCCTAGGTGCTTTGTATGGGAAGAAGAGTGAATTCAGGTATGAGTTCCACAAAGTGGTGAACGACATGCTAACGACTGATGAGTTTGAGGAAGCCTGGTCCTTGCTAATGGAGAAGTACGGAATGCAGTCGCACCCATTCCTAACACAGATATATGAGGTACGCCATAAGTGGGGCAAGCCATACTTTAAAGGAGTCTTCTGTGCAAAAATGACAAGCACCCAGCGCAGCGAAAGCACGAACATGATGTTGAAGAGCTACGTGCCACCGGGTTGTCCTATGAATCTGTTTGTGAGGCATTACCTGAGGTTGCAGCATGACAGGGAGGCAGATGAAAGCTACCAAGAGAAGCGCACGAAAGTCGTGAGTGACAAACCCGTGAAAATTTGTTTTACTGATGTGTTGTGCTGTCAATGCAAGCAGGCCACGGAATGAAAAATACAACCTTTTCCAATTAAACTTTTGTTTGTGCAGGCAAAAGCTGTTCTAAAGGTGAACCTGCCAATAGAAGAACATGCAAGCAAAATATACACACGGTCCATGTCTGAGCAATTTGGCCAAAATCTGTATCATGCAGGGGCATATCGCGTAGAGGAAAAGGTGAAAGGTCTAGTGTACTTGGGTAAGCACATGAAACCGGAGAAACGGGAGAAGTGGTGCAGGGGTTGTTTTTGAAATAAATATTCCACGTGATTTTTTCTTCGAATGTGAATGTGGTCTGTTCGAGCACATGATGATAGTTTGCTGCTATTCGCTAAATATTTTGTGACACCTGGCTCATTTCTTAGGTTTAAGTTAGTTTTGTTGCCCGTTTGTTGATGTCTGACATAATCTTTCATTCTTTCGTAACCTATGTGATCAGGTCATGAACTACTTGGGAGTCGACATGATACCTGAGAGCCATGTGCTGAAAAATGGAAGAGGGACGCAAGGGATGTGCTGCTAGAACACCTAGCAGTGTACCAGAATGATAACCGATCCTCCAGAGCTTTCACATACAGGCATTCGACCATGTACCTGCAAGCTATGGAGTTAGTCAGGCTTTGTGATGCTAGCGTCGAGGCTTATGGCTTGAGGATAGGCCAGCTTAAACAAACGATGAACCAGTGGAAGGGAGAGAGTTGATCCAGCTGTTAACTGATGATGGAGGTGAGGCGGAGGTAGACAATCTCACCGGGTTGTCAGCACCTCTGAAGATGCGTGGTGCAGGGAGGCCGACCACAAGCAGGGACAGGCCGCCGTACGAACCACCTGCTCCAGGTTTAAGCAAGCGGACCAGATTCTGCACTATATGCAAATGCAGTGGGCACAAGAGAACCACCTGTCCATAGCGGGACGATGAGCCAAAACAACCTAGAAAAGCCTGGGAAGTGTACGAAATGTGAAGTTGCCGGTCACAGGAAAAATACCTGCGGCAAGCAGGTTGTTGCCTAGGGAAACGTTATCAGTTATCGAGACGGAACTATTTTCACTATTTATCTGTAGACATATTTGATCGCAAAACATCATTATTTGTAATAACAGATATGTTTGGTGCTGTTTGATCCATTGCATTGGTCTGCGTTTTTAGATTTGACTGAATTTGTGTCTGTTCCGTGAGGTGGTATTATCACCTTGCTGGTTAACTCGTACGGAACCAGATTTTGAGGAGGGGTGTAGCTTGTCCGGTCTACACCTTCAGACTCGTTGTGCACTGTTTCCATGGCTGGAGCAAGCTCGGTAGTGTTAGAGTATATGCACGGTTAGGATTGATTAGGGTTAGATCATCTTGTACTACAAGTCTCCTACCCCTGTACTCCTATATAAACCCCCATCAGGGTCCAAATCAACACAACAGAAATTAGGGATTCTACAACTTTCACATGGTATCAGAGCGCTTA
Source organism: Poa pratensis (assembly GCA_947311845.1). Lineage (NCBI taxonomy): Eukaryota > Viridiplantae > Streptophyta > Magnoliopsida > Poales > Poaceae > Poa > Poa pratensis. The sequence goes on along the minus strand of CAMZMU010000116.1, from coordinate 23,131,324 downwards.
GTCTCACGACGCCGATCCTAAATTCTTCCACCACTTCCGCAACGCGCCGCCCCCGAGGAGATTAATTTCTTCTCCTCGAGGGCGCGGCACCCGGTCTCGATCAAAGATCGGATCGGTTCTTAGATTAGATATTAGATAAATTTCGAAATTCCAATCTCATAGATTAGATCCAAATTAGCCAAATAAATCCCTAAATCCCGATGCCCTCTTCATCTGGTGAGAATCAGTGAAGAATCGGCTCCAAAAATCACCGTCGCAAGGCTGCGCACGCAATCCGTCCGGTCTGACAAATTCCCGGCCGGAATCACCGCCACGCAAAGCATGCTTCATGCACCGCCGACACATCCCCACGCGCCTCCAAGCAAGCCATGCACTCCATGCATCCACAAGGTACCTCATGCATGCAGCCAAGCACCACAGGATGCTAGCTGCATCACGTCTTCAAGCAGCACGAGCGCCGGACTCCAGCCAAGGTACATCTACAAGCGCGCCAGACTTCATCGACATGGCCACAACCGCGGACACAGATGTGATCCACTCCGGTACGACTACATCAATCAACCTCCCGCGCGCCAGCATGATGTCTACATCAAGCCGGACCGATCTGCACTGCATCTACACCGAGCCAAATCAACGACGCCATTAAGCTGTACGACTACACCAAGATCTTCGTCAAGTTCTACACCGCCAACACAAATCAGCGCTAAGGTCTACATCACTCGAGTCGAGCCGCACGCCGCCCAATGACCCAAAACCCGCCGCCGCCGCAGATCCCTGCCGCCGCCGCACAATGACACAAAAACCCGCCGCCTGCCTGCCGCCGCTCCCAAGCGAGTCGCTGCCGCACGCCGCCAAAAACCAAAACCCCGCCGCCGCCGCAGAAACCCTGCCGCCGCCGCCCAAAAACTTCGCCGGCGCTCTGCTAGGGCGATCGCACGATCGCCTCGCCCGCCTGGTAAAAACCCCGCCGCCGCCGCAGAAAACCTGCCGCCGCCGCCCAAAAACCCGCCGCCACCGCAGAAACCCTGCCGCCGCCTCAAAACCCAAAACCGCGCAATTTTTTTGTGCCTTCGGCTCTATCGGCTACACCGACCGCGACAATCTCGACCACGGCTACATCACGCTCGGCTACCTCGACATCAACATCACACACACGTCTACAGCAACTCAAGAGCTCCAGTCGACAGCATCCGCGTCATCCCTTGCATCCATGACACTCCCGCTGTGACTGCGGGAGGGAAGAGAAGGAACCAGAAGGGGACGGCGATGATGACAAGGTGGAGGAGGCGACAGACGCACAAGACTTCTTCAGTCGCAATCGTCCGCTTCACTCCCGCTACGACTGAGCGGATGTTAGAGTATATGTACGGTTAGGATTGATTATGGTTAGATCATCTTGTACTCCAAGTCTCCTACCCCCTGTACTCCTATATAAACCCCCCACCAGGGTCCAAATCAAAACAACAAAAATTAGGGATTCTACAACTTTCACAGGTAGGTCGGTTTGAACTCCTGGCGAGGTTGCGGTGGCCGTCTGTGATGATTCTTGGACTGCAAGTAGACTGGTGTGAGGTGGGTGGTTGGCAATGTTGTGTGCATTTATCATGTGTGCAGATATTTTCAAATTTTCAATTTCGAACTTGTGGTCGCTTCTGGAGGGAAACCTTGCTGTTTAATTTGGGGCTATAGGAGGAGTCTGCCGTTGCTGCATCAGGAGTACTTCAAAAAACAACAAGTCTGTCTCGCATATATACAAGCAGAGATGGCTCCCAACGTGACAGGAAGCGCCAATGGTCCAATGGTGATTTGCTACGACGCGCTTGGTGCGGTCGCGGAGGAGTTAAGTGTTGGTTTTAATTGCGATTTTGCTTTCTTTACTTAGGCTTCGCCATGTTGAATTAACTTTGCAGTTTTGTCTCTCATTCCTAAGGAGGAGAATGCCACTTCTATTAAGAAGTTTAGACCAATTAGCCTTCTTAACTGTAGCTTCAAAATTTTCACGAAGGTTTTGACAAACAGATTAGCTCGGATCATGGATAAGTTGATCTCTAGTAACTAGACCGCCTTTATAAAAGGTAGGTATATCTTAGAGAGTGTAGTTACTGCACATGAGGTGTTGCATTCGGTGCGCTCGTCTCACACTCCAGGAGTAGTCCTTAAACTTGATTATGAAAAAGCTTTTGATAAGGTAGACCTAGACTTCCTTGAAGAGTTGTTAGTTAAACGAGGTTTTTGTCCGCTCTGGATTAGGATGATTAGACAAATCACTCACGGTGGTTCCGTAGGGGTTAAGCTTAATGGAGTAGAAGGAAATTTCTTTACAACCGGTAAAGGGCTTAGGCAAGGGGATCCCCTGTCCCCGTTGCTCTTTGATATGGTTGTAGATGTGCTTACTAGAATGCTTTACAAAGCAGCGCATAACGGTTTGGTTAGTGGTTTGTGCTCTGATTTGTATCCTGGTGGTGTCATCTGTCTGCAATATGCAGATGACACCATCCTCTTTGTAGAAGTTGATGTAGAAAAGGCAAAGAACCTGAAAACTACCCTTTCTTGCTTTGAAAAAGTTTCAGGTATGAGAATCAATTATGCTAAAAGCGAGTTGATTCCCCTAGATTTAGATGCAACTAGAATAGAATCGTTCGCTGAAGTTTTTGGTTGCATTGTGGGTTCCCTCCCTATTAAGTACCTAGGGGTGCCCTTGCACTATGACAAACTTAGAAGAGAGGACATCCAACCTCTCATAGACAAAATCTTAAAAAGAATTGCAGGCTAGAGGGGAAAGTTGCTTTCTTATGCAGCTAGACTCACTCTTATCAAAGCCTGTTTAGCTAGCATTCCAGTTTACTTGATGTCTTTCTTCAAGTTCCCCAAATGGGCTTTAGATATGATTAACTCTCAAATGGCACACTGTCTCTGGAACGATTTCGAGGGACATAGGAAACTTCATTTAGCCAATTGGCACTTAGTTTGTATGAAAAAAGAGTTTGGTGGGCTAGGTGTCCCCAACATTAGAGACGTTAATATGTGTTTACTTGGCTCTTGGATTAAAGATTTTGCCAAGATAAGAAGTCGATTTGGAAAGACCTAGTAGAAAAGAAGTACCTAAATAATTCACCAAACATCTTTGCTGCCTCACCCACTGCCCCATCCCAGTTCTGGAAAGGTGTTATGTGGGCATCGAAGGCTATCAAAACGGGCTACAGATGGAATGTGGGTGATGGTACCAAAATTAGAGCTTGGGAGGACACCTGGTTCGGGTCCTCCCCCTAGCAGTTCAATTATGGCCGCTGTACGAGATCTGTTACCAACAAGCTGTCACCCTAGCTGATGTGGTAGATAATGGGTTCATCAAACTCACCTTTAGGAGGGTCTTTACCCCTGCCATGATGGAGTCTTGGTATGAATTAGAACAAATCCTGCTTAGTGTTCAGTTCTGTAACTCGCAAGACGCTCTCATCTGGCAACATGAGAGTAAGGGGGTTTACTCGACGAGTTCGCTCTATAGTATAATTAATTTTAGAGGTGTGATCCCTGTATACATCCCTTCAGTGTGGTCCCTGTTGGTTCCTCCCAAAATTCAGATTTTCTTGTGGCTAATGTCACATAATAAACTGATGACGAGAGATAACCTGAAAAAAAGGAAAATAGAGAAGCCAGTAGACTGCGTCTTCTGCATAGAAGAGGAAACGGTCTCACATCTTTTCCATGAATGTGTGGTGGCCAAGGAGATTTGGAAATGTTTCTCTGACTAATTTGGCATCCCCCTAGGATCAGACTTATTGTCTGTAAGCAGGTTTTGGATTTCACAATCAAAAAACTCTGCTTTGAACACTATATGTGCCAGTGTGCTTTGGTGCATCTGGAAAACTAGAAACGCTATGATCTCTGACAATCGTCCATGGTCTGATACTAAGCGGGTGTTGTGGATGATTCTCAAAACTATCAAGAGTTGGTCGATTCTTTCGAAAGAATCGGCGCTGAACAGACTGGACAATTCTCGCCTGGAGCTGGCAAAGAGAGTTGTTGAACCTCACCAGCTAGAGTGGGGGTGACAGACATGCACAAGGACGTCTCGCCTCCGAGAGCTCCTCGCTCCGAGGGAAAAACCATCTTCTTCAGCCCCATGACTCCCCTGGAGTTGCCATCGTCACCAGAGCCGTCGCCGCTGAAGAAATCCAAATCCTCAAACTACGCGTCGCTGCTGGGAACCACTGAAGAAGTTTGCTAGCGCTAAGTTGACGAGGGAATATCTCCCCGGCAACAGCACCAGAAACTATGCTTGTACGTCACACGTCAGTTGGGAACCCCAAGAGGAAGGTATGATGAGTGCAGCAGCAAGTTTTCCCTCAGTATGAAACCAAGGTTTAATCGAACCAGTAGGAAAACGAGGTTTGCTTCGAAGGTGTTGGTGAAGGAGTGTAGTGCGGCGCAACACCAGGGATTCCGGTGCCAACGTGGAACCTGCACAACACAATCAAATTACTTTGCCCCAACTTAACAGTGAGGTTGTCAATCTCACCGGCTTGCTGAAAACAAAGGGTTAAACGTATCGAATGGAAATGATGTTTGTTTGCATAAAACAGTAGAGAACAATGATTGCAGTAGATTGTATTTCAGATGTAAAAGAATGGACCGGGGTCCACAGTTCACTAGTGGTGTCTCTCCAATAAGATAACTAACATGCTGGGTAAACAAATTACAGCTGGGCAATTGACAATTGATAAGTGCATATAACATGCATGTGTGAGTTGTGGTGTCTACTATGAGATTCATTTGGGCATTACGACAAAGTACATAGACCGCTATCCAGCATGCATCTATGCCTAAATAGTCCACTTTCCGGTTAACATCCGTACCCCTTCCAGTATTAAGTTGCAAGCAACAGACAATTGCATTAAGTAATGTGCGTAATGTAAACAATACATTCATCCTTGAATAAAGCATTGCTGTTTTACCCCTAGTGGCAACAACACATCTACAACCTTAGAACTTGCTGTCACTATCCCAGGTTAAATAGAGGTTGAACCCAACTATCATGCATAAATACCCCCTCTTGGAGTTACAAGTATTCACTTGGCCAAGGCTTCAACAAGTAACGGAGAGCATGCAAGATCACAAATGACATAGACATGATAATATAATATTCAGCTCCACATAGGTATCAATATAAGTCAGATCCCAGCAAACACAACATGTAGCATTACAATAAGATGATCTTGATCATGATAGGCAGCTCACAAGATCTAAACATGATGGCACAAGTGGAGAAGACAACCATCTAGCTACTGCTATGGACCCATAGTCCAAGGATGAACTACTCACGCATCACTCCGGAGGCGGGCATGGCGATGTAGAGCCCTCCGGTGAGCTTCCCCCGAGTTAGGGTTGACGACGGCGGCGGCAGCGAATATGTTCTGGATGAAAGGCTCGGTGTTTTAGGGTTTTCACGTCTCGGGGAATAAATAGGCGAAGGGGCGATGTCGGCGGACCCCCGAGGGGCCCAAACCACAGGCTGGCGCGGGGGGCCGCGCCGCCAGGTGGTTTGGCCACCTCGTGGCTCCCTTCGTCTCTCCTTCGGACTCCGTGTACGTGCTGGAAAAATAGGGACTTGGCCTTTTGTTTCGTGCAATTCCGAGAATATTTCCAGAAGTAACTTTCTGAAACCAAAAACAGCAGAAAACAGGGAACTGGCACTGTGGCATCTTGTTAATAGGTTAGTCCCAGAAAATGCATAAAAGTGATATGAAGTGTATATAAAACATGTAGCAAATGGTATAATATAAGCATGGAACAGCAGAAATTATGGATACGTTGGAGACGTATCAAGCATCCCCAAGCTTAGTTCTACTCGTCCTCGAGTAGGTAAAACGATAACAACAAATAATTTCTGAGGAGACATGCTTTCACACAATCTTGATCAATATATTGCAAGGCTCATGTCATGAATGAAGTGACTCAAAGCAATGATCTATAGTTTGCTAACAAATAGATAAAGAGTAAACAATGAATCATATAAGCAAAAACTTTTCATGAATAGTACTTTCAAGACAAGCATCAAAAAGTTTTGCATAAGAGGTAACTCATAAAGCAATAGATTCAAAGTAAAAGGCATTGAAGCAACACAAAGGATGATTAAGTTTCAGCATTGCTTTCAACTTGTAACATGTATATCTCATGGATAGTTGTCAACATAAAGCAATATAACAAGTGCAATAAGTAAACATGTAAGAATCAATGCACACAAAGTTGACACAAGTGTTTGCTTCTAAGATAGAAAGGAGTAGGTAAACTGACTCAACATAAAGTAAAAGATAGGCCCTTCGCAGAGGGAAGCAGGGATTAAATCATGTGCTAGAGCTTTTTAAGTTTTCGAAAGCATATAGAGAGCACAAAATAAGTATTTGAGAGGTGTTTGTTGTTGTCAACGAATGGTAGTGGGCACTCTAACCCCCTTGTCAACCAGACTTTCAAAGAGCGGCTCCCATGAAGGACGTTATCTCTACCAGCAAGGTAGATCATCCCTCTTCTCTTTTGTTTACACATGTATTTTAGTTTCTTTATAGATGACACTCCTCCCAACCTTTTGCTTACACAAGCCATGGCTAACCGAATCCTCGGGTGCCTTCCAACATTCACATACCATGGAGGAGTGTCTATTTGCAAATTAAGTTGCTTACTGATAAATCAGGGCAAAACATGTGAAGAGAATTATTAATGAAAGTTGTAATTAATTGGGGCTGGGCACCCCGTTGCCAGCTCTTTTTGCAAATTATTGGATAAGCGGATGTATATGCCACTAGTCCATTGGTGAAAGTCTGTCAGAAGTAAATGACAAGATTGAAAGATAAAACACCACATACTTCCTCATGAGCTATAAAACATTGACACAAATAAGGAGTAATAAAGTTTTGAATAGTTTAAAGGTAGCACATGAAATATTTACTTGGAATGGCAGGAAATACCACATAGTAGGTAGGTATGGTGGACACAAATGGCATGGGTTTTGGCTCAAGTTTTGGATGCACGAGAAGCATTCCCTCTCAGTACAGAGTTTAGGCTAGCAAGGTTGTTTGAAGCAAACACAAGTATAAACCGGTACAGCAAGAATCACATAAAAACATATTGCAAGTATTATAAGACTCTACACTGTCTTCCTTGTTGCTCAAACATTTTACCAGAAAATATCTAGACCTTAGAGAGAACAAATATGCATCCCAAGTCTCAACAAGCTCTACGGTAGTTCTCCACTACTAGGCTTTAACTACATGATGCAAGAGCTTAAACATGATCTACTTGAGAGCTCAAAACAATTGCAAAGCATCAAATCGAAACAAGACAATGATCTACAAGAATGCATATGTCTTTTCCAATACCAACTACTACATGTAGCATTTTCTTTCTTCCAAACAAACACCAATCAATTTATTTAAACATAAACTCTCCAAATGATAATATAATGCAGCAAGAGAGTATTTATAAACAAGTGCTAACAGCTCGAAGAGATGCATGAAAAACAGGAGCTAAAAGCACTGCAGTAGCTAGTTAAGAATACTCAACAAATATAAGTGAAGAACATGAGTATTCACATGAAAAAGCGGAGCGTGTCTCTCTCCCACACAAGGATTGCTAGGATCCGAATTTATTCAAACAAAAACAAAAATAAAAACACACAGACGCTCCAAGTAAAGCGCATAAGATGTGAAAGAATTAAAATATAGTTTCACTAGAGATGACCTGATAAGTTTGTTGATGAAGAAGGGGATGCCTTGGGCATCCCCAAGCTTAGACGCTTGAGTCTCTCTGAATATGGTTGGGATGAACCACGGGGGCATCCCCAAGCTTAGGCTTTTCACTCTTCTTGATCACATAATATCACCCTTCTCGCTTGATCCTTGAAAACTTCCTTCACACCAAACTCAAGACAGTTCTCATTAGAGGGTTAGTGCATAATCAAAAATTCTCATATTCTGTAATGATACAATCAATCCCAAAGCTTCTGGACATTAGCTACAGCCACCAATGCTTTGTGGAGCAAAGAAATCCACACAAACACAGTAAAAGAGCGAATGCAAAACAAAAGGCAGAATCTGTCAAAAACAGAACAGTCTGGAATGACGAATTTTTTCGAGGCACTTAAGTTGCTCAGATGGATCTGGCCTAAAATAATGAAAGTTGCGTACATATCTCAGGAATATGCGTGATTTTTTCAGAATTTTTGAATTTTCTACAGGGAGATAAGCTCAAATCCGTGACAGCTAAAAATCTGTCACTGCGCAGAAATCCAAATCTTGCATCAACTTTCAATATAGAACTTTACTTGGCACAACATTGCGATAAAATAAAGATACAAAGGAGTTGCTACAGAAGTAACAAAACTCCTTGACTCAAAGAAAACAAAAATAACAGCAAATAAAAACGATGGGTTGTCTCCCATAAGCGCTTTTCTTTAACGCCTTTCAGCTAGGCGCAGAAAGTGAAAATCAAGTGTTATCAAGTGGCAAATCATTCAAATCATCAAAAGCTTCTTCCAACACACAGCTCGTAACAATGGGTATCTTAGATGTCCCTGGAGGTGGCACTTTAGGAACATACATAAACTTTTGCTCTCTACCCACATAAACTTTCTCCTTTTTAGACTTAAGAGAAGTAAAGGTTGAACTTAAGGTTTCAATAGCTTCCTCTAACTCATCAATTCTATGATTTTGGGTGTCATGGATATTATTATTCTCCAGAACAGTGATTCTTTCATTGATGGTGGCTATTGATTCATTAGTTTTACCAATACAATCAAGAAAATTTGGAAAAAAAATCTCCATAGAGTCTAACTTATTTATAACATCCTCCAAGGTGATCTCAATTTTAATATCTTTAGTGGGTGGTGTTCCTACCAAACTTTCAATAATATTACAACCTTCTAAAGCAGGAGTACCCAAGAAATTTCCACCTGTAGTGAGAACATACCTATACCAACTAGAGATACCAACATAAAAGTTCCTAAGGAGGATAGTGGTAGAGTGTTTCTTAGTACATCTATGATGAGCATCACTAATTCTATACCAAGCATCTTTCAACTTTTCACCTAGTTGCCTAAAAGAACGAACTTCAACTTCAGGAGCATTCATTTTTGCAAAACAAAATCAAACCGAATTAAACAAGTAACTAATTTTTTGTGTGTTTTTGATAAAAGAGCAAACAAGACTAAATAAAAATAAACTAAGCAAGACAAATAACAAAGTAAATAGATTGGGTGTGAGAGACTCCCCTTGCAGAAGCAATTCGGTTTTCCCCGGCAACGGCGCCAGAAAACGTGTTGCTAGCGCTAAGTTGACGAGGGAATATCTCCCCGACAACAGCACCAGAAACTATGCTTGTACGTCACACGTCAGTTGGGAACCCCAAGAGGAAGGTATGATGAGTGCAGCGGCAAGTTTTCCCTCAGTATGAAACCAAGGTTTAATCGAACCAGTAGGAAAACGAGATTTGCTTCGAAGGTGTTGGTGAAGGAGTGTAGTGCGGCGCAACACCAGGGATTCCGGTGCCAACGTGGAACCTGCACAACACAATCAAATTACTTTGTCCCAACTTAACAGTGAGGTTGTCAATCTCACCGGCTTGCTGAAAACAAAGGGTTAAACGTATCGAATGGAAAATGATGTTTGTTTGCATAAAACAGTAGAGAACAATGATTGCAGTAGATTGTATTTCAGATGTAAAAGAATGGACCGGGGTCCACAGTTCACTAGTGGTGTCTCTCCAATAAGATAACTAACATGTTGGGTAAACAAATTACAGCTGGGCAATTGACAATTGATAAGTGCATATAACATGCATGTGTGAGTTGTGGTGTCTACTATGAGATTCATTTGGGCATTACGACAAAATACATAGACCGCTATCCAGCATGCATCTATGCCTAAATAGTCCACTTTCCGGTTAACATCCGTACCCCTTCCAGTATTAAGTTGCAAGCAACAGACAATTGCATTAAGTAATGTGCGTAATGTAAACAATACATTCATCCTTGAATAAAGCATTGCTGTTTTACCCCTAGTGGCAACAACACATCTACAACCTTAGAACTTGCTGTCACTATCCCAGGTTAAATAGAGGTTGAACCTAACTATCATGCATAAATACCCCCTCTTGGAGTCACAAGTATTCACTTGGCCAAGGCTTCAACAAGTAACGGAGAGCATGCAAGATCACAAATGACATAGACATGATAATATAATATTCAGCTACACATAGGTATCAATATAAGTCAGATCCCAGCAAACACAACATGTAGCATTACAATAAGATGATCTTGATCATGATAGGCAGCTCACAAGATCTAAACATGATGGCACAAGTGGAGAAGACAACCATCTAGCTACTGCTATGGACCCATAGTCCAAGGATGAACTACTCACGCATCACTCCGGAGGCGGGCATGACGATGTAGAGCCCTCCGGTGATGATTCCCCTCTCCGGCAGGGTGCCGGGAAGAGCTTCAGAAACCCCCCGAGTTAGGGTTGACGACGGCGGCGGCAGCGAATATGTTCTGGATGAAAGGCTCGGTGTTTTAGGGTTTTCACGCCTCGGGGAATAAATAGGCGAAGGGGCGATGTCGGCGGACCCCGAGGGGCCCAAACCACAGGCTGGCGCGGCAGGAAGGGGGGCCGCGCCGCCAGGTGGTTTGGCCACCTCGTGGCTCCCCTTCGTGTCTCCTTCGGACTCCGTGTACGTGCTGGAAAAATAGGGACTTGGCCTTTTGTTTCGTGCAATTCCGAGAATATTTCCAGAAGTAACTTTCTGAAACCAAAAACAGCAGAAAACAGGGAACTGGCACTGTGGCATCTTGTTAATAGGTTAGTCCCAGAAAATGCATAAAAGTGATATGAAGTGTATATAAAACATGTAGCAAATGGTATAATATAAGCATGGAACAGCAGAAATTATGGATACGTTGGAGACGTATCAAAGTTCACCTGGAGCTCTTGGTGTAGCTTTCTCTCACCTGAAAACCCTTGTGCGAGAGGCGTACTGACGTGCATGGCTTGCCCTGCATCATGTAGTTTCCCTTCTCTGTTCTAGAGTTTATAAACTTTGTTTCGCTTTAGCGCTTCCTAGTAGTTTTCCTTTATTTCTGGCTGTAAAACGACTGGAGACTGTGCTGGGTTCATTTCTTAATGGAACGGGGGGGTTTCCACCCCCCTTATATTCTAAAAAAGGCTTCGCCATGTTCTCTTTTGCTCGTCTGAAATTTCTCTGTTGCTAGGTGTGGGATTCGTGGACGCAAGGGGAATAGGGCTGGTAGACATTGGGCGTTCAGGGTAATCAATGCGCCGGACGCCGTCGGTCCAGGAAAGCTGGGGCGCGGTACAGGAAATCGATTGAAATCTTGTTCCCTCACGCCGTAACGGTGATCTGGGGCATAATGTCACGGAACCGGTGGGACCATCTCCTGATACATCGCAGATATACCGCGATGAATACCTGTGGGAATACAACGGTGGGTGGGGATCACGAGGAAGAACGATGGTCCAGATAGTGTGATCATCTGGACGTACCACCCATTACAGATTTCCGCCTTGATATCAGTTAGTCAAGGGCCTTGCCCAAAAGAGAATTTCTTGCTGCCTGAAGAAACAGAGAAGAAAAAGAAAACAGAACGAGGTAACTGGATGAAGAAACAGTGGGCCAGCCCAGGAAGAGTTAGCGAGAGAGGAAAGCAAACGAGCGAAGGGGTGCGTGTTGCCCAGGAAGGAAATAGGAATTGCCGCGACCCTTGTAGCCCCATCGTCTCCACCCAGAAGAACCCTCCTCTTCCTCCCGGCCGCCGCCGCAACCCCTATCCGCCGTCGCACGCGAAGATGCTGGACATCAACCTCTTCGCAAGGAGAAGGGCGGCGACTTGAGCTTGTACGCAACTCGCAGCGCCGCCGGTTCGAGCCCGTCGAGCTCGTCGACGAGGTCATCGTCCTCGACGAGGCGTGGCGCCAGAGTAAGAGCTCCTCTCGTGACCCCTTTCCCCCAAAAATCTTCCGGATCCACGGTCCCTGACTCCCACTATTTGTTATCGCTGCAGGGCAGTTCGAGCTCGACAAGATCCGGCAGGAGCTCAACAAGACCAGCAATGAGATCGGCAAGCTCAAGGCCGTACGTTCTCGTTGCTTGGATTTGATTTAATTCTATGTCTATCTTCGGGGGTTTGTGTGTGACGGTGGGCATGTCGCTTTGCAGAAAAAGCAGGATGCGACGGAGCTCATACAGAGCACGGAAGAGATTAAGGGCAGGTTGGCCGCAAAGGAGGCGGAGGTGCGGGAGGCCAAGACCACCCTCGATACAGAGTCTCCCGGATACAATCCGGAGCAAAATCTAAAACAAAACCAGAGATAGAGACATCACACGTCTTAGCTAAAATGTGTGCCGCACCGTTGATGGAGGATGAACATGCTGAAAGATAGCTGACGTGAAGCCAGTAGCCTGAAGCTTTATATCTGCCACAACACTTCGACTGGGGACCTGACCAACGAAGAAGGCTTCAACCTTTGAATCAAGGACAGGCAATCCGAGGCGAAGATGGCCTTGTCAAATCCTTTCTCACATGCCAGCGACACCGCTCGTCGGAGAGCCAAAGCTTCCGCGAGTTCAGGAGACGTGAAACCCCTCAGAGGTTCGCCAGCTGCCAGTAAGCAAGTTCCAGTAGAGTTACGAATAACTACACCCACCGCCATACGCTGAACATGTTCAAACAATGCAGCATCCACATTAACAACAACCTTGTCCGGCGGCGGCGGAGACCATCTCCTTGTTGCTGTAATCTCACGCCTATGAACCGGTTTGGACTTTAAACAATGCTGCACTATCATTTCAACATAAGCCACACTTCTTGCTGCAGTGCTACTGGGGTCCGGGTTACTTTTATTATTGCGGACATTATTACGAGTTTCCCAGATGTGCCATAGCGTCACAGTAAGCACAGTAGCCTCCAGCTCGGTCGCAAAAGATAGAAAATCAAAAAGCCAAAACTTGGTCGTCATGAAATCATACTTCTTCAATCGAATACTGAAGGAGATCTTGATCAGCCGCCATACCTCCATAGCGAATTGACAGAAGAGCAAGGAGTGCTCGATGCTCTCTTCTTTCCCGCAGAAGATGCAGGAATTACTAGTCGGAATTTGACGACGAACCATTTGAACTCCACTAGGAAGACAGTCATGCGCAAACCTCCAGAGGTGAATTTTCATTTTGTTCGGCGCATTAATCTTCCATATTGTCTTCCAATCCTTCTCCTTTGCAGAATACCGTGAGGACATGCCTCTACCTCGACAGCTGCGTGTTTGCGAGAAACTAGCCGATCTGGCCAAATTATAAGCTGACCGCACTGTGTAACAACCATGCTTAGAGTGTGGCCAATAGACAAAATCCTCACCACCGTGTCGGCTAACCTGAACTTGCATGATTTTGGCTGTTGTGTCTTGATCAAAGAAGGCGTTAATCGTCTCAGGTATCCATTCACCTGTTTGTTCATCAAGCAAGCAGTTTACCGTGGCATTATCAGGAATTGGTTTCAGTGGTCGCAACATATAAGGAGGCCGGTCAGGTATCCAGTGATCAGAGGTTATTTTAACTGACTGGCCATCCCCAATGCCCCACTGAACACCACGAAGTAGAAGATCTCTACCAAATAGGATGCTTCTCCACGTGTATGAAGATGATCTTGGTTTCGGAGCGTGCCAAAAATCAGTGTAGGGGAAATACCTCCCTTTGAGCACCCGGGCACATAAAGAAGTGGGGTCAGTGAGCAACCGCCACCCTTGTCGTCCCAGCATAGCCTAATTAAAGAGCGTCAAATCTCTGAAACCCATTCCACCGAGAGCCTTGGGAGAAGAAAGCCACTCCCACGACCTCCAGTGCATCTTCTTCCGTCCGTCTTCCACCCCCCACCAACTGTTAGTAATGATTGATCTCATCTTATCACAATTGCCCACAGGGATTTGGAAGCAACTCATCATATAAGTAGGGATAGCATGAATAACAGATTTCAAGAATGTTTCCTTGCCCGCCCTAGACATAGGCCTATCCGATACTCCATTGATACGTTTCCAGATCATGTCATATAGGAAGTTGAACGTGGCAGTGGAGGAGCGTCCCACCGAAGTAGGCATTCCCAAATAGAATTCATTCAAAATTTCACTTTGCACACCCAAACTGTCCTTCACTCTTCTTTAACAAGATCATTGCAATGACTACCAAAGGAAACCGAGGATTTGTCAAGATTAATCTTCTGACCGGAACCCTCACAGTACAACTTTAGTGTCTCCTTAAGGGCATCCACACTCCTATTATCACTTCTCGCAAAGAAAATGCTGTCATCTACAAACAATAAATGGGAAATAGGAGGACCGAGTCTACCATTTTTGATTCCATAGATTTGTTGCAGTAAACATGACAGACCTTCCGTACATAGAAGACATAAATAGGGGCTAATTGAGTCCCCTTGACGAATACCCCTGGATGGCACCACCAGATCCATAAGTTCACCATTAACACGAATAGCATAACGGACACATGTAACACATCTCATGATCGATTGGATCCAGCTAGGGGCAAAACCAAGCTTACATAGACATCCATGAAGATAATTCCATTCAACTCTGTCATAGGCCTTCATCATATCAATTTTCAGTGCAAAGAACGGCTGCTTGTTATCGTGATGTCGTATGGAATGCAAGCACTCAAAGGCAATAACAGCATTGTCAGTGATGAGCCTACCAGGAATGAAAGCACTTTGCTGCTCCAAAATAATGAGAGGCAAAATCACTTTCAATCTGTTTGCCAACACCTTGGAGGCAATTTTGTAGATCACATTGCACAAGCTGATTGGTCGAAAGTTTTTTAGTTCCTTTGGCTTAGCAATCTTTGGAATGAGAACGATAACCGAGTCACAGAAGCCATCCGGTACCTCTCCTCCCTCGATAAAAGACCTCACAGCTTGGCAAATTTCCTCCTTAAAAAACTCCCAATGAGTTTGATAAAATAGCGCGGAAAGCCATCCGGTCCCAGCGCCTTTGTCGGAGCCATTTGGAACAAAGCAGACCCGATCTCCTCATCGGTGTACGGCTTACACAGCTCATCGTTCATCTCCGCCGTCACCTTAGAAGGAATAGCATCTAGGACTGCATCCACTGACACACAACTTTCAGAAGAAAAAAGATCCTCATAAAAACTCTGTACGCAAGTCGTTGACATAATCGGTTGGCGGACTGCGGTGACCCAGCATACCACTGCATGTTGTAGTACGCAAGTCGTTGACATAACACTTACAGAACACCGTTCCGCAAATATTACATCCCTCAGAGTGGTACAACAGAAACATTGCGGGTCCACATATCATACAACTCTTTATTACAAAAACCAAGTCGTGCATAAGTGAAGATGATCCCAACAAGTGATCACCTCATACTTAGTGTTATACAAAACCAACAAGAAGCAAATTAGGGCGTACACGGGAACCCAACAGCTTATTATTAAAGTTTGAGCTGCTCATTCAACCGTGCTTATATATTGGTTACTAGTCCAAGCTAACTTCACTCGGACTCCTCCTCGTCATTGCCGACCCCATAGCGGATAACATAATCCACTCCTTCGATTCCTCTCGAAAGGTCTAGTTCTTCATAGTAGATGCTCTCCTGACCTCCCATGAGGTTCAGCGTTGCGTCGTCCAGTTCTTCACAGTCTAAGCAGGGGATTCAAAAGGAAAGAATGAGTAACCAGCGTTACTCAACAAGTTCACTGTATATGGTGGAAAGTTTGATGCACTAACTACAGCCTTAGACTCTAAAGAGTCTCAAGCTAATACAGTTTTTCTTTTGTAAACATTTCTTCAAAAGGTTGTTTTTATTCCGAAAACTATGCCCGCCAACTATTCACCGGTGCTAGAACTTCATAGAGTCCCTTTCCTGCAGCGTTCGCAGCTCCTTCCCGGAACAAGGAGTAACACTTTTTTACACTCTGCAGAGGTGTGTTGCTTTACCCATAAGAGATCAAGATCATGTTGCACAACCAGGCGTACTTTCATGTCCACACTTCCTTTGGTGTGGGGCCCGATTGAAGATCCAAGCCATTCGCCGTGCTTCTCCACCAACCCCGCATGCCCACTCTTTTGTAGGTTTGTCCTTCCCTTTATCTTATGGTAGACCGAACCGGACCCAAGGTCCTCCCACCTATACCATACAGATAGACGTTCCAGACAATGCCTACAATCCATCATAGACCCCAGAAACTGTGGGAATTAAGGGATCCCACCCATGTGCATTTAGTCCCGCAAGATCTACAACCTACGGAACTGGCTGTCCGTTGACGTGCGAAAGGGAGAAGATCACAGATGACTTCCCCGGCCCATTCCAGGCCTCATGGTTAACGCGTCATTTACGACGCAAGAATAATGACTTATTAAGTCCTAGGTAATACTTTCCCATGCAAATGGAACCTCAACCAACCACATCATACCATGGTTCCACCTGCCAGCCATAATAGGGTATTCACACTTAAGTAGACAACCAAATAGTCATATTATTGTGAAGATAGGATTTTATGCTTTCTCTTTCGAGTAGAGATGATAGTATATAAGGAGTTTGCAAATAGTTTCTTAACAGATACTTCAACGGATATGAGCAAGTAATGAACTTGCCTTGTGACTAAAAGGTAGTTGAGTCTGAAACTGGTCGTGGCTCCTGACTTCCTTGTTCTACAAAAATACCATCATTGTCTGGTAAGGACAATGTTTAAAGAAGCAAATGATGCTATTATGCATAAGAATGGTATGCATTAAGTTTCTTTAGTGTGTTATAGCAATTTTTTGGTGAATTATGAAGATTGAAGTTGTTTCTTAAAAATATTTGTCTTTTTGAATTATTTTAAGACATAAAAGAAAATATTTACTTATTAAATAATATTAAAATATTTGTTTATAACAATAAGAATTTGTTTTTAATAAGTGAAATCACAAATGAGTAAATTTCTACTTTCACTTTCATATTATTTGAATTTTATAATTTTTAGAAGTATCCTTTCAATATAAATTGATTTTGTAAATATGTATTTTTCTTTTATAATCCAAGTAAATGAGTTTATATTTAAGTATTACTTTGTTTTAAGTTTCAAAATATTTTTAGATGAATTTTTACTTTACAGATTAGTGTATATATCTATTTTTAAATGAATGATTTAATTAAATTTTTATTTAATTTTTACTGGTAAAGTTACCATTTTACACCTGGCTCGAGTGGGTTGAACCCAACCCAAAGCCAGGGTCTGGCTCGACCCGGTCATTCCGACCGAGCCACCCGTGCTCACACGCTCTCCTCTCCCCCGACCCCGTGCTCTTCTCTCACCTCTCTCCCCATGTCGCCGTCGCCGTCGCCGTGCGACTACGGCAAAGCTCCGGCAGGCTCCGCTGCCGAGCTATGGCGCAAACGACGCGCCCCACCGTCCTCTCCAATCCTACCCCGGCGATTCACTCCTCCTCGCCTGATGCGGCCGTGCGCAACCCCTACCCGAAACTAGGGTTTCGGCCTATTTCTTGCTCTGCCGAGCTCGTGCTGCCCCGGCTTCGCCACGGCTGGGTGCAGGAATCCTCTCCTGTGCCTCCATGGTGGTGATGGTGAAGAACGTGTCCCCGTGGCCCCTTCTCCTCTAGTCGCACGGTCACTGCCCCGTCGCCGTGGAGCTATGGCCATGGTCGTATGTAAGTTTCTGCTCATCTCCTCTCTTCTTCTCACCCCTGGCCTACAGCCATGCTCTGTGATGTGAGCTGCTAGTAGTGATTTTAGGTTTCCTATTGCTAGGTGTGATGCTGCTCTGCTGCTCCTGTGATGAACACAGGATGTGTTCTGATGCTCTAGTGCCCTTGTGATAATTGCTATAGCTGTGCTCTGCCCTATACAAGTGTGAAATGATTTCTATAGCTAAATAATTTTAGCTTTGCATGCTGTGACACCTCTATTTGAGTTACACAGAAGCTAGCTAATAAATTTAGCTAAGGAAATCTTTTTATGCTTTCATGTGCTTCTGTTGGTGAACAACTTGCTAGTATGTGATTTGTGCTTGAGATGCTCTTCCTTGAAGGATTTGTGTCCAGCAAATCCTGTGTTGGTGCTGTGATACCAACAGATGTGAAATCTAGCAATATTTGCTTAATTGCCTTTGCTCCGCTTTGTGGATTTATATTCCCTGCCTATGATGCACAAGCTGAGGCTTTTTCGTCATAAGAACATATGCTTGCTTGTGATTTCAAATCCCTGTGATGACTGAGCATAGCATCACTATGACAGACTGAGGGAAATACACAGCTAAACCACATATTTAAATCTAGCAATTCATTTGCTAGAGAACATTGGTTATTCACCTTCTGATGAATGGTGGTGTTGGCTGTGTGGTGTACTTCTGGATCTTCTGGTTTTCTTGATCAACAATCTTGTGGATCTCCTCCTTGCTCTCCTTGCTGGCCTGCTCCTCCAGCTCCAGATGCTTCCCTTGAGCTTCTGGCATCCCCTCCTTGCTCCTATGCTCCTTGCTTCCTCTATCCCATCTTGCTCTTGCTTTTGGCAAGGATTCAGTGGTGATTACTAGTTGCAGTGAGGAATTTGTGGTGACTTGAGTTCAAACAAGCATGAACTCGAGCTGTGCTGGTGTGTGAGTGAAACAGGGCTATGTGGCTTGTGTCCTACGACTCCCTTTTGCCCTTATCCCTCGCAGGTCTGTTTCACTGTGATGTTGACAACACAGGGGTGTGTGTGTGCTGTGTGCTTCTCTGCTTGCTCAGTTCAGTGAACTGGGCATCGATTGGGTTTGAGTTTATCTTCAGATTTTCCATTCTTTTCACTAGCCAAGTGGAATTTGAGCCTGGGATGTTGTACTGCGGCAAAACATACTGATTAAGAACAGATACATCACTATGTTGCCAAAACAACTCGATGATGTAATTAGCAATACACCTGATTGCTAATCTGAGAGTAATACTAATCCTAACCCCATCTTTGTATTTGTTTTCTTTTGTTTTTGCTTTTCTTTTGTTTTGCAGGAACAACTATGGAATGATGATCAAAAAGAAGAAATACAAGACATTTAGTTTAGGAAATAATTGTAATTTTTCTTTTTGTATTTCATTTGGTTGTAACAAAATTGTAAAGACATTGTATTGTTGTATTCAATCAATAAAATGATTTGTTTGTCTATACAAGAATTCATAAGTTGTAATACTTATTGTAAAGATTTGAATTATTCAAATCTCTATTAATTAATTTACTTAATTATTGTTTTTGTTACTTAAATGTTTGAATTTGAATTTACTTTACAAATTCAATTATTTGAATAATCAATTTGAATTCAAATTCCTTCTTCAAGCAAATTCCTAAAGGTCATGTCACAAATTATCAAATTCACCTAAGATGATCTAAAGCTTAAATAATGAAAATGATCAAACTTCGATCACTCCAGTGTTTTAATTTGCGAAAAAATTATTCAGGTTTTGCAGATGCATGCATGCAGATGCCCAAATTCCTATTTCTACCCTTCGATAGTTCCTAAACGCTGGGGTATTACACGGACGGGGCTGGGTGGTGCAGATTCGCACTGCTTTCCTCCCATTGGTCGATTTTGTTCGTTTACCGTACTGGGTTTTACCGGTGCCCCTCTGGGGTAGCTTTCTTCGTATGTGGTTCCTTCCTCTCTCTCTCTTGCTGATTATGGGCCCCTTCCTTTCCGAGGCCCACAGGTCGGTTGCTCGGGACGTTGCGTCACCGTTGTTTCCCTTCCATACGTCGCCGCTGCGTATTTTCTACAGTAGGTCGGGGTACGTTGGGTATTTCGCACGATCGTCGGGTATGTTGTACTATTCGTGATGTCAGGGAGAATTCGGGCCTGATTTCTCCGTCCGAGGTGGCCTCCCTCCATTCGTCGGCGGGTACATTGTACTGTGCTGGTTTCAGAAGGCCCGATTTCACGTCACGCTGGCGGCTTGCCATTGGTTCATTAAGATGGAACCGACCTAATAGGGTACGTTGCACTGTGCTGGTGGTCGCAACGAATTCGGGCCTTGTTTCACCTCTCCTAGCTTGCGTCTGGCCATTGGTTCATTAAGACGGAACCGACCTACCCATGTTGAATAGTAGTCACCATGCTACAGTTTTGATCTGGGGGTATATATGTAGCGTTTTTTATCTGAGGGTTACCGCAGCCTCCATTTTCCCCCGTTTCTTCTTCCTCCCTGTTCTTGCTCTGTCTTACTGTTGCTGCATTTGATCTGTTCCTTTTGTTGTTTGTTGTTGTGATTGTGCTATTGCGTGATTTTTGGGTGTTTAGTTAGTTTTGTTGTGCACGGCCTTCTCTCCTCCTATAGTTTTTTCTTGTTCCCCTTTTGTATTTACGATTTGATTCGTTGCTTTCCACTATATTACTGCCATGTTTATGACGTGTTTCTTTTTGTTCTTCTCTATGTTGATGCATGCTGACTTCTTGCTGTAGATTGATCGTGTCTGCGTGCCGGCTTTATCCTGGGCTGAAATCAGGTATTTTTATGTTTCGTTTCAGATCGTGTTTGTCTTGTTGTTAATCCTTCTGTTTTGTCGACGTGTTCGCTGCCTGTGGCCGTTTTGCTCCGGTGTTTCAGTGTTTCTTTTTGTTTTACTCGGGAAATATCTCTGGCGTGGTTGTTATTTTTCCATTTTGGCTTCGTGTTTCTGTCATTTCTGTGGTGAGTTTTTCTGGTTGGTGGGCGTTGCCGTCTCCCCGTTGGATCTGGCCGGCTTAGTGGTCGGTTGCAGCTGGTCGGCTTAGTGGTCAGTTGTTCTTACTGCCCTGTTGGTAACATTTTTTATTTTGTTCTTCCCCGTTTTGATGCAGGCCGGTTTCTTGCTGCAGATTTACTTTTGTCGTGTTTTCTTTTGGTTTTTCGTGTTTATTCTATTTCTCGATTTTTTTCTGTGGTCGTGTCGTTTCGCTCGTGCCGCTTCATTCCGGTTGTAAATCCATTTTTTCTTTGCATCAACCAAGCCGACTCCCTGGAGTCGGCGGGGCTGGCCTTCTCCGTTTTACTGTGCATCGACCCCGTCGACTCCCTAGAGTCGGCCGGGTGACCTTCTCCTTTTTAATGTGCACCGACCCCCGCTCTGTGGTGAGTTTTTCTGGTTGGTGGGCGTTGCCGTCTCCCCGTTGGATCTGGCTGGCTTAGTGGTCGGTTGGAGCTGGTCGGCTTAGTGGTCAGTTGTTCTTACTTCCCTGTTGGTAGCATTTTTTTCTTTTATTCTTCCCCGTTTTGATGCAGGCCGGTTTCTTGCTGCAGATGTACTTTCGTCGTGTTTGTTTTTGTTTTTTCGTATTTATTGTATTTCTCGATTTTCTTGCCGTCGTATCGTTTTGGCCGGTGAGGTGTTGGTTCCTTTCGATCGGTGCTTTGTACAGTGTTCCCGTCGTGTTGGTAGGGATGCAGGGTTTGTTGCTGCAGATTTACTTTCTTCGTGTTGCTGCAGATTTACTCTCTTCGTCTTTGCTTTTTTTTTTTGTGTTTTGTTGTATTTCTCGATTTTCTCGTGGCCGTATCGTTTTGGGCGGTCAGGCGTTGGTTGATGCAGGGCGGTTTCTTTCTGCAAATTTTACGTTCCTTGTCTTTATGCTTGCGTTTCTCTGTTTATTCTATTTCTCGATTTTTTTCTGTGGTCGTTTCGCCCGTGCCACTTCATCCCGGTTGCAAATTCATTTTTTCTTTCCATCGACCAAGCCGACTCCCTGGAGTCGGCGGGGCTGGCCTTCTCCGTTTTACTGTGCATCAACCCCGTCGACTCCCTGGAGTCGGCCGGGTGACCTTCTCCTTTTTAATGTGCATCGACCCGCCGACTCCTTGGAGTCGGCCGGTGACCTTCTCCGTTTCACTGTGCACTGGCCCCACCGACTCCCTGGAATCGGCTGGTTTTACCTTCTCCGTTTTAACGTGCACGGACCCCGCCAGCTCGCGTGATCTGCGTTTCTCTGGCAACTCATTGGAAAAGAAACACAGAGCCTCCTGTGACTGAGGCAACAAAGCGCCTAAATAAATTAGCCCTCGGTGGGGTCAGTATGTGTGGTTGAACATGAAAAAATTAGTGGATCACGGATTAAGCGTTACCAAAAAACAACGGAATTTTTTTCTTGGATCGTCTGACTATTTTCTTTGTAGGTCGTCGGTTTGGTGATGGATGTTCGTTTCCGAAATATGCTTGGATATTTTTGCCCTCGGAGTTACCCGCCAGTTCACATGGTATGTGTCTTCAATCTGTTTTTACATTACGTTTCTTAAGGTTGTTGTAATTTTACTTTGAGTTTGTCATATGTTTGTGCTCTGTTTTTTTCCTGTTCATGCGGTGGGTTTACCAAGATTTGTGTTCGTATGACGTGGTGTGTCTGAGCTAACTTTGCGTGACGTCTGTGTGTGTCACATTTCTTACATGACGCTGCTTGCGATTTAGGGTACGGTAGGGAAATATATCGGGCTTTCTTTTTACTTTCGGTGCCGTCTTCCTATTGGTTAGTTTCTGCAGTTTTTGTGAGGCTTGGTTGGGTTTTCGTCATTGGTTGCCGTGTACTTGGACATCGACTTTTGCTCATGGGGCATTTTAATTTGCTTGCAAAGACTACCTCTGACAGTTCATTTCACGAAGGTTAGATGTGGGGACCCCGGACTAGCCGTCCGAAATACCCGATTATGCTTAACACAACGATCCCGTGATCAGTCTGTCGTTGCACATAATCCGAACTGAAGATCAAAGTTTACATCCATACAATACCGAGTTTAAAGTCTTACAAACCTGGCCATACAGGCCTAATTATACATAGGTGCCTTCAAGGGCCAATCATCTTTATTCAGCGGAAGCTACGGTAGTAGGGCTAAACCATCTCGACAACACCCGACAGGCAGCTGACTTATGAAGATCTTAGTTCGCATAGACGTCGCCAAACTCCTCTTCAACGTAGGGCTCCTCGAAATCTGGCTAAGACAATAGCCAGGGACGAAACCAATATGAGTACATTTGATTGTACTCGCAAACTACCCCAACTTGAGTAAGCGCTAGAACTAGTTTTACTTTTTTAAAAACTTTTGTTTAAAAACTCTCCAAAATCTTTATTGAAAAGGGGTGAGAAGAAGAATATAGCTATCTTATAAGAAAACATCATTTTGACTGTTTTTCCGAAACTCCACCTCCTTCTGTCCAGTTCTCAACATGATACCAAGCACGTCGCTACCTCAAACCAACTCAATGGCACAGGTACGAAATGCCCTTTCCATTTCAACTTCCTTTCCAAACTCAACACTTTTATCAAAACTTGCACATGGTCTTAGGACAGCCTTCCAACTGTCCATATCCGAGGACTCGGCTATTCGAATAGTTTTACCCTCTGCAGAGGTAGTACGCTTTTCCCACACCCATCCGGTCACTCATCGTGTCAGCCACGTCCCGCCATACCAGAGGTATGCGAAGTTGAGTTCCCGGCCATAGCCTGTCCTTTGCTCATGCTAGTATAGGACCCTGCCGCTACGACACTTTCCACCGACACTCAAATCCTCAGAAACTAAGTGTGGGGACTCGTAGTTCTGCCCGGCGGACCCAAGGGAGCCCTTCAATCCTCTTCCTCCGACACGTTCATACCGGCTCCCGGTAGACTACAATGAAGAGGACCCAGGTCAGGGGGTAGGTCCTCAGACCATCCCCTCATGGAACGAGGTTCTCCTCGTTATTGAGGCATCCAGTACTAACACGAGCAAATTATATGACTACGCCCTTGCCCATATGTGGGTAAATGTGGTCGCACAGATTTTTGGCTGGTAGTCATAGTACTAGGACACAATGTGCATTTTTCTCAAAACAACACCATCCTTCTTCAACTGAGCACCGACCTTCCGGCAGGTCTATCCAAGTACTTTCAAAGGAGTTTCAAGAAAACATTGTTTTTCCCATCCTATAGTTTTAAATAACTACCTTATACTTCTACACAAGGTGGTAAAATAGTTTTTCCGGTAGTTTGTAAAAAGGGGGTTTTTCCAAAACTCATTGTTTCCTTTGAACAACTCTTGAGACTAAAATAGAGGTATATAAATGCAAGCTCAGTGAAGTAGCTTGCCTTGCTCAGCAAAGTTCTCGGGGTCTTGTTCCTGCTGATCAAAGTACTCCCCTTCCTCGAAGACTCCGGCAGCGTTTTCGTCTAACGTCAAACAAGCGATACAAACAATTACTATACTAACTCAACCATCATCACAACATCACAATTGCTACACATAGCTACTGCACACATCAAGCAACACAAGGTGGTTTCAAATTGATTGAATTAAACTTTATTTAATTAATTTCAAACTAAGGCAGAAACTAGTTGTACACTAATTAATTCACCATTTAATCTATGTTTGTCACAAAAATTCAAACTAAAATTCTATGGATAGCTACTGGTGTGTAGAAGATCACCCAATTGGTTTGGGATCATTTGGAGTTACAAAACTCCCTACACATCTGTTTTAGTTCAGAAGGGTTTTAAACAAGTTTTAGCTACCAAACAAATTTGGTTGCTCCAAAAATTAAATCCTTTTAGGGGTATCTAACCTTGGTTGAGTGTGACCTAACAAAATTGGTTTTAGACCAATTGGATCTACCAACAGTTCACACTAATTGGTTTAGTGCAGAAGGGTGCACTGAAGTTCAACCAAAGGCTAAGGATTTTACACTACCCAATTAATTCTACCAAAAATTGGGGAGCTAAAAGATCCTAAAGCAAGTCTACCAAAATTGGTTTCAAGTCAATTGGATTAATATAACTCCAGAAACAAATGGTTTAGTGTTTAAAACCTTCTGGAGCATTTTTATTAATACGTTTTTATTATTTGTTTAAAAGAGATGAGACCACTTTAGTGAGTTAAATATTTTCACAAGCTTTCCAGAACATTTGAGTTTGATTTATTTGGATTCCTAGAACTCGAGTTATTGAATTTCAAAGTTGGGTCCAGTACTGGATTTCAGAAGAGATTTAAATTCGAAAAACCTAATTCTCTGGATAATGTTTAAAACCATGACAGGTGGGGCCCTTCGGTCAGTGACTCAGTGTGCGCGGGAAAATTATTAAAATGCTGACGGGTGGGGCCAGTTTGTCAGCGACTGACTTAACGAACGGGTATGCTGCCGTTGGATCTAGATCCAACGGCGCATAGAGGCCGCGAACGGCGACGACCATAACTGGGCGGCGCCGCCGCGCCGGCGACGGTGGCGAGCACGGATAGCTCACCTAGGGGCTCGGGTGGACGCGGAGATGGTGCAGATCGACGGCGGAGGCTCGTGCGGACGTCTGGGCGGAGTGGTGCGTGCTGGGGCGGCGTGAATCGTCGACGGCGAGCCGCTGTACTCCCTCCGTCACGGCCTGCAACTCCGGCGATCCCTCCGCGGCGCTGCTGTGCACGAAACACAGCCAAAACACGGCGGGTGAACGAGGGTGTAATGGGGAGGCTAGGGAGAGGCAGAGAAGAGAGGGGGAGAGAGCAGCGCGGCTCGGCCGTGAGCGTCGCCCACCTTCTTCTCCGGCGGAACCTCGAGGGAGCTCCTGGGCAGCAGAGGCTGGGATGCAGGGGCTCCGCCCTCCTGGCGGTGCACTGAGTGAGTGGAGAGTGCGAGAGTGAGGTGTGAGGCGGGGTGGAAGCACGGGTGCGGGGTGGCCTTTTATCGGCGAGCTCGGGCTCGCCGTGGACGTGGTGCAGCGAGTGCTCGAGGGGAGCTGGGTCCAGAGGGGTTGTCCACGGGGTTGCGGAGAGCTTTGGGCAGCTTCTGGAACGGTCGGCTGGTCGGGAGGGATCAGGGGTGGCGCGTGAAGCTGCGGTGGCGTGCGCTGCTCGCCATGGCGTACGGCGGCACGGACGCGTGCGCTAGGGACGGGTCGGTTGCGTTGGGGTGCTCCAGAGGGGTCTGTGGTGCTCGTGGCGTGGTGGCGGAGCAGAGATGGCAAGAGGGGCAAGGTGGGGGCAGTGCGGTGTGTGTAGTTGACCACGGCGTCGCGCGGCGTGCGTCGCGCGCGTGGGCACGGAAGGTGAGCACGCAAGCGGCCCTCTGCGGCGGTGCTGTCTCGTCGTGCAGGTGAAGGAGTGGAAGGGTGGTGTGGCGGGCACGGCGTGGCGTCGCCTCGGCGTCGCGCCTGCCTCCTCCACGGAGGTGACCCGAGCGGCAGCTCGCCATGGCCGCCATGGCGTGGCGCCACTGGCCTGCCTCCTCTGAGGTCAATGAGCACGTCCAATCGACCTCCGTCGGTGGAGTGAGGTGAGAGGGGTGAATGGAGGTCGCGGGGATGCTCAATTACACGAAATCGAGCTCCAATTTTGGAGTTGATTTTCGGGTTGAAGAAGAACACAGTGGTGCTCAACAAGTGTTCGATCTAATTCCCGAACCAAAACCAAATTTGAAATTT
Organism: Poa pratensis; assembly: GCA_947311845.1. NCBI lineage: Eukaryota > Viridiplantae > Streptophyta > Magnoliopsida > Poales > Poaceae > Poa > Poa pratensis. The sequence goes on along the minus strand of CAMZMU010000116.1, from coordinate 23,104,870 downwards.
TGAAAATTCTTTTCATGATTTGCTTCCAAATATTTTTCCAAGGTTTGTGGTACCACTGGAATATTTATTCTGGAAGTGCATCATGGTGTTCTTGAGGATTTTCCAAAGTTCAAGAAACATTTGGAAATTGAAAATAGAATTTTGGAATAATTTTGGAAATAGAATTAGAGGGAAAAGAAATAAGAATGGAATGAGAGAGGTCACTCCTCTCCACTGGATTTTTATTTGGAAGAAATTTTGAAACTTACTTGGAGTTTTTAGGGTGACACTTGTCACTTTAGTTTTATTATTTTATTTCTTTTCTTTTCTTCAACAATTCAACAAACAACACAAGCAAGCACTCATAAAGTAACAAAAGTTTTTGTTGGCCCACAATTTTTGACTAATAACACTGGGTTACAAATTTGGGATGTTACAGATCCTTCCCCCCTTAGGATAAATCTCGTCCCGAGATTGGCTAGGCTTGGGTGCTAAAGAGGTTGGGAAACTCGCTTCTAAGATAGTCCTCGCGTTCCCAAGTTGCTTCCTCTTCAGAGTGATTAGTCCACTGGACTTTATAAAACTTGATCTTGTTCCTCCGGGTGAGACGAATATCTTCGTCGAGAGTTTTGACCGGTCTCTCACGATAAGTCAGATCATGGTTCAGGTCAATGGAGTGGTGGTCAATGTTCTTGAAAACATCGGGCTGGTCAGGAACTTCAAGACACTTCCGGAGCAGAGAAATGTGGAAGACGTCATGAAATTCCGATAATTCTGGGGGCAACTCTAACTGATAGGCTACTTCTCCGCGACGGGCAAGAATCTTAAAAGGTCCAATATATCTGGGTGCCAACTTTCCTTTGACATGGAAACGTTGCATCCCTTTGAGTGGTGTCACCCGAAGATAGACAAAATCTCCAGGTTGAAAGGTGACATCACGACGCTTGGGATCAGCATAACTTTTCTGACGGGATTGAGCAGTTTTGAGACGTTCACGGATAAGTTGGACTTGTTCCTCGGCTTCACGGAGGGTGTCTGGTCCAAATACTTTTCCTTCTCCGGTCTCGGACCAGTTCAAAGGTGTACGACACCTCTTGCCGTAAAGTGCTTCAAATGGGGCCATTTGCAGACTGGACTGATAACTATTGTTATAGGAAAACTCTGCAAACGGAAGGCAATCTTCCCATTTAGAGCCATAGGCTAGGACACATGCACGAAGCATATCTTCCAGAATCTGGTTTACTCGCTCGGTCTGTCCTCCAGTCTGGGGGTGATAGGCTGTGCTGAAAGATAAGTGTGTTCCGAGGGCTTCATGAAGAGCTTTCCAGAACCGTGAGGTAAACTGCGTGCCTCTGTCAGATACAATTCTCTGGGGAACTCCGTGTAGGCTTACTATCCGGGACATATATAAATCTGCTAACTGGGCCCCGGTGTATGTGGTCTTGACGGGGATAAAATGGGCAACTTTGGTCAGCCGATCAACGATGACCCAAATTGAGTCATGGCCTCGGTTTGACCTAGGAAGTCCGGTGATAAAATCCATTCCAATTTCATCCCATTTCCACTCGGGGGTCTTGAGGGGTTGGAGCAATCCGGCAGGGCGCTGATGCTCTGCTTTGACTCGCTGACAATTATCACACTTGGCCACGAAAGATCCAATTTCCCGCTTCATTCCATGCCACCAAAACCTCTCACGAAGATCTTGGTACATCTTGGTTCCTCCGGGATGGATCGAGTATGGGGTATCGTGGGCTTCTTTCAGGATTAGACCTTTAAGTTCCTTATCATCGGGCACACATAGGCGTCCTTTGAATCTCAGAACTCCTTCAGCATCTATGGCAAAACCAGGTGCTTTGTCGAGGGATATCTTCTTTTTAATCCCCTCGATACTCTCATGACCTTTCTGGGCCTCCTTGATTTGATCCATCAGGGTTGGGGCTAACTCTAGGTTGGCAAGATATCCATGGCTAACCAATTCAAGTCCGAAATCTTCGAACTCCTTAAATAAGGTTGGCTGCTCTGCTTGGATTAGGATATTCAGGGTGCATGGCTTCCGGCTCAAGGCATCGGCAACTACGTTAGCCTTGCCGGGATGGTAATGAATTCCGACATCATAGTCCTTAATCAATTCCATCCACCTTCTTTGCCTCAGATTCAACTCCTTTTGAGTGAAAATATACTTCAGGCTTTTGTGATCTGTATAGACCTCACAGCGATGTCCCACAAGGTAGGGTCGCCATGTTTTCAAAGCAAAAACCACAGCTGCTAACTCCAGGTCATGGGTTGGGTAATTCTCTTCATGCGGTCGCAACTGTCGAGACAGGTACGACACCACCTTTCCTTCTTGCATCAGAACGCAACCAAGTCCGAGACGTGAAGCATCACAATACACGTCGAAACTCTTGGTGACGTCTGGCATGACTAGGATTGGGGCTGAAGTCAGTCTCCTCTTCAGTTCTTGGAAACTGTCTTCACACTTCTGGGTCCATTCAAACTTCTTATCTTTCTTCAACAACTGGGTCATGGGTTTGGCTATACTGGAAAATCCTTCAACGAACTTGCGGTAATAACCGGCTAGTCCGAGAAAACTTCGGATTTCCGTCACACTGGTGGGTGATTTCCAGTCTAGAATGGCTTTGATTTTCTCGGGGTCAACAGAGATCCCTCCTGCAGACACAACATGTCCGAGGAATGCCACTTCACTTAGCCAAAATTCACACTTGCTAAGTTTGGCATACAGTTTGTGTTCTCTGAGGGTCTCCAAAACCAAACGCAGATGTTCAGCATGCTCTTCTTCAGTCTTGGAGTAGATAAGGATATCATCGATGAAGACAACCACGAACTTGTCGAGGTACTCCATGAAAATCTTATTCATGAGATTCATGAAATAAGCTGGGGCATTGGTCAAGCCAAAGGACATAACGGTGTATTCAAACAATCCGTACCGGGTGGTGAAGGCGGTCTTGGGAATGTCAGACTCTCGAATCTTCAACTGGTGGTAACCCGTCCGAAGATCGATTTTAGAAAAGACTCGGGCTCCGTTCATCTGATCGAACAGATCCTCGATCTTGGGCAGGGGGTACTTGTTCTTGATGGTTACATCATTGAGCTTGCGATAATCCACACACAGACGTGTGGTACCGTCTCTTTTGTCCACGAAGATGATAGGTGATCCCCAAGGTGATGCGCTTGGGCGAATCAAACCTTTACTGAGCTGATCAGCTAACTGCTTCTTCAATTCCACCAGTTCTTCTGGATTCATCCGGTAGGGTCTCTGAGATATAGGGGATGTTCCAGGAATAAGTTCAATCACGAACTCAATATCCCGGTCTGGTGGCATACCAGGCAATTCCTCCGGGAAAACATCCTTGAATAGGTGGACAACACGGATTTCATCCAGGGTGGTCGGGCTATACCTTCATGACAACAGGTTTGAGATGGATTGGCTTGTGATGCATATTCCACTTCGGTTCCTTGGTCTGTGGTGAGAGATACTGCTCTTCTGGCGCAGTCGATACGACCATGATACTTTGCTAACCAATTCATGCCCAGAATGACATCTATGCCTTGGGTTCCTAGAATGATTAGGTCAGCTGGGAAATTCTCTCCTTTGATCTCAAGAGAGACGTCGGGACAAAACAGCTTGGTCTCTACTAGGAACTCTGGGGTTTGTATAAGTAGGGGTTTGGACAAGAGACTCCCGACTAGACCTCCCTTAACAACAAACTCCTTGGTAACAAAGGAATGGGTAGCACCAGAATCAAACAGGACGGTTGCAGGTACTGAGTTGACAAGGAACGTACCCAGCACAACATCTGGCGCTTCCTGGGCTTCTTCAGTGTTGATGTGGTTCAGACGGCCTCTTGCAACAGCGGCATTGCCACGGGGTGCAGCATTCTTGCCATTTCCATTCCCATTTCGGCCTTGTCCAGGATTAGGTGCAGGGGCATTGGGGCGTGGAGCATTCCTCTTGGGATTGGGGCAGTCTCGGGAGTAATGACCCTTGTTGCCGCATTCAAAGCAGACAACGCTGGCAGTAGGGATAAAAGTGCCGGTGTTTCCTCCGGGACGATTGTTGCCATTGGGGTGGTAGTTGTTGTTGGTGGTTGGGCGGGGGACATGGTTGTGGTTGTTGTTGTTGTTGGGACGGTTGGGATAGTTGGGACGTGGAGCTGGGGATGATCGATAAACTGGCTTGGGTGCTGGCTGGAAGGTGCGAGGCTTCTGGCTGCTGGAACCTTCCTGAATATTCATCCTCCTCTTGCGACCTTCAAACATGGACTTGCGCTTGGTCTCCAGCTGAATGGCCTTGTCCACAAGTGACTCCAAATCACGGAAGTCCTGGACAACCAAGGCACATTGCATCTCATCATGGAGTCCATTCAGAAAGCGCTCCATCTTCTTCTTTTCCGTGTCGGTATCTTCAGGAGCATACCTAGCAAGATCGGTAAACTCATCCAGATAACCGACCACATCTCTGCCTCCCTGCCTTAGCTTACGGAACTCATCCTTCTTCCTCTCGATAAGACCGCTAGAGATGAACTTCTTGCGGAATTTGTCCTTGAACTCCTCCCAGGTAATGACATGACCTGCGTGCTGGAGGGTCTTGGTAGTCTCCCACCAAGCTCTTGCAGGTCCAGCAAGGTAGTGGGTAGCATACAGGACCTTCTCATTCTCTCCCACCGAGGCAACTTCCAGGTCGTTCTCAATGGTGCGGAGCCAGTCATCCGCTTCCAGGGGGTGAAGTCCCTTGGAATAGGTAGGTGGTGTGGTCTTCTGGAAGTCACTCAGGGTAGAGCGCTGGTTTCCACCCTCGTCGCCATTACCATTGCCACCATTGTGGTTCTGGTTCGCGTGGGCAGCGGCAAGTTGCTGCAGGGCGGCGAGATGAGCTTGGCGCTCCTCTCGAGCAGCTTGGCGATCCTCCATGATGATCGCAAGCAGTTGGGCAGCGGTTGGTTCCGGCGGGGGTGGTGGTGTCACGTGCTGGTTGTGGCGAGTGTTCGTCATCCTGGAATAGATAAGATATAAGAGGCAAAGCAAAAAGGCTTTGGCTAAGGAGGTAACGATAAAGTCACGAAGGGAGTGGTTGATAAATCACTTCGTCAAACAAGACCATCATTTTTTTTATTCAACACAAACATCACATCAAGGAGTTCACACAACAAGCTTACAACATCCTACTACACTTAATGTACATACAACATGGTTTCTCTAGGAACCATCACACACACTCTACTCGCATAGGGGGGGGGGTCGACACAGTCCTAAGGTAGTGCTCTCGTCGCTCAACTACTGAGGTGGAACCTCAGGCTCGACGATCTCAACGTCTGAGTCGTAGGGTGGCTCCTCGGGATCCTCCTCCTCGAGAACTGGCTCAGACGGCTCCTCCTCCTCGTCAACTAACTCCTCCTCGTCGTCCTCCTCCCCATAGTCCATCTCCTCTAAGTAGTCCTCATCATCGCTGATGAAGGCACTGTTCTCCTTGCGGAGATCCTCGCCCTCCTCCTCCATCTCGTTCGCCTGCTGCTCCATCTCGTCTATCATCTCGTTCTGCTCTGCTACCGTCTTGCGGAGCCTGACGATAGTCCTCCTCTGACGGGCCAGCTTCAAACGGAGGTTGTCATTCTCCCACTTTAGCTGGTTCTCACGGACTCGGGCATCGTCGAGGGAGCTACGCTGGAAGTGAACCTTGAGTCTAGCGTCGCGCAGGTTCTCCTGAGTGTCGTGAAGTAGCACCTCCATGTCGGTGATGTACTCGCCGAAGAGAGTGTGCTGTGCGGGGTAGGTGGGGTTTCCCTCATCGTCACGTCTCCCAAAGTACTGGAAACGAGTGCCAATCAGCTCGTCCTTGTGCTCCTCACAAAGGCGGGCTAGCAGCCTCTGCATAACTCGGGTCAGACCGTCAACCCAAGTAGTGTCCATCGTGGAGTAGACCAAATCCTTGGAACGGGGTGGCTGAATCCTGCCTCGGACGGACGACTTGATGAGCCAGGACAGGTTCCCATCACCGAGGGAATCGACCTGAGTTCCCTCAAACTCTGGAACAGGGCGTCCCAAAATCTGGCTCAACTCGTACAAGTCCTGCTCGAACATCAGCAGGCCGTCCTTCCTAACTTGGACGAACTCGGAGACGTTGGGTGCCATCTACAAGTTTAAGCAAAATTTTAAGTTAGTTAAGAGCCATGGGTACATAATGTAAACTTAATGGAGGGGTAAGTGTGCAAAATTTTAAAGGTTCAAGAAAAGATTACTCTTAATGAGTGTAGGGTTTTAAATAAATAGGGGGGTTGGGGAGATAAGAAATTTTCGAAAATACTTCACTTCCTTGTTTTAGAAGTTAACTCTTGTACTCCTAGCTAACGCCCATGCTAACTAAGGTCTCCTAAAGTCAGGATGGCTCTGATACCAGCTCTGTGGGGACCCCGGACTAGCCGTCCGAAATACCCGATTATGCTTAACACAACGATCCCGTGATCAGTCTGTCGTTGCACATAATCCGAACTGAAGATCAAAGTTTACATCCATACAATACCGAGTTTAAAGTCTTACAAACCTGGCCATACAGGCCTAATTATACATAGGTGCCTTCAAGGGCCAATCATCTTTATTCAGCGGAAGCTACGGTAGTAGGGCTAAACCATCTCGACAACACCCGACAGGCAGCTGACTTATGAAGATCTTAGTTCGCATAGACGTCGCCAAACTCCTCTTCAACGTAGGGCTCCTCGAAATCTGGCTAAGACAATAGCCAGGGACGAAACCAATATGAGTACATTTGATTGTACTCGCAAACTACCCCAACTTGAGTAAGCGCTAGAACTAGTTTTACTTTTTTAAAAACTTTTGTTTAAAAACTCTCCAAAATCTTTATTGAAAAGGGGTGAGAAGAAGAATATAGCTATCTTATAAGAAAACATCATTTTGACTGTTTTTCCGAAACTCCACCTCCTTCTGTCCAGTTCTCAACATGATACCAAGCACGTCGCTACCTCAAACCAACTCAATGGCACAGGTACGAAATGCCCTTTCCATTTCAACTTCCTTTCCAAACTCAACACTTTTATCAAAACTTGCACATGGTCTTAGGACAGCCTTCCAACTGTCCATATCCGAGGACTCGGCTATTCGAATAGTTTTACCCTCTGCAGAGGTAGTACGCTTTTCCCACACCCATCCGGTCACTCATCGTGTCAGCCACGTCCCGCCATACCAGAGGTATGCGAAGTTGAGTTCCCGGCCATAGCCTGTCCTTTGCTCATGCTAGTATAGGACCCTGCCGCTACGACACTTTCCACCGACACTCAAATCCTCAGAAACTAAGTGTGGGGACTCGTAGTTCTGCCCGGCGGACCCAAGGGAGCCCTTCAATCCTCTTCCTCCGACACGTTCATACCGGCTCCCGGTAGACTACAATGAAGAGGACCCAGGTCAGGGGGTAGGTCCTCAGACCATCCCCTCATGGAACGAGGTTCTCCTCGTTATTGAGGCATCCAGTACTAACACGAGCAAATTATATGACTACGCCCTTGCCCATATGTGGGTAAATGTGGTCGCACAGATTTTTGGCTGGTAGTCATAGTACTAGGACACAATGTGCATTTTTCTCAAAACAACACCATCCTTCTTCAACTGAGCACCGACCTTCCGGCAGGTCTATCCAAGTACTTTCAAAGGAGTTTCAAGAAAACATTGTTTTTCCCATCCTATAGTTTTAAATAACTACCTTATACTTCTACACAAGGTGGTAAAATAGTTTTTCCGGTAGTTTGTAAAAAGGGGGTTTTTCCAAAACTCATTGTTTCCTTTGAACAACTCTTGAGACTAAAATAGAGGTATATAAATGCAAGCTCAGTGAAGTAGCTTGCCTTGCTCAGCAAAGTTCTCGGGGTCTTGTTCCTGCTGATCAAAGTACTCCCCTTCCTCGAAGACTCCGGCAGCGTTTTCGTCTAACGTCAAACAAGCGATACAAACAATTACTATACTAACTCAACCATCATCACAACATCACAATTGCTACACATAGCTACTGCACACATCAAGCAACACAAGGTGGTTTCAAATTGATTGAATTAAACTTTATTTAATTAATTTCAAACTAAGGCAGAAACTAGTTGTACACTAATTAATTCACCATTTAATCTATGTTTGTCACAAAAATTCAAACTAAAATTCTATGGATAGCTACTGGTGTGTAGAAGATCACCCAATTGGTTTGGGATCATTTGGAGTTACAAAACTCCCTACACATCTGTTTTAGTTCAGAAGGGTTTTAAACAAGTTTTAGCTACCAAACAAATTTGGTTGCTCCAAAAATTAAATCCTTTTAGGGGTATCTAACCTTGGTTGAGTGTGACCTAACAAAATTGGTTTTAGACCAATTGGATCTACCAACAGTTCACACTAATTGGTTTAGTGCAGAAGGGTGCACTGAAGTTCAACCAAAGGCTAAGGATTTTACACTACCCAATTAATTCTACCAAAAATTGGGGAGCTAAAAGATCCTAAAGCAAGTCTACCAAAATTGGTTTCAAGTCAATTGGATTAATATAACTCCAGAAACAAATGGTTTAGTGTTTAAAACCTTCTGGAGCATTTTTATTAATACGTTTTTATTATTTGTTTAAAAGAGATGAGACCACTTTAGTGAGTTAAATATTTTCACAAGCTTTCCAGAACATTTGAGTTTGATTTATTTGGATTCCTAGAACTCGAGTTATTGAATTTCAAAGTTGGGTCCAGTACTGGATTTCAGAAGAGATTTAAATTCGAAAAACCTAATTCTCTGGATAATGTTTAAAACCATGACAGGTGGGGCCCTTCGGTCAGTGACTCAGTGTGCGCGGGAAAATTATTAAAATGCTGACGGGTGGGGCCAGTTTGTCAGCGACTGACTTAACGAACGGGTATGCTAGATCCAACGGCGCATAGAGGCCGCGAACGGCGACGACCATAACTGGGCGGCGCCGCCGCGCCGGCGACGGTGGCGAGCACGGATAGCTCACCTAGGGGCTCGGGTGGACGCGGAGATGGTGCAGATCGACGGCGGAGGCTCGTGCGGACGTCTGGGCGGAGTGGTGCGTGCTGGGGCGGCGTGAATCGTCGACGGCGAGCCGCTGTACTCCCTCCGTCACGGCCTGCAACTCCGGCGATCCCTCCGCGGCGCTGCTGTGCACGAAACACAGCCAAAACACGGCGGGTGAACGAGGGTGTAATGGGGAGGCTAGGGAGAGGCAGAGAAGAGAGGGGGAGAGAGCAGCGCGGCTCGGCCGTGAGCGTCGCCCACCTTCTTCTCCGGCGGAACCTCGAGGGAGCTCCTGGGCAGCAGAGGCTGGGATGCAGGGGCTCCGCCCTCCTGGCGGTGCACTGAGTGAGTGGAGAGTGCGAGAGTGAGGTGTGAGGCGGGGTGGAAGCACGGGTGCGGGGTGGCCTTTTATCGGCGAGCTCGGGCTCGCCGTGGACGTGGTGCAGCGAGTGCTCGAGGGGAGCTGGGTCCAGAGGGGTTGTCCACGGGGTTGCGGAGAGCTTTGGGCAGCTTCTGGAACGGTCGGCTGGTCGGGAGGGATCAGGGGTGGCGCGTGAAGCTGCGGTGGCGTGCGCTGCTCGCCATGGCGTACGGCGGCACGGACGCGTGCGCTAGGGACGGGTCGGTTGCGTTGGGGTGCTCCAGAGGGGTCTGTGGTGCTCGTGGCGTGGTGGCGGAGCAGAGATGGCAAGAGGGGCAAGGTGGGGGCAGTGCGGTGTGTGTAGTTGACCACGGCGTCGCGCGGCGTGCGTCGCGCGCGTGGGCACGGAAGGTGAGCACGCAAGCGGCCCTCTGCGGCGGTGCTGTCTCGTCGTGCAGGTGAAGGAGTGGAAGGGTGGTGTGGCGGGCACGGCGTGGCGTCGCCTCGGCGTCGCGCCTGCCTCCTCCACGGAGGTGACCCGAGCGGCAGCTCGCCATGGCCGCCATGGCGTGGCGCCACTGGCCTGCCTCCTCTGAGGTCAATGAGCACGTCCAATCGACCTCCGTCGGTGGAGTGAGGTGAGAGGGGTGAATGGAGGTCGCGGGGATGCTCAATTACACGAAATCGAGCTCCAATTTTGGAGTTGATTTTCGGGTTGAAGAAGAACACAGTGGTGCTCAACAAGTGTTCGATCTAATTCCCGAACCAAAACCAAATTTGAAATTTTGAAAATTCTTTTCATGATTTGCTTCCAAATATTTTTCCAAGGTTTGTGGTACCACTGGAATATTTATTCTGGAAGTGCATCATGGTGTTCTTGAGGATTTTCCAAAGTTCAAGAAACATTTGGAAATTGAAAATAGAATTTTGGAATAATTTTGGAAATAGAATTAGAGGGAAAAGAAATAAGAATGGAATGAGAGAGGTCACTCCTCTCCACTGGATTTTTATTTGGAAGAAATTTTGAAACTTACTTGGAGTTTTTAGGGTGACACTTGTCACTTTAGTTTTATTATTTTATTTCTTTTCTTTTCTTCAACAATTCAACAAACAACACAAGCAAGCACTCATAAAGTAACAAAAGTTTTTGTTGGCCCACAATTTTTGACTAACAACACTGGGTTACAAATTTGGGATGTTACATTAGACCCGCCGACTCCAGGGAGTCGGCTGGGTCGATGCCCAGCAAAAATGAATTTACAACCGGGATGAAGTGGCATGGGCGAAACGACACGACGACTGGAAAAGTCGATAAATGGAATAAACAGACAAAAGCAAGCAGAAAGACGAGGAACGTATAATTTGTAGAAGGAAACCGACCGAATAAACGTCAACGCGTAAAAGAAATGAGACCAGGCAAGATAGAAAACACATAAACGCTGGCACCTCTGAGCTAGGGGAGCCAACGATGGTAGCTTCTCCGTGATTACACGGATTATCCTCAACTGTCGGCTCCCCGTGGCTTGATTTGCTCCTTGATGCGGCGAGAGAATCATGCTTAAGATAACTGTACCGCCTTCCCCTGTCAGTCGGCTTACAGGCGGCGTGTACGTCCCGGTAGTAACAGTTTTCCTGTGACGCGCCAACGCATCGTTATCCTTTGGTCCGATACATTGTGAGTGGTATCCAATGTGTGGGCTTGCCCCATCCATTGTTGTTTTGGGAAAGTGGTTCCTCTAGCTACAAGGAGCCAGCGAGGCTGGATGATCCCTAATAAGACGACCCCGAGCACGAGGAGAACCAAAAATAAGACCATTAAAAGGTATGAAAACCACGAAAGGAACTAAACATGAAGAGCAAGATGCACGGTATAAAAAGTAAGAATAAGACGAGAAGCAGAACAAATGTCATTGTACGAAATCCCAACGGGAGTCGGCAGTACTCGAGGGATCAGATATGTTACTATCTAACGCTGTTTTTTACCAGCGATCCGTCATCACGAGATTTTTTATAGGCGTTCCCGTCTGCCAGTTTACACGTGTCGTGTATTACGTAGATAGGAGGCGGCAGGAACGGTGCTGCACGAAAAGTGTGTTAGGGAAGGCGTAGCAATTAATACCGTGGGGAACGCTGGTCACGCCGACCTGGAGTCGGCTTGATTTGAAGGTGTATTAAGACGGAGAAGCCTATGTCAGTCCAGCAGAAAGCAATCATGTGACAGCACAAACAGGTCGACAACATCGAAAGTTATCTACTAGTAAGGTCGAATGGCTCTACTTGTGCCATTCCTCGCATGCATACGGGCATTGCCGATGGTTAAGCCGGCGGTTTTTTTTTGCTTCCTGTTTTTCCCAGAGGCGTGACCTGAAACTGCACGTTTATGAAGCCGACTCCAGGGAGTCGGCGAGACCAGACGATGTGGAGGGGTGGAGTATCCTGCCGGTGATTTTGTGCGTATCTCTTCTTTTTTTAGAAAGCAATTTTTTGTAGTGCTCGACGAAGGTCGGTAAATGCGTCAGCCCGAGTAGGAGGAAAGAACTGCTGGCTCAGGCGATAGGCGCTGTAAAAAAAGAAGAACAAAGAGGACGTTTGTCACGCCGACGCCAGGGAGCTAGCGTGATTTGACAGTGTATTAAGACGGACATGGTTCCGAGTGGTTACCAACCTAGCTGTCATTTATTATTGTGTTGCCGCGTACAATATAGCAATAAAGCGCAAACCGTCTCCTTGGACACTGTTCTACCGGGAGAATCGCTGCAGGAGCCGGATCGTTCAGGGTTGTGACACTTGTGCCTGAAGCCGGCGACGTGATCACGTTATCCCGAGCTATTTGATGCTGATGCTGATTCGAGGGAGTCGGGCAGGTCGGTTAGCTTCTGTTGTTGCTTTATTTGTGTTCCTACTTTTCTCCTCGGTTAGGTTTATTTCGTGCTATTCTTGATTGACCTGTGATTTATATTCCCTTCCGTGTTTGCGGGTTGTCGATTTTTTGGGTATCATCTGCGTCGGCTGTCCGTGGTTAGCGTGTCAGATTCGTGGACCCGGTCGTCATTTTAATCGACCTGTGATGTTTGGAGGTTTTCTACTGGTGAAGCTTCCTGGTTTATAAATGGCTAGATATGAAATTTATTGAGTTGTCGTGCTATAAATCAAATTGGCAAAAGAATTCGCAAAAAACATGAGAAACCATTGCATATGTGAAAGAATCTCCTTGATTAATAATAAAGTATATTGCACATACTGCGACTACCAATGGTTAGAGAAGAGCGTAAAAGGGAGAGCGGCGTAGTCGTCTGTGTCGTCGCGGGGCTCCTCGCCGACGATGTCATCGCCGCCTGTGCGCTTCTCCCACATCTCGTCGTCGTCGTAGGCCGGATCGTCGCGCCGCTCCGGCGCGAGGAGGAGTCGGCGGCTCTGAAGCAACTCAACTCTTTCCGGGGGCATAGGCCCCGGCCACCGGGGAGGCGAACCTTTGACCACGACATTGGCCTTCTATATTGGTAGTGCCGCTCCGCGACGGCCAGTCCGACGACGATGCAGTTCCATTTAGGCGGCGGAGGACGAGCGGCTCTCCGCGTTGGCGAACGGCTGCGTTCGTGGGCGGCGTCTTCCGGCGGCATAGGTACCTACGCGTGATTGAGGCGCCAGCCACCGGGGAGGCCAATGTTTAACCACGACACTGGCCTCCTAAATTGCCAGTGCCGCTGCACGACGTCCAGCCCAACGATGACGCGGTTCCAATCAGGTCGAAGGCGACAGGCGCCCGAGGAGTAGCTAGGAGTATCCATGGCTGCGACGAAGTGGCGTACTGAGATAGCAAGGAGATCGGGGTTTTTAAAGGAGCTGTGGGCGGTCCACTGCGCCATAGCAGTTACTCGGCTCACTTCGAATTCCAAACGTGTCCACATTGCAGATGGACAACGAAGAGTCTCCGTGGCCATAGGGTCAAATATCAGAAATGGAGCCAAAGTTATGATCGTTGTCATTAAAATGGGTAATGGAGTTAAGAATTTCTCTGTAACCAATGTTGACGGGCCAGCCGCGGTCCAGTCCGGTCAGGCCTCTGCTGAAACGGCAAAATCACGATTCTATAGTCGTTTCTTTTTTCGTTGGTTTTCTACAGTGTTCATCGACCTATACAGTGCGTCCTGGATCGGATGGCTACTGCTGCTTTCATTTTTATTTCTCCGTTTTGTTACTCGGCATTACACATGGAGATAATATATTGTATCCGTTGATTATTAACATTGTGTATAGCGTGTTATCAAAACAGGTCTTAGGGGTCGTGCGCCAAGGCGTACCCTAAATCTATTGTTTTGTGTATTGTTTGTTTAATTTGTTCCTCTACCCAAGAGGCTTTTTAGGTTTGGTTTTAGGCTCGGATAGTCAAAAAGCGCCGAAATTCTCCTAGTCGTGCCCCCAAGAGGCAAAATAGCGCCGTTTTAGCGCCGGCGCACCCAGGCCGAACCCAGTGCGTTGGGTTTGGCCTGGGGGGGGGGGCGATTACATGCGAGTTGGCCCACTGTCATCCACCTACCGCTTTTCTCTCTCCTCCTTTTCTTCACTCCCCATCCACGTGCCCGTGCCCGTGGCCGGACCTAGCGCTCGCACTCGCGGCCGGGACGGAGCTGGCGGCCCTCGCTAGGAGGTGCCTGGCTCGCGACCGAGGGCTGGGCCAGAGCTCGCGACGGGGCTTGACGGGGATGGAGGCGGCCGGCGACGGGGCTCGACGGGGATGGGGCGGGGCGGAGGGCGCGGCCGGGGGCGGAGCTCGCCGCCGGGGCCGTGGCTCTCGCGGCCGGTGGGAGACGCGGCTCGGAGGACGGGGCTGCTGGAGGTGGCGGCGTTTTCTTCTCTTCTTTTTTTTTTTTTGACTTTCCCTCTCTTGGGGTGGGGTGCGGCTGGGAAACTGCCCACCCCAGGAACTTGTGTTAGCGCCGTTGCCCCCCCCCCCCACCGAGCCTAATTTGCGCCGTTTTTGCCTCCTGGGGGGCTTGACGGCTGGAGATGCCCTTATTATTTCTACCCGTTGGTGTGCATCGTTCCCTTCTTCCTCCGCCGTCTTCTCTCCTGCTCCCGCCCAGCACCTCCATCTCCCGCCTCCAGCGCGCGCTCTCGCCATGCCGCTTCAATTTCCCGCTCCCACGCAGTTCCTCCATGTCCCGCTCCCGCCCAGCGACTCTAAATTTTGCTCGCGACCAGCCCCTCCATCTCCCGCATCCATCTCTTGCTCCCGCCCTGCCTCCCCAATTTCCCGGCGCCACTGTTCATCCCATCTGCCGGCGGCGGCGGCGGCCAGCGGCACGACCCAAGTATGTCGAGATCTGGTGCCTGCAAAGCAACGGTGCCAGACCAGCCGTCGGCCACCTCGTCACCGCAGCAGTTCCCCGGCACCCCGATGAGATCTTGCGCCAATCCCTCTCCACCAATGCACTTCTACCCTGGCGGCCCGTCGAGCTCTTCCACGAACCCCTCGACATTCTCACACTTCTACCCCGGCGCCCCGACAAGATCCTCCACAAACCCCTGTTCGAATCAGTGGTAAGTTATTCCTGTTTTGCTAGATGATAATTATGCCTCCCGAGCTCTGATGGTGCCCTGTGGCTTTCGAAAGATTAGTCAAAATGAACAGAGTATAAGTTTTCCCCCACGTAGAACTACAAGGTTTTGTTTACTCTCAATTCTTATGAACTAGCTGGGTTATTTGTTTAGTCTCAATTCTTATGAACTAGCTGAGTAATTAACTTGTCCCTGCTTATTTTTATTAGACGGTGTAATCTGATTTCACACATGAAGTGTTGATTGTATATTGTTCCACTATGATAGCTCCATTATCAGATGTTTTACTCATGAATTACGATACATGTAACAGGATGCCGTTGTATACCCATGCACCCAAAGGTTTGCTTAATTTTGGACAAATCTCGCCAATGCATATGTATAATTTCCAATTAAAAAAAATGTATAATTTCCAACCACCGCCAGTGCACCAGCATGAGCAAGAAAATAGAAGGATGGAGAATTTGCACTTTGTTGGTACATCCCCAGATGATTCCTTCTCAACACCACCACCACCAACGCGCCCTAAGAGCATCTCTAGCAGATACCGGATAACTTGATACCGGATAACTCGTATCCAGTTCACAGTAAAATCATTTTCCGGTACCGTTCCGCGCGGGGCAGAACAGATGCGGTAAACTCGTACCGGAAACGAGTTTACCGCATCTGTTCTGTGCACCCTACCGGAAATGACACCCTAAAATCTTATCCGTTCCTTTTATCATTTTCTTTTTTCCTTTTGTTCTTCTTCCTCCTCTTCCTCCTCCCGCCGCCGCCACACAGCTGTGCCCCTGCCCCTGCTCTCGCCGGCCGGCCGCGCTCGCGCGTGCGCGTGCACGGGCCGTGCTTGCCAGCCCCAGCCTCTCCTCTCGCCGGCCGGCCGCACCCGCGCGTGCCCAATCGATTTGAGCTAGCTCGCGAGGGCTAGATTGGCTAGCTTGTGTGTCAATCATTGGAATCCATCAGCTGGGGAGTGCTAGCTCGCCCGCTCTCGCTAGTGCTGCGTGGGTGCCAATCGTAGGAATCCATCGTTGTGTGCCAATCGATCGATCTGCGCCTTCTCGCCGGGCGCTCGCTCGCTTGCGCTGACCTCGCGTTTCCATGCACGATTAGGTCAAAATCGACTGGAATCGACAAACCGTGGTGAAAATATGGCTCGGATTTGGCCGGAATCGAGATGGCGCTGTAGAATTTGGCCGGATTCCGGCGACTCCGACGGCGGTCAATACGGACTCCGTCGACGGTCAACGACGGTTGGGCTAAATTTCCCTCCCGCCAACCGTCGCGTGGCTTTCCAGTTTACAGGATAAATCCTCTCCAAAACCGAACAGGTTCGGTACCGAGAGAGAAATATCCTGCTCCTCGGATAAATTTTCCGGATACGGTACCATATAAGGTATCTGTTCTGGCAGAATTTTTGCCCCGGACCCGGAAAAAAACGGTTATTTTCCGGGTCGGGGGCTTATCCGGTATCTGCTAGAGATGCTCTAAAGCTGCTTCTCGGGCTGCTCCTGCCAAAAAGAATCCAACTTCTTCCAAAAGGAAAAGGAATGTCATCAATGTTGATGACGATGAACCAAGTGAACGGACTGCACAGCGTTTGTCCTATACACCCGAAGAACATGTCCGATTGGTAATGATATTCTTGCTGAAATCATTTTATGTACATTTAAATTCTTGTGCACAATGTAGGCAAATGCTTGGTTGGAGTGTTCAACTGACCCCATCAAGGGGAATGGTAATAAGGGTGAGAAGTTCTAGGATGATATTGCTGCTCTATACAATAGTACCACACCAAGTAACCGAAAGAGAGATCAGAATCATTTGAAGCAAGAGTGGCAACGGACCAAGAAAAGGCTTGGTGCTTTCCATGGTGAGTGGACTGCTGTGAATGGTGTGTACCCACAGTACAATGTTAAAGTACTACTATTGATCCCACAGCACAATAAATGAAACTCTCTAAATTACCATAGCTAAGATACTACCCACTATGGAGATAGTATCATACACTAGTATTATATGCATGATACCAATATATGATACTCTCCATTTTGACTAGTCTTATTGACGCTTACATTGGCTGGGCCCTATTCCACACACAGGTGACAGGTGGTCAGTCTCGGAAGGTCTTGGTCTTCCGCGATCTGGAGCTCCTCTTTAGCAGAGTTGGGCCGGTTATCTGGGCCTTGGGCTCCGCTGGACCAGCACTTGAAGATGTAGACGCACTTAGCGTCTGGATCATCACGGAGTTGGTCGTTGCAGTAAATGGCTCCATATCTTCAGATTCTTGTGTCTTAAAGTATGCGGCGACACTTTCCTTAGCTTCTTTTACAAGAGATCCGAGACTCCTGACAGGCTTCATTGTCGTTGCTGCACCAACATCTTCGCCGACAAAAACCATGGAGACGTCAAGAAGAGACATGCTTTCAGAAGCACCAGATAGTGCTCTCATCAAGCTCTCCAGGTCTTCTTTTGGGTAGCTGCCGCTGTGTTTCATCATTGATATAACCATCTTGCAGGTAAGCTTCATCAACCTCAGGCAAGACAGTGTTGGAGTTTTGTTTTCTGCTACCATGTCCCTTAGCTTCCTTGGAAGGCTTAATGCATCAAACTGAAAGGCCAAATCTTGATTAGCACTGATGAATGTGTTGCATACCGTCACACAGAGGGATAGCAAGGCTGCGTGGAAGTCCTCATCCTCGTCGTTCTCCGATTCCTCTTCCTCCACATGCACCTCATCTTCATAGTCCTCATTGTTTTGAGGACGAGTGGAAGAAAAGGTTTTGTCAGTGCCATTTTCAGTACATTGGTTTTCTATGTCAAATTCTTTTCCTCTGACCTCGACTTGGTCTTCTTCTGTTCTTGCATGTATTTCATCTTTCATCGGTCCACGAGGAAATATTTGTGCAAGTACCTGAACGGTACAAAAATA
Source organism: Poa pratensis (assembly GCA_947311845.1). Classification (NCBI taxonomy): domain Eukaryota; kingdom Viridiplantae; phylum Streptophyta; class Magnoliopsida; order Poales; family Poaceae; genus Poa; species Poa pratensis. The sequence goes on along the minus strand of CAMZMU010000116.1, from coordinate 23,087,014 downwards.
TCTTTAGTTGGCAGGAGAGGTCATTAATTCAAGGTACTGATTATATATGACCAGAGCAAGACAAATTATATTCATATTTATTTCATACTGCTGATTACCTTGGGTATCGCATCGGTCATGGCTTCCTTTAGTTTAGTCAGCCATTCATCATCTAGGGTGTGACTAACACACATATGCTCCAGGATTTTAGCTGTTCTTATCCTGCATGTCTTGTTATCAGCATCATCTAGGAGTAGTATCTTGGTGAGCCTACCAAGAACATCGCCGTTCACCTGTAAGATAATACGAGTATTGCTTCCGCCTTGGATACATAGCTTTGTGAGTGCTTCACCTGCCAACTCTCTGATGGACCTATCCTTGCTATCACCAGCGAAGATGTCTAGCAGCATCTTGATGAAAGCCGCTCTGTTCCTCTCGCTGTCCATGTGTAGTTGCACAAGAATCCCCATGGCTCGTTTCTGCAGCTTTGCAGAGCAGTAGTCACAGCTGAGAATCCTCTCCATGGTGCCGATTGCCTCCTTGTTGCCTGATATTTCTCGACGCAGCTTGGCACCGGTCTCTCCAGGAGAAGCCACGAGAAGGCACATGACCTTCAACGACTCCTCTACTACCCTGATGGACCACGCACCGCCATTGAACTGGTGGATCATGTCAGAGGTGAGAGGCGCCATGATCCTCGGGAGCAGACCTTGGGTGTGGCTCATGATTCTGCAGTTATTCTCGTTTGTTGCCAGCTTCCGGAGGATGCGCAAGCCTGTCAGCACCAGCTTCTCATAGGCCTCCTGAAGGTTGCTGCTACCATTGCCTGGTGACGGCAGACGAAGACAGGCTTGCCGATCCCAGTTCTGGTCATATTTGTGTAGTAGCCGGTCTCTATTGTATGGCTCGATTAGACGGTATTCTTCGAAGCTCCCGATCAGGCTACATATGTACTGAATCGCCTGCGGGAATTGCTCCAGATGGATGTCCAGAGCCAGGTGCGCCACTATGGTCGCGCCCTGGTTCATCGTCTCTCTGTCAAATGCGCCCCGGGGATCCAGCGTCTGCAACAGTTTCTCGAGTACGGGTGAAGATGATGCGGATGTGATCAGATTTTTCATCATAATGTGCTGCCCGATGACCTCTAGCCATCGAGTGTCACGCTCTTTATTTTTGCCCTCGACTCTTGCCTTCTTCAGTTTTCTCTCTCCCATGGATATGGCTGTATATAACATCTTTACACCAGAAAGGCAGTCTTCACGTGACTTGGAAGCGATCAAGTCCACAGCATGCGTGATGAGGTTCCTTCCTTTTGCGAACGATGGGTCCTTCTCGCACCCAATCCTTGTTTCGCGCAAGTATATCAAAACTACTCCAAGTTCCTCGTCATCATCGCCTTCTGTGACCACTAGCTTAGCCACACCTTTCTTCGTGAGGGCAAAGAGGAACCTATAGCAGAAGAGCATACCTTGGAGCAGAGCAAGTAAGTACAAGGTGTCCATCGCCGGCCTCAGGTTCACTTCTCCATCCGAGTCACCCCCGTAATCATGTTGTATCAGACGCCAAATCGATATCCCTGTGGAGATCAACAACCCAGACACGTAGACAGCTGCTAGAGGGCATAGTAGTATGGCCAACACCACCGTTTGAATCACCGTGGAGACACATGCTAGCAAGACAAGCAAGACAGCCGCGATTAAAGACAGCCACTCGTCATCCTGAATAAGGTTCGGATCGCCTAAGATGCCAAACATAGCACCTCCCATCAAGCCGAAGGTTGAATTCGCTATATGGCTTAACTTCTCGTTCTGATAGACATCGAATATCCTGTTGTAGATATGGGCAAGATAAGTGACAAGACACATACTAATGAAAGCAGATTTGGCGAGAGGAAATTCGCACCAGTAGCCTAACAAAATATACAAGTTTAGGAGAAATTCACTTGACTTTCAGGTGCACATGCTCGCTTTACCAAAAACATGTTTCAAGTTATCAAAAAATTATGAAACAAATTTACACTCCACTCTCTTGTGCGCACCTGAAGTTTCGTTTTTTTCGAAACGGAGGATAACCCGCCTCTACATCGAAACAATGCACACAACTTTCTTTTTATTACTAAAAGGAAAAACAGGAAACTAGCAAAGCCTTACAGCGAAATCCATCAATCAGCCGGAAGCCACCATCCAGACGATAACTCGCTACACCTACAAGCATGATGAAGGGGTGGACCAATCAGAGCCAAATTCCCTGACCTCACACACCAACGCACATCATATAAATCCGGATGTTTCAACTAAGCCGTCCAATAGTGCGCCGGAAGCACAAACCGGTCCAGCCGACCCTCAGTGCACACCACATGCGCACACTCACACCATCTTCCACCAACTGATCTTCAGGAGAGATCAACGCGATGACCTTGCCAGGCCTGCCGTCTGCGCCGCCGCGGTACCAGACAGCGCCACCATCATGCGCGAGTCGATCATCATACGTCCGTCGTAGAGACCCCGCTGCGCCACGCCGCTGAGACTCGCCGTCGTCAACACAGTTAATGTACACCGCTCCGCTTCTTGCCTCCTCCATCTAGCCGCTGCTCCAAAACCAATGCCCCCAAAAGAGAGAGGGACATTGAGAGTGCCGCCATTGTCTGACTCAGGCATCCCAGGATCAAGAGTTTTCCCCGGAGCAGCGGAGTGGGTAGACAATATCTACAACGGCGATGCCTTCAACAAGGGAATGGCGCATGGACACCACCATCTCCTGCCATGACCAGCGTCAGGGCTCAGATTACTACGACAACCATCCCTTCTCCACCTTGCCACCGATAATCGATGGGTCAAAAACAGATCTGGCTAGACCCATACGCCGACAGCGGAGCACCACCGCCCCTCGCTGCCCCTCCTTGCACCGCCGGCTGATGCCGAAGAAGGATCTAGGCAAGCACCAGATCCACAGACACCGCCACCATCCTTCATCGGCCTAGGCCACGGAGACTGCCGTCGTCGCGGCACATCCAGGGGCATCCACCCTGAACGCCGCACGCGACTACCCCGCTAATGTTGCCCCAGCCGCCTTCGCGGATCGCTGCCGCATCCACCCCCCCCGAGCATCTTTGGCGCCGGGGCTCGCCGCCACCGTGGCCGGCGCCGACGGCAGCGGCGGAAGAGGAGAAGACAGGGGAGGGGTAGGTTGGTGGCGCTACCGTTTTTCCTGGCGTCGCCCTGCGGAGCGATGCGAGAGGTGAGGGGTTTTCGGCTTGTCGTACGTGCATGGTAGTCAATTAATGCGCTGCACACACCTGAAGTTTCGTGAAACACCGACTTTTTGTTGCCAGCTTAAAAAAATGTCTAGTGTAAAGTTTTATTATACCACCGGATTTTATCAAAATTAGAGTCTGGATGCTAAAATTATGCCCGTTTTCGTTTTGGTGTTTCGTCCAGTTTTTATTCGCGGGGGGGGGGGGGGGGGGGGGGGGGTGCGGTATTTCCGTACGTACAACACAAATATCGGTGTTCCGGCCCTTTTCTGGCCAAACTTTTGTTGGGTGTCCAGAGAATTGCACCACGCATGTTCCAGTGCTTCCAGATCGCTTCCAAATCGCCCTGAGCAGTCCGTAAGTTTCAATCATTACACCGGAAATCTCGGTCCGTGCGAGAAAAACTTCACACCACTGTCAAATTTGGTGTAGTTTCTATTTAAGGGGTCTTCTTCCCTAATGGTTTGCAAGTCAGCCTGTAATTGGGCACGCCCTTTGGCTGCCCGTGGGTCTGCGTTTGTGCCCGCCTGACCTACACGGGTGCCAGCATGTGCCCGATGAATATTTATGTTGCTAAGCGGCGTTCATGTAACCCACTTAAACCCGCCAAACGTGAACAGTCGCGATGGTCGGGTTCTTGTTTTGTTTAATTGTTTTAAATCGCCTATTCACCCCATACAAGCGACATCCGAGGTCTACCAAAATAGAGAATGCCTTCGAATCCCTCGTCACCTAACTAATTAAGACGAGCGCATTGAGCTTGGCCATCTGCTGTGACCCGCTAACAGCCCTCCAAGAGAGGGAGAAATGTCACAGGTGAATGAGGTGTGGCCAAATAAGAGGACCACAGTCGCAAAATCGGCTTCAGATTAAGACATATGCCTATCCACAACCGGGAAAAATCGAGATCGCATTAGAGAACACCTCTTCCAACGACCACCAACTACAACATGTCCCTCTAATTGGTGCCGACTCAGTGACGGGAGACGCCACCATCGTCTAGTCTCAAAGGAAATCTGATGTTTCCCCCGGAGTTCTCCCAACGAGAGGAGTATGCAACTGTGCGCCTCAACAACTCCTTGAACAATGTAGCGGTGCCAACGAGCGCCAATGTCGCCTGCCCCGACCACTAGTCAGGAGCAAGTCATTAGCTCAGGGTTGCATCACAAACACCATCAGTATATAGACCGATTAGACCACCACTGTGTTTCCCTGTCCAACGCTCTCCGATCCCATGTGCCTGACAAGAAACGCCGCTGCCAACAGCGCATCTGAGCACCGGGGCCCAGAGCCGCCTGAGACCGAGCTTCTCCATGCCCGCCGTGCTCTTGGCTAACCTCGCTGCCATTGTGCAGAGCAGCTGCTCTGGTATCCGGGTGTTACGTTGGATGACGTCTATCAAGCACCCACGCCACGCTCGCAACAGTGCCCATCCCGTAAGCCCGCCAACTGCAGCTTTCGAGAATTTAGCATAAAACTAAAACTTTACCCGCTAAATTTGCCGAATGTTACCACTTTACGTATATCGTACGTAAATCTACCATATTTTTCTGAATTATTCGCAGAAAACACTGATCCAGGTTTAAACGCGAATTGACATTGGTCCTGACATGGCGGTCCAACACCTCTGATGACATGGCAGACGGGTGACGGCGCTCCGGTCAAGGGCGACACGTTGAAGACTGGTTATATGTTCTAGGGGTTTTTTTTAAATAAAATTTTGAAGGGACAAAACAGACCGAAAATTTATCACCGGGACGGAGATGTCTTCCTTGACAAAACATACGCAAGCAACCATACGCCTCCTGTATGCGTCCGTACGTTCGCTGCCGTCTCCGGGCCAGCAACATGTGGTGGCCAGCAGCCCCGTTTAGATCCGCATTTTGCATACAGGCGGCCCGCGCGCTCGTCTCCGACCTGGTTCCATCTCCGTGTGCGCTTGCATGAGCAAGCTGGCTGCACGCCTCAAGCTAGCTTGCCCAGACCAGTGCAGCAGCGCCGGCGTGCACACAAGGACGGCTGTAGGGCAACGACATTGTGTCGAACACATCCAGCACAACTCCTTGAAGCATACGACCTGCGTACCTCCCAGAGATGGAACGCCATTTGGCTTTCGTCCATAGTGTCGGCTAAGTACGCGACCTCGGCCTGCAGCCGCCCCATGTCTCCTCTCGTTCTAGAACTGTACCGCCCTGCTCTGCCGCGGGCGCGTGCCCAAGGTCACTGTCGCTAATGCTTTCACGGAATGCTGCTGGCTCCGCCGCACGGGCGGGGAACTGCGTGTTCCTCACTTCCTCTACCTGCTGCTACCGTTGTCTTCTGCAACAAGCCAACAACATCTCAGAGCGTCTACATGCGGCCATCCCAGTCCATCATCCGAAATGGCTAGTTGACGAGCGGGCAACCGCTCGCACGGTCCGCAGCGACGCGCAGTCACGCACCATGTGGGTGGGTCCCACCCACGTCTTCTTCCTCCTCCCTTATCTTCTCCACACCCGCACGTTCTCTCCTCTTCCTCAATTTCTCCAAAATCTCTCCATCTCACGAGCCGGCGTCGGCGACGCCGCGCCGACCGCCAGGGAGGCGCGAAGGAGAAGGCGTCCGGCGAGCCAGGACCGAGCCAGAGATGGAGCCGACGCGGCCAGCCGTGGCGGCGCCGGCGTAGGCTCGGAAGCAACTTAACGATGGGGGGTGTGGGCCGGGCTTAGAGGGATGGCCTTGGGCAGCAGCGGACCGGCGGTGGCCGTGGTTCGAGCAGGGCGGGGCGGCGAGGCGGTCGCGGAAGCGCCGCCGGCCGCGGGTGGCGGTCGCAGGCGGTTGGGGCCGGTGTTGGCGGCGGGGGCGCGGTTGTCGTCTTCCTTCCGACAACCGCACGTGCAGCAGTCGGACACCGCGCGAGCGGTTGCGCGTGCGCAAGCTAGCGTTGCCCTCCATCATCAACGCACCCAGCACATTGAGTTAGACATCAGGTTGCCCTCGGTCAACTCCGTGTTCTCCACGTCCCTTCTACGCAGCAGTTCGTGGCTGTCATGACTAAAAGTCTGCCTACAGCTTGAGAAATTCCGATCCAGTTTGTGCATACAGCCACCTGATGCACAAACTGTGGCGGAGTGTCAACATGTAACTGACAGTCGTAGGTCACCGACCAGAGTAAACATGTCATGGGAAAGTACTCTCTTGTGTATCTCGAGCATGCCGGGCACGTGCCCGCCTCCACACACTGTCATGACGTGGGGCCCATCGGCACACAAAGCTAGCTCGTACTTGCCCTCGGGTCACCTCGGGGCGTGGCCTCACCAAATAAGCTATCCATTATTGCACCATGAGTGGACGTGCCACTGCTTAAAGCAAGTATAACAAGGTCCAGTCAACGACTTAAATAATATATTTATGTTTACGAGAGAGAAAAGGAGAGGGAAAGGAAGCAGGCTCTAATGCAAGAGTCAGCTGCAAGAGTCAGCTGCAGCATGTGCTCCTAGGCACTATGTGAGGGTGTAAGGTGCGTCATGTATTGATAAGACTAGTCACAGTGGAGAGTAACTTCAAGTAGTAACATACACATATTTCTATACTATGTTACTACCCTCATAGTGCAAAGTAATAGAGATAGTGTCATAGATGGTCTCATTTATTATTTTATAGACTCAGTTTCTCTTGAAAAGTGTGATGTGATGGTAACTAGCTAATTTACTCTATTTATCTCTCTCCTCATTAACTATATGCCACATCAGATTTTTTTTACTTAGGTGGCACCTATATTACTACTTAAGTTACTCCCATTGTGAGCAGCGTAAAATAGTACATGTATATAGCCAACTATTATAGAAAATGACTATAAGCTAACTAGAAGTGACGTGTCAATGACATATAGCCAGCATCAGGCTCTATTATTAGTCTTGCTCTTACCGCGCTCGACATCATTGGAGAGTCGTGTCGCGTGGCTTTCCACCCATTGCTCGTTCCTGCCATCGCACGTCTCGCAATGCTGAGACACCATTTTGTTTGATCTCCTATCGCTAGGGGTGGAGCCACACGTCGGGCAACCTTGGCTACGACGAGGCGTGACGCCGGCGCTTAGACTTGCTGAGGCACACTGTAGTTGGTACTGCAGCTATAGTCAACGAAGGTGGCTCCGAGGCGTAGTATTAATCGTCCTCTGTGCCATCCTATTTTCATTCTCATTCTACGCACTACAGGAAAAACTGCAGTTTCCGACGGCCTTATTATTGCCGACGGGGGCTGTCGGCATACAATATAGATCCCGGGCGCTTTTTAAATGGCCGTCGGCAAACCCAAACCGTCGGCATATAGTCACTATGCTGATGGTTTTCTACCGGAGACCGTCGGCGTATCACCTTCCACGTGGCTGTCCCGTTTGTTAAAACAACGGAAGGCTAACGACGCCAGCTGTATGCCGACAGCCGTGCGTATTTGATCAAACCTTGCACGTATTTGGTTAGTGCGTATTAAGGCGGTTCGAACCTTGCACCTTGTGTGCTGGCGCATATTTGTAAGTTTGCACTAACCAAATGACCTGTTGCTGCTTGGTGTACATGTTGGAGACACAGTTGTATATGTCTACTGTTTACACGGTAGTACAAAAATTCACAACATTTGTTTGAACACATTTGCTTCGTGTTGACTACTCTCTGAATATTGTGGTATTCATAATTATTTATATATCGCACCTTTATAAGTAAAATATATTTTATCAAATATATTTGCATACATAATTATTCATTATACTCAAATATATTTACGTACATAATTACTTATTGTGCACGGTTGTGCACAATAGGATATGTTTTAACAAACTTAACCATGAATATGCATGCCATTTTGCACCATAGTTTTGCACTTGCTTCATAAAAAAGTCATTTTTGGCACTTCAAAAATAGAAAATGATATTTCTTAAAATATTTTGAAAGCTCAGTTTGGCACCATTGTTTCTCATACTAAGAAACACCTATGTGTAAAATATGGGCACTTTATCACAAACTATGGCATGAGAATGGCCATAACTTAGTCATTTGGCTTGAAACTTATACATGTTTATACATGATAGACTTTTTTGTGAATGATTTTTTTGAAAAATTTGTAAAAACTCATGTTTATTATTTTCCCTAGAAAGTAGTACACATAACAGTACTCCGTGCCAAATGATTTCTTTTTTTGAGTATTTTTCAATTTCTTTGATTTTTTCGAAATTTTTTGTTAAAATGGCTGCCATGGCCATTCATTGAAAGGGGTCAAAATTTTCGAAACTATCGATGCTTCTGTGATATAATCACTACTTGTGTACCTTAAAATGTTTTTTGTAAAAAATCAGAGTAAACTATCACACAGTTGTAGTTCAAATTTGAATTACTTTCGAAAAATTGGCATAAAGTCATTTAAGTAGGCGAAATTAGGTAGAAAGCGACAAAATTCGTAATACTTAGGGATTATCCATCACATATGGACTACTTTGTGTGAGAATTGTAAGGGTTACAATTTGCACCATGTGTATGCCTTTTGAGCTGATTGAGCTTGGTCTATCTACTTTTCTAGCTGTTCTTTTAACAGTTTTCTTGCTTTTTACATGTGGCTGAAACATTTGCAATTGGTGGGATGTAACTAAATTTGGGCTTTAAGCATTTGTAATTGGTGGGCCAAAACTAAATTGTATTATATTAACCATATTTCAAGTTTAATAGTGTGATTCCAATGCTCAATCACGTATGTAGTTAGCCTATATGGGCTAATATTTTTTTTGGCAGTGGTCAGTGAGTATGCTGACGGCTTTCTCCAGGTTTGCCGACGGCTTAAATGTGGTCGCAAGTGAACTAAGTGTTGCAACGTGGCTGTTATATGCCGACGTCCCCGGTCGTCGGCAAACTTGTGGCCACCATTAGACGACCGTTTCTGTTACTTTGTTTGCCAACGGCTTTCGAAAACCGTCGGCACTGGGTTGTATGCCGACGACTTTCATATGCCGGCGGTATTTTGTTCATATGCCGACCGAGAAGAAGACGACGGCCAAAAACCGTTGGCATATGTATTTGCCATCGGCATATGTGTTTGCCGACGGTATTACCGTGTTTGCCGAAAACCGTTGGCATATGTATTTGTCGTCGGCATATGTGTTTGCCGACGGTTACCGTGTTTGACGACGGTTTTTGGCCATCGGGAATTATCTGTTTTCCTGTAGTGACGCCCCTCCCCCTTTCTGGTCAACGAGGCATCTCTCCTCGCTCGCAACGATGATGCGCCCATCATACAAGACAAGACACTAGAGTGCAGAAGCAGAGCGACTCCTATCTGTGTCGTGTAGTCGTTCCAACTTTGCGTTTCTATCAAAAACAAATGCTTTGTACCATTGGCCTATCTGCTTCACCGGGCGTACATCATTATTTTTGTAGGATAATACTAGGGAAATACAAAAGATGGATCTACAACGAAAATAAATAATAGATTTTTTTATAGAAAATACATACTGCATATAATGGGGGGTTTCGGGAGTAACATAGATTAGTATCATGGATATGTTAATGGTTTATGATACTATCTTCATAGTGAATAATAACGTATCATGCATAACTTTATTTATTAATTTATAAACTCATACTATTATACTGAAATGTGTATGTTATGATAATATCACAACTATCTCTTATTAATTACTTGACACGTCAGATTTTTTGCCTACAACAGTCTAAGAAATTAATCACTAAAAGTGTAAGAATCAAATGAAAAAGGATTTACCCGGCCGTCTGTACAAGGGTAATAAATGTGAGACACCAAAAGTCTTTCTTTTGAAGCTTGTCGACGAATCCACCGAGGAGTACGACGGTTGTCCACGTAAGTACAAGGAAACCTAGACCCTTGATAGCCATTGATATGTAACCCATGAACAAGGCATAGCTGTTGATAAACAGCACCTCCTCCCAACCGCTGTCATCAAGTTCCCGGCGGTATGCCATTCAATCTCCCTGAAGAGTGAAGAGTTGAGACCAATCCAATACGATCAGAAATTCAGAATAGCATGCTCGATCATTCTTTCAATTTTGAACAAAATGAACGGAGAAAATTTACGGCGGCGGACGTTCTGAGCGGCGTCTTACAGCACCATGCGCCCCGAGCCATCCGTTTGGCTTCTGTGGCCACAATCACGTTCATGATCGAAGCCGGGCACATATGGAAGGGAGGTTCATCTCTCCGTAAAATATATACGAGTAACATGGATTCCGCTCGCTATCCATGCATAATAAACAGAAAAGCTAGAGAAATTTGAAGCTCCGATGTATTGAAGGGATCAACCGATCTTACCTTCAGCGAGTGGAGACAGCGATCGATTTTCGACAGCCAGAAGAGAAATACAATCTCTATCTCAGCCCAAATTTAACACGCAGAAGGGAAAGGAATTGAACACTAGCTGGAGCTCAATATGTAAGAATGCACAGGCCCGTCCCTGGGTTATGGAGTAACAAGGTTTGGAAGATAACGCTACTAGCTAGTCAGTCAATAGTGGGAACGCGCGCTTGGCTGCGCGAGGCACATCCACTTCTACCGTGTGGCTGAGATAGGTTTGAGACTTGAGAGTGACCGTGGACTCCACCTTTGCATGTATTCGTTTCGTGCAGAGTATCTGCTCCACCATTGCTTGCACATTCACTTCTCCGCCGATGGAAACGACGGCTCTTGTCGTCGACCGTTGCTATGCTCATGCAGGAACGGTTATTGGTTTGAGTGCCAATGTTCACGTCAGAGCCATGCGTCATGCGTGGGAAAGTCTCCTGGCTGCATATGACGGGTGCCCCTTCTGGGTCCATGCATGGCCTGTACATGCCTTCCAACTTGGCTGGAAGGTTGAACCCTTTTTTTTTTTTTGCGGGATACCACAAGATTACAACAAAGTTACAGAGAGGACCTCCTCGAAGATGAAAATAACACAACAGTCCCTCTGCAGAGAGAAGCTACCGACACGAGCAGCACATGCCGGCGGCGCGCCGCCGCCGCACCATCACAGCCTTGAACACGAAGATGCCCCCAGGCGGACGGGAAGTCGCCGATCCTCGAACTCCGAAGAGCCTCCATCCTGCGCTGCCGATCTCCACTCTCCCTTGCTGCAACCACCGCGGCATCAGTCTTCATATCTGGATCCGCCGCACCGGAATCCAGAGCGGGGGAAATCGCGCCCGGCGGCCACCGGGGGTCTCGAGCGCGATGACGGAGGTGCTCCACCATGGAACCACCACGAGCTCCATCGCCGGAGAGGATGAACACCACCTGCAAAACCAAAAGCCGGCCCGCCTCCTCCTCCACGACGACGCCGGCGAGGCTACCTACAGCTCCTACACTACAAAAAGCAGGGAAACGAGGTTCCCCCACCCTCCCGCCGCCGAAGCGGCCGGCGGAGGGAGGGGGAACCGGCGCAACGCCGGCGGCGAGGTGGATCTGCGGGTGGGTGAAAAAATCTCCTTCTACTGTAGCGGGCAGAAGAGAGCGAGTCCAAGTTCGCTTTGGAAGGTTGAACCCTTTGACCATGGCGATCCATCTATGGCGGTTTCGTTTGAGTTCAGCTTTGTCATGGCTATAATGTATGGAAGTGGCGGGTTGGCAAGTGTAGTCGGCAATAGAGGGTGGATGACACTTGGCGCTGCCCTTGAGTACCGGTTTTGAACTCCAGATGAAAAAAATCCCATGGTCTGATATGCGTTGGTTGTACTTGCTGCATATACATCATTAACTTGCTTTTCCGATAAATCGAATATATTAATATCGGAGATACCAATTACATCTATCTGCAACAACGAAATGTCATGAAAACATTTGAGATGCACACATCTGTTCCGAAAGGAAGAAAAAAAGATCTCGATGCAATGATCTTGTAGCTGTAACACAAACCACCACCTAGACAACACCCGGAGTCCAAATTCTCCAAAAGTGACGCGTCCAAGAAATAAACAGTGCATAAGCGTCATCGCCACCCAATCATAGACCTTAGGTTGAACCCTAGAGTAAGTACTCGCTCTTAAAACAATGCCTTCCACAAGGCCATTGTCAGGCATAACCTGTTAAATCCAGACCTTTGATTTTCACCCTGAAAAGTAAGACTCCTTACTCGTCGTGTGCTGCCGCCCACACTTGCCGCTGCCATTGCTACAAGTCATGAATCATTAAGCAAATTCCTCATCGCCTCGAAGACTTGGTCCGCCATTGCTAGATCTCAGACCTTAGTCGTTATGACATTCTCCACTACTATCGTCACCAAAGAAATCGAATATCGAATTGTCTCATGGTGACAACAAACAACGAAGGTTCGCGTCACTCCATCATATGTAGCCTCATGGCCAGAAATATGGGTGCACATGACCGAATCCCATCCTATTCAACAATCTATAGGCGTCAAGTGCGTAATGGATATCTCCAGCGGAGCCTTCCGGAACTCGTCAACGGCTAGATAAATGAAGGCCAATATCCGGCAGGACACCGTCTTGGCGCGAGGAGAACCCTAGAACCACCTCCATTATTCAAGCAAACTAGCCGGCCCCCATGCCGCCGGACAGAGCAAAAGAGAGGAGATTGGCTGCAGCACCTCTACGCCCGCACCACTCTGAACATAGCAGTCCCAGCCGGCCCAGATCGGGTCCTGAGGCCCAGATTGGACTTGCCACCCGCCACCCACCTCCAACGCGCTGCTCCGGCCTCAGGTGCTGGTCCCTATGACCACACCGCCCTGCACCACCGTCACCGCCCACATCACTAACTTGCTGTGATGGCATTGTAGGTAGTAACACCTAAGTGTGCGTCTCTTAGTGGCTCGTATCAACAATAGCACCAATAGGTATCTTATCTTTTCCTTCAAAATTAAGGGCTAGCAGAAGATAATATCATTTATTAATTTGTAGGATACACGCTAGCACTTTCTATTGGGGTACACTATGTTATGGTAACATCACTATGATAGATCACGGCTCTCTTTTGTCATTTCACTACAGGAATGAGAAGCTAAGCCGACGGCTTTTTGCCGTCGGCATAGCAGTCGTCGGCATAGGCTATGCCGACGGCAGCCGTCGGCTTAGCTCCGTCGGCGTACGTGCCTGTAGGCATAGCCCAGAAAGCCGTCGGCATAGGTCTACAACGACGGCAAAGCCGTCGACAATAGTGTCGTCGGCATTTTTTTTCCGAATAATTTTTAATTTTTTTGAACTTTTTTAACTCTTATTTAACTTTTTTTGAATTTGTTTAACTTTTTTAATTCTATTTCGAAATTTTCCACGTAGCCACATACTTAATCTCTAATTACAGATTTAATCATAGGTCAAAGTACTTACCCTGGTCAAACTTCCCATTCGGTCACCCATCCTGTGGACTGCTACAGCCCAAGCATGCTTAACTTTTGAGTTCCTTTCAAATTAGTTTCCAAATGAGAAGTTAGAACTTACTGATATTACTACCCTATCAATCATATTGACCCCTCGGTTACGATATTACACTTTTTCATTGTTTAAATTTTAAAACTTTGTTTGAATAAGTAACAATGATTATGTAATAGTATATTTTGAATAAATAACAATAAAATGAATTTTACTTTATATTTTCCTTTTTACATTTAATATGAAATAATTCATATCTTTAAATCCGTAAATCAAAATTTGACAAATAAAATGTCTAAGTCGATTAGAAAAATGAGAGGAATCCAAGTATGAGATCCATATCATCTTTTTCATCATCTATATGGCTTTTTCTAACATATTTTTGGTACTTGCTTAATAAAAAAAGTCATTTTGGCACTTTAAAAAATGGAAAAATGATATTTATAAAAATATTTTGAAAAAACTCAGTTCTGCAACATTATTATTCATACTAAGATACACCTATGTGTCAAATATGAGCATATTATCACAAATTACTTTACGGGAATGATCATATCTAGGTCATTTGACTCGAAACTTCTACATGTTTATAGATGATTGACTTTTTTGTAAAGAAGTTTTTTAGAAAATTTGTCAAAACTCAAGTTTATCATTTTTCCTAACAACTAGTACACATAACAGGACTCCATCCCAAAGGATTTCATTTTTTGAGTATTTTTTCACTTTCTTTTATTTTGTTGAAAAAATGGTCAAAATGGACGATGTGCCTATTCATCGAAAGGGGTCGCATTTTTCAAAACTATCGACGGTTCGATGATATAACCACTACTGGTGTATCTTAAAATGAATTTTGTAAAAATTTCAGAGCAAACTATCACACACTTGTAGTTCAAAATTCAATTACTTTCGGAAAATAGGCATAAAGTCATTTTAATAGGCAAAATTAGGTAGAAATCGAGAAAATTCCTAATATTGCTGGATTATCCATAAAATATGGTCTACTTTGTGTGATAATTAGATGCGTGCCATTTTCCACCATATTTTTTGTACTTCCTTCACAAAAAATGTCATTTTTCACAATTAAAAAATGATATTTCTAAAAATATTTTGAAAAAACTTAGTTCTACAACATTGTATGTCATACCAAGATACACCAATGTGTCAAATATGGGCACATTATCACAAATTACACCACGAGAATGATCATATCTAAGTCATTTGACTCGAAACATCTACATGTTTATAGATGATTGACCTTTTTGTGAAGAAGTTTTTTGAAAACTTTGTCAAAACTCAAGTTTATCATTTTTCCTAGCAACTAGCCGTCGGCTTAGCCCTGTGTCGAACGGTTTTTCTTCGCGGGCTCTATACCGACAGCCCCGACAAAAAGCCATCGGCATAGATCATCGTTCCTGTAGTGTTTAATAGTATCATGTCAGTAGTACGCTTAGTTGGTATTGCACAAGGATATATGTTACTATCTATATTATCCCAGTATGAAACGCATCATTCAAGCTATAGAGGCAAGATTACCAGTTGTTAGCCCTTTGTGTCACATTATATGAAACATTCACCAGTGGAGATCAAGATTTGGCTCTTGAGTTTGACGCACGTAGCTTTTCAAAGAAGCTCAAGGAGATTTTAGTTAAAAACAGTGACGCCACGGCTGTCTACCTGCAAACTATGAAGCTTACCGATTACAGTGGGATGGTCATATTTTTTTTGCGGGAACAACGGAGGGCTAAGAGCCCACCTGACTCACTTGCATTGTAAAATCAAACCTTTCTTCAGGTTCAGGTAAATGTTGAACGAAATTCGAATTTGACGAAATTCGTGAAATTGTTGTGCGAATTTGGATCCAAAATCGAGGAGTTAGAGTCGACCAAACTCAAAACCGATCACGGGGATGGAACCTACTCGTCGACGCACATATATTTTGTGTATATAATTTCTGGAAAACGCGGGGACTGTTCTGTAATTTTTTTAGCAAAATTCGTCAAATGTTTGTACGAATTTGGATAGAAAATTGAAGAGTTAGAGTCGATACAACTCGGAACCGATCACGGGGGTGGAACATACTCGTCGACGCGCATATAAACTCAAAAGATGGAACCTACTCATCGACGTGCATATATTTCGTGTATATAATTTCTAGAAAACGCGGGACTGTTCTGCCAAAAATTTGACAAAATTCGTCAAATGTTTGTGTGAATTTGGATTGAAAATTGAGGAGTTAGAGTAGACACAACTCGGAACCGATCACGGGGGTGGAACATACTCATCGACGCGCATATGTTTCATGTATATAATTTCTGGAAAACGCGGGGTTTTTTTGCAAATTTTTTGAGAAAAATCATCAAATGTTTGTGCGATTTGGATCAAAAATTGAGTTAGAGTCGACCGAACTCGAAACCGATGATGGTGATGTAGCGTATTCGTCGATGCGCATATGTTTCATGTATATAATTATTGGAAAACGCGGGGTCTTTTTTGCAAAAAATTGACAAAATTCGGCGATTGTTTGTGCGAGTTTGGATCCAAAATCGAGGAGCTAAAGTCGACAAAACTCGAAACCGATCACGGGGGTGGAACCTACTCGTCGACGCGCATATATTTCGTGTATACAATTTTTGAAAAACGCGGGGACTTTTCTGCAATAAATTTGACAAAATTCGTCAAATGTTTGTGCGAATTTGGATCCAAAATTGTGGAGTGGGAGTCGACCAAACTCGAAGCCGATCACGCGAATGGAACCTACTTGTCGGCACGCATATATTTCATGTATATAATTTTTTGGAAATGCGAGGACTTTTCTGCAAAAATTTTGACAAAAGTCGTCAAATGTTTGTGCGAATTTGGATCCAAAATTGAGGAGTTGGAGTCGACCAAACTCGAAGCCGATCACGGTGATGTAGCGTACTCGTCGACGCGCATATTTTTCGTGTATATAATGTTTGGAAAACGCGGGGTCTTTTCTGCAAAAAAATTGATAAAATTCATCGAATGTTTGTGCGAATATTGAGGAGTTAGAGTCGACGGAACTCGAAACCATTCACGGGAATGGAACCTACTCATCGGCGCGCATATATTTCATCGCCTCGAAGTGTGGCGGCAGGACATCGACGCAGGCGAGCGCCATCTCCATGACGTCCGCGCACTCGGACACGGCGAGTTCCACGAAGAGCTGCAGCTTCTCGCCCGTGACGCCGTCCACGTAGAGGAAGACGACCTGCGCGCGCGGCCGATGCCACGGCGACGTCAGGTCCGGGAACGCGAACGCGAACGCCGTGGCACTTGGCGACATCGCCGGAAACTTGACGGAACAGCTGGCCGCTCTCCGGGCGAGCAGCGTCGCTGCCAGCGGCTGGAACGGCACAAAACGCTTGGCGCGGCCGCCGCTCTCGACGAACCTCGTGAACTCGCCGACGCCTTGGGCCAGCCTCATCAGCTCGCCGCCACCTAAGGCGAACAGCTTTTTGCTCGCCCGAGCGACGCGCATCGGCAGCCACTGGCGACACGCGTCCTCGGCGTCGACGCGGTACTTGTGGGCCCAGAGGATGCGCTCGCCCTCCTCGGCGGCTTGCCTGAGCTTGTCGCGCCACCGGTCGAGCGGCCGGTTGGTGATGTGCCAGTCGTCCGCCTCCTCGATGGCTGCCTGAATCCTGAGCAGGGCCACCTCCATGATCTCCATCCTCTCCTTATTTTCTCTATGGGTGTCGTCCTCCTCGCGGCGGCCGATGAGGTACGAGCATATCCTGCTCACGGCCTCTCCGACGACCGCTGAGCCGACGACCTCACTCACTGAGAGTTCCGGCATACTTTGATTTGTGGAAGAATTCCAGCCAGTTGCTAATATATAATGATCGTGCGAACTGAGAAACAATGAAAGCATGTGCAGCGAAGAAAAAGATGTTCGCGACATGACTGAAACAAAGGCCGGATCGGTAGAGTGAACATGGAGACTAGCTAGACTTCAGAGTTTGACAAAAAACACAGCTTCATGTTCTTAAATAATGCCAAAAATATTGTTTGATAATCTGTTTTTCATTCGGAGATTGTTCTTTTGCACGTATCCATTAGAGCATGCATGTATAATGTTTATCTTACAAATACGAAAAAATAGGGCACAAAAAATTGTTCTAAGCATGAATTTGCAAATAAGAACAATAATCTCACTCACCAAGATAAAGTCCAAAACTTGAAATGTGTCTTAACCATGAACCTAGTGCATGTATGTAGCGGTACTCCGCGGGCCCTTTGGCCACATGGTTCCCATTTCGAGAAAAAACTGTGCCCGTGATGCACCGGACAATACCACCCACACTAGAAGAAAACGGGCCTACAGTCCCGGCTGGCAAGGGGCTTTAATCCCGGTTGGCCAACCGGGACTGCTCAACTACAAACCGGGACTAAAAGGCCCTCCATGTGGTCACGGCCGAGCTCGCGGGGTGGAGGCCTTTAGTCCCGGTTCGTATCACGGACCGGGCCTACAGGTTTCTTCTTTTTTTCTTTTCAATTTATTTAGGGTTTAGGGGGCTAGGGTTTAGGAGGGGTTTAGGGTTTCGGATTTTATGTTTTCCATCGTATGGAGATCACGTCGATGCGCCAAAAACAAGTTTTCGTATACATAAAGTTCATACTACACACGGAGATCACGTTGATGCATATTCATACACATAATTTGGTATATATATCTATTTAATTACATGGAGATCACTAAATTACATGGAGGCATATTATCGGACAGGGTGTTCTCCTCTTTCAGGTATGACCTCCGCAAGCAAAAATCCCGCCAATTTCTCCGCAATTGCTTTTACGCGGTCCTCTGGTAGGAGCGCGTTCCGCATCCTTGCCATCTTTAAAAGAAGGAGATCAATATGAATATATGACTTGTGTGTATATATATCAAATCATCTTAAAAAAATTATGACTAGTATTTACATACTTCAATTTGTCTTCGATTTCTGCGGTTCTCACTGGTCATCATGTGAATGTACTCGCAAACGTAGTATGCACATAAATTAGTCCCATGTGGCTGTCTCAGGCACCATTGTACGAGAATAGAATTCAATCAAATAATAATCAAGCATGATAATGATATTGAAACTAGAATTAAAGAGATGCGCATACCTAGCTAGTACTATTTACCTGGTTCAGAACAAATTGCAGCTCCGGTTTCCATTCACCGGGTTCATTCTTGATGAACCGTTTTCAAACTCTGCCCAACAAAGAAAATGAATAAAGTAGTTATTAATTACTTGATATCAGGAAATGAACGAAAGAGACCAATATAGTGCGATAATGATTGAAATTACTTCTGGAGCATATCAGTCAGGCTCTTGTATTGTTTATGATCTCTCCGTAATGAGTCCATGACTTCAACAGTTCCTTCCTCAACTCTAATGATTAGCAGAATCCAGTGGAATCTGCACACGTTTATATAGCCAGACATGCATAACTCATCAATTACACTTAATATCGAGTAAGCAAAATAGAATGTGTACAAGACAGTAACACTCACCTGAAGTTGTAAGGAAAAAGCATGTGTGTTTTCATATTATGTTTCTTTAAAAATGCTAGCAAAAGTTTCTTCATGTCCTTGGGAAAGTATTGAATGGTATATTCATAAACATTATTTGGGTCAATGAACCCAATGTCTCAGATTCCCTCTCTTTTGCATTCGAGAATCTTCATTTTGCATAATAGCGTACAAAAGAATATAGTGAGGATAATTACAGGCAATAAACGAGCTGAGCTAAAGAGTTAAATTACAGAAATAAATCACTTAAAGACAATATCAAGTGACGAGAGATTTGTCGAGGGCATCTGGAGTGTATAGCTGAAAAAGTTCGGTAAACTCAATTTGCACGTAATCTTGTAAGAAGTGCTCTTCCTTAACGTTCACCATGAGCATGGTTCGCTCTTCCTTTGCGACTTTCATGTACCAGTCATGCAATCTTCGCATTTGTGTTGTTAGATTCGAAACCTGCTCAGGTCTGACCAGAGACTGTCCGTGAACATATTTCCATGCTATCTCAGCAATGGGGTAACCGCTGTCGCCTATGACTTGAGGAGCAACACTGAGTCCAGTACTGTCGTCCTTATCGGGAAACACCTTGAGCGGGGCGATCGATTGTTGTTCCTGTTCTCCGAGCTGGGGAACTTTTTTCCCGCTTTTCCCCAGTGAGCTATATGACTTCTGAATAGCGCGCTCATAGTCTGATGGCAACTTCGGTTCCGGGTCCGATAAGTTTTTGTAGAAGCGCTCAACGACCTCCGGAGCTAGTTTCTCCTTTGGCTCGGGCTTTTTCGGTGCAAGTTGTCTTTTGACATCGGCAGCCACGATCGCTCTGTTTTCCTCGTCAGTCCTTTCGTAAGCTAACTTCTCAGGAGTCTTGTATTTTGACTTCTTTCTACTTTTCTTCTTAGTCGGCGAATAAGTGAGCTTCCGCTTATTTAGCAGCTTAGTGGGCGAAGACGGCTGACGCGGCGGAGATCGAGATGGACTCGCGCTGGGCTCCCTCTCAGGGAGGGGTGGACTTTGCTGAGGTGGATTGCTACAAGGAGGAGTCCGCGGAGGGGTGGAGTCTGCAAACACGATGTATTCCTTTTTCCATAGAATGATACCACCCCTGACTTCTCCCAGTGTCGTCTCCCCGTCACCTCCAGCCATGTCAAGCTCCACTGTTTGAAATCCCGACAGAACTTCATCCACCCCGATACGAGCATAGCCAGCTGGAATCTGACTGCCATGTAAGCGTGCTGCAGGTTCATTAGGCAAAGCAAAGCCGACCGCCACCTTGAAGGATATGTTCTTCACTGACTGATGTAGATCACACATTTTCTTCTCCGTGATATTATCCACGGGGTAGCGAGCCATCGGTGCTTCATCCATCAGTGCATCATGATCACCCAGGAGCGCCGTGAAATCCACGCTGCTTTTCAGCTGAGATGGGCCGATACTATGGAATGTAGGATCTTCTTGGTGCCGCTCAGATGCCCTTTGCTGGCTATTAATTATGTCCAGTTGTTCCTGCTGCCGCATGACTATGCGTTGCAATTCCTCGTGATTTGCTTCTAGCCGTTGGATCCGGTCTGCCTCCTGCTTCTTTTTTCTCTGACGGCTTCAATAAGTGTCAGCGCTCTCCGGAAACCCAGTCTTCCACGGAACACCGGGGCCATAGCCTCGTGTTCGTCCTTTGTGTTCAGGATTCCCGAGGGCGAGTGTCAGCTCGTCGTTCTCTCTGTCGGGCTTGAACGTTCCCTCTCGAACTTTTTCTATTGCTTTAACAATTTCTTTGGTGACCTTTTGAATTTTTACCTTATTTTTC
Organism: Poa pratensis; assembly: GCA_947311845.1. Lineage (NCBI taxonomy): Eukaryota > Viridiplantae > Streptophyta > Magnoliopsida > Poales > Poaceae > Poa > Poa pratensis. Next base: position 23,066,093 of record CAMZMU010000116.1, on the reverse strand, counting down.
TCCCTTGGAATAAGCTTCCCTGTCTCTGGGTCCAATGATGCCCCATGCCCGTACAACCAGCGCTTGGACCTCTCGGGAAATTCCGCTGTTTCTGGAGTGACCCCTTTAGCAATCAGGTCGGCGTCTCTTTGTTCCCACTTAGGCGGCAGTCTCGTAGCCACCTGGCCCCAAAACATGGTGATATTCCTTTTTCACAGCATTTATCTTATTTTTTCTGACCTTTCCACAGCTTCAGACGATACCTTGTACGCCTTAAATTCGTCCCAGTGATAATTATGCTTCTCCAGTGGTCCAGTGAATGTTGGAGTTTCTTTTTTCTTCAGATATTCAGCCCATGTTTTTTTCTTGAAGCTCTGGAATTGTGTGGCCATCATCTTAAGAGCCCACTCCTTGACTTTCAACTTCATGTCATCTTCCAGACCTGGCGGTAGGTTGAAATGTGTCATGAGTGTTGTCCAAAGCTCATCTTTGGATCCTTGGTCGACAAAACTAACTCCTCCGTCGCCGTCTCCCTTTGGCTTATGCCATTCTCGAATGCTGATTGGGATGTTGTCCCTAACAACTCCACATTGATTTATAAAAAAAATTACGTTCACTGCGGGAGCAAGCGGTTCGCCATCTGCAGCAACTTCCTTGATCGGGAACCTTTGATTATCGCCCAACCTTTTGGTCGGGCCTCGTTGCCTTTTACCAGATTGGCTCGATCCGGAGGGCCTAGCAGATTGGCTCGATCCGGAGGGCTAAAAGAAAAAAGATTCGTTAATGAGTGCAATACAAATCAATTAATGCATCTACTGCAATACAAATTAATTAATATACCTCGCCGGAATTTGTTAAGGGCCCTTCGTCTCTTCGTTCTACCTTAGCTCCCTCACCGTAGTCGTTCAAAAATTGTGAGCTGTAATCTTCTCCAGCTTCTCCACCGGCATCTTCTTCACCTTCTCCACCGGCATATATCATATTTAATATTTGCTCTTCACCTTCTATGCCGCGGGCGTCCATAGCTTAACTACAAACCGAATGTAAAAAGGGTAAAAACATGAGCACCTAAAGGGTTGCTACACTAGTTGAGTGCCCGTGCGTTGCTACGGAGATTGTAAATTTTGAGTTTAAGTAACCATTACTGCTCACAATCATTACTTCAACAAAGAGACACATATATAGTAGTCACACATATATAGCAATTTTCATACATCATTGTCTTTACTGTTTGCTCTGCTACTAAAACACAAGGAATTATCATTACTTGCCAAGGTAATTGTAGAAATGCCTTCTAGATGTCGCTTTGTTAGATGCTGAATTCTGACTTAATTTTGATGCACTCTTGATAGTTCAATGTCCCTGGCTCCCTGCAATCAATTATATATGCTTTCAATTTAGTAACAAGAATATGAAACAAAATAAAATAAACTACACAAATTTAGTAACAAGAATATTTTATATGCTTTCAATTTAGTAACAAAATAAACTTCCATGAAACTAATTTAGTGACAAAATAAACTACACAAAATTTGCATTTAAAATTTGCATCTTAAAATTTGCATACAAAATTTGCATCTAAAATTTGCATCTTAAAATTTGCATACAAAATTTGCATCTAAAATTTGCATCCATTTTTAGAGTGATTCAATTTTACTGAAAAGAGCATTTTGTTGATACAAATAGATGACAGTACGGTCCCCCAGTCAGGGATTTCGCTATTTCTAGGAATGACGTCATCAATGCAGCTCAGCTCCTGTCCATACTCGAATTCGATGAATTCGAGCGCACAAATACGAATTTGAGCGTGCACCAGATAGGGCACGACTCGGTGAACCTAACGGTGGCGGTGCCGCTCCCAAATGGTCACCGGAACACGGCCGGCGACGAGCTCTTGCGGCGGCCAGAGACTACGCACGAGACTAGCTACGACTACCCAACGCAAATTGAAGCAAAATAGTGGGGATGGGAAGGAGTGTATGCTCACCACGAGTTGGGAGCGCTTGGCGACGCCGGTCGGGGGTTGGCTTGAGGGGATGGAGGCGCGGCGGCTCTGGCCGGTCGATCCGCGCGACGGCAGAGGTGGACGGCGCGGTGGCAGCGCGTGTCGGAGGGGACACGTCGGAGAGGGGCGCGGCGGCGGCGGGAGACGAGCAGGGCTTCGCCGGGCGACAGATCGATCGGAGAGGAAGCAGTTGTGCGGCGCGGTGAATGGTCGATTTGGTCCAAGTGCTGGGAAGAAAAGGGCACGAAAGGCCTTTAGTCCCGGTCGGTACCACGAACCGGTACTAAAGGACCTTTAGTCCCGGTTAGTGGTACCAACCGGGACTAAAGGTATTTTGGGGCCGCCGCGAAATCCAGCACGCGACCCACCTTTAGTCCCGGTTGGTATTACCAACCGGGACTAAAGGTAATTTGGAAATGAAATTTTGAGCGCGAGGACCACAGTTTTATTTGTTCTTAAATTTGTTTTTTAAAGAATGTAATAAACTTATAAAATCAATATCTTTTGATCTGCTTATCAAAAAAATGCAAGTAATATATCAAATTGTTCAGAAAAATGTAATCTATCTATTTATAACAAATTCATTCATGTTTGAAAATGTGAGGTAAATTCAATTGATTTCAAAATTTGGAATTTGAACTCCATTAAGTCATTAAACATGTTTGCATGCTTAATATCAATGCATTAACTTGCTCATGCATACATGTTGATTGTTATATTAAATATTTTTGAGTGATGTTTCGACGCTCCGGCGCGCCATTCCCGTCGAAACCCTAAGCGTGCGACTTTTTGAGGGGGTAGAACAGTGGAATTTACTATGTCATGCAATAAACAAGGAAAAATGGCATGCGACTAAACACATCAATGAACAAAACACACGGTTTCCCCGAGCTACAGTCCCACACTGGCTGCGATATCGTCACATGCAGTGTGGGACTGAGCTCGGGAATCCGGATGATTTATGTTGGTCGACCTAAAGTAAACTGAAAACTAATTGTATTGAATACCTAAATACAGCTGAAACAAAACACCCGGTTTCCCCTAGCTACAGCCCCACAGTGATTCACGGTCGAATGCCTTTACATTCACTGTGGGACGCAGCTAGGGAATCCGAATGTTTTGTGTTTTGAGCAGAAGAATGAGAGGAACCTGGCTGAGATGGTGGCCTATTTATAGGCGTCCTTAGGGATGAGAAACTGGCGCCAAAGCGAGACACAACAGAGTTGGAAGAGGCGGGAAATTTTCCCGCCCACCGCTGTGCCAAATTTGCGCGGCAAATCCAAAGTTTTTCGCTCGTGTTCTTTGCCGAGTCCCGCTGAAAATTCAGTGTTTAGAGTTTTCTTCTGAGTTTTCATAACACAGTTACATAAAAGGTTTAATACATTATTACACATCACCAACATTCCTATCTAGTGTTTGGGCATAAACTTTTTCTTCGCGTGTGTCCCTTGCTTATGATTGCGCCGTAACCATGGAGAATCTTCATCATTTAACAGGATACTTGGGTCACTGTTCACTGTGAAGGGTGGAATTTCATCAAACTAATTATAATCTTCTGACATGTCTGTCTTGTCCTCCACCCCACGATGTTTCTTTTCCCTAAAAGAACTATGTGGCGCTTTGGTTCATCGTATGATATATTCGCTTGCTTATCTTTTCTTTTTTCGGTCGATAGACATGTACTTCACATAGAAAACCAGAGCCACATCTTTGGCTAGGACGAATGGTTCGGTGTGGTACCAAGATTGTTGAGATCCACTGTTGTCATTCCGTACTTTGGGTCTACCTTTACCCCGCCTGTCAGCTTGACCCATTTGCACTGAAACAAAGGGATCTTAAAAGAAGATCCATAGTCAAGTTCCCATATATCCTCTATGTAACCATAATATGTGTCCTTTTGCCCATTGTTGTTTGTTGCATCAAAACGGACATCACTGTTTTGGTTGGTACTCTTTTTATCTTGGGCGGCCGTGTAAAATGTATTCCCATTTATCTCATACCCTTGGAAAGTCAATATAGTCCAAGATGGTGTCCTGGCCAACAAGTACAGCTGTTCTCCAACATTGGTGTTATTAATGAGATGTGTTTGCAACCAACCGCCGAAAGTCTCCATGTGTTTTCCTTTAATCCAGGAGTCAGTACGCTCCGTGTTTTCGGAGCGTACAATATTCATGTGTTCCACGATATACGGAGCCACCAAGGTGGAACTTTGTAGAACTGTGTAGTGTGCTGAGTGAAAGAATGCCCGTCCATACTTATTATTGGTTTCTTTCCTAGCGTGCCTTTTCCACTCAGTTCCCCTCATGCCGCGATTGAGGAACACCAATCGGTTAAGGTCAGGAATAAAGTCAACACAAAACTCAATGACCTCCTCTGTTCCATAGCCCTTGGAGATGCTTCTTTGCCTAGCACGGTTATGAACATATTTTTTAAGACTCCCATGAACCTCTCAAAGGGAACATATTGTGTAGAAATACAGGACCGAGAATAATCTCTTCGACTAGGTGAACTATGAGGTGCGTCATAATATTGAAGAAGGATGGTGGGAACACCAACTCGAAGCTGACAAGACATTGGACCACATCCTTCTGTAAACTTGTAGAGTTTCTGGATTGATTACCTTCTGAGAAATTGCATTGAGGAATGCACATAGCTTCACAATGGGTACTCGAACATTTTCCGGTAGAAGCCCCCTCAATGCAACCGGAAGTAATTGTGTCATAATCACGTGGCAGTCATGAGACTTTAGGTTTTGGAACTTTTTCTCTGCCATATTTATTATTCCCTTTATATTCGACGAGAAGCCAGACGGGACCTTGATACTGCTCAGGACTTCAAAAAAGATCTCCTTCTCTTCTTTGGTAAGAGCGTAGCTGGCAGGACCTTGATACTTCTCTGGATTCAGGTCGTCTCGTTCGTGCATACGTTGCTGGTCTAGCCGTGCATCCGGTGTATCTTTCGTCTTCCCATACACGCCCAAGAAGTTTAGCAGGTTCACGCAAAGATTTTTCGTCACGTGCATCACGTCGATTGCAGAGCGAACCTCTAGGATTTTCCAATAGGGTAGCTCCCAAAATATAGATTTCTTCTTCCACATGGGTGCGTGTCCGTCAGCGTCATTCGGAACAGATTGTCCGCCAGGACCCTTTCCAAAGATTACTTTTAAATCCTTGACCATACCATATATATCATCACCAGTAGGGCGGGTAGGCTTCGTCCGGTGATCTGCCTCACCTTTGAAATGCTTGCCTTTCTTTCTTATGGGATGCTGTTTGGAAGAAATCGATGATGCCCCGGGTACACATTCTTCTTATATTTATCCAAATATATACTTTCAGCCACACCTAAACAGTGCGTGCATGCATTGTATCCCTTGTTTGACTGTCCTGAAATTACTAAGAGCAGGCCAATCATTGATGGTTACAAACAACAACGCTCGTAGGTCAAATTACTCATGTTTGTGCTCATCCCACACACGTACACCTTATTCACACCACAACTGTAAAAATTCATGAACTAATAGCCTCAGGTACACATCAATGTCGTTGCCGGGTTGCTTCGGGCCTTGGATAAGCACTGGCATCATAATGAACTTCCGCTTCATGCACAACCAAGGAGGAAGGTTATAGATACATAGAGTCATAGGCCAGGTGCTATGACTGCAGCTCTGCTCCCCAAAAGGATTCATACCATTGTATTTAGACCAAACCTTAAGTTCCTTGCGTCACCCGCAAAGTCCTTGAACTCTCTGTCGATTTTTCTCCACTGTGACCCATCAGCGGGGTGTCTCAGCATCACGTCTTTCTTACGGTCTTCTTTGTGCCATCGCAACAACTTGGCATGCTTTTGTTTTGAACAAACGTTTCAACCGTGGTATTATAGGAGCATACCACATCACCTTGGCAGGAACCCTCTTCCTGGGGCGCTCGCCCTCAACATCACCAGGGTCATCTCGCCTGATCTTATACCACAATGCACCGCATACCGGGCATGCATTCAAATTCTCGTACTCCTCACCGCGGTAGAGGATGCAGTCATTAATGCATGCATGTATCTTCTGCACCTCTAATCCTAGAGGGCAGACAACTTCTTTGCTTCGTACGTACTGGGGGGCAATTCGTTATCCTTTGGAAGCATCTTCTTTAATATTTTCAGCAACTTTTTAAATCCCTTGTCAGATACACCATTCTCTGCCTTCCATTGCAGCAATTCCAGTGTGGTACCCAGCTTTTTCTGGCCATCTTCGCAATTTGGGTACAACAATTTTTTGTGATCCTCTAACATGCGCTCCAACTTCAACCTCTCGTTTTCACTTCCGCAGTTTATCTGTGCATCAAGAATGTCCCGACGAAGATCATCATCGGGCTCATCAACAATGGCCTCTTCTTCAGCTTCGTCTTCCCCATTGTAGTACCACCATGTTCAGGGAACATAGGATAGTTGTCATCATCCTCTTCTTCTTCATTGTCTTCCATTATAACCCCTCTTTCTCCGTACTTGGTCCAACAATTATAGCCGGACATAAAACCGGACTGCAACAGGTGGAAGTGTAGGGTTTTTGAGGAAGAGTAATCATTTGTATTCTTACAGACACTACATGGACAACAAATAAAACCATTCCGCTTATTTGCCTCAGCCACATGGAGAAAATTATTCAGGTCACTAATGAACTCGGGACTACGTCGGTCACCGTACAACCATTGCCAGCTCATCTGCATTATATAAACTAGTCGTTAACCCATGCAGATCTAGCAATTTCAAATGACACACACATAGTAGAAGCATCTTATTACATATGGATTATAAACACCAAAAAATATTGGATAAGGATTTTGTAGTACTATTACAAAACCAAAATAATAGTTTTCCATGGAAATTCTGCCTCTTCTACTTTCATGATATTCTAGTAAGATTGGATGGCAAAGATTTCTCATTTTATCTCTTTCTTCTCGCTTTATCTCCTTTCTATTTTCGCTAATGTGAGAGGCATCGGCAGCCTCAACCACAGTTCAAGCTTCGGCTCACGACATGACTTTATCATACCATAATGAACCCATAGAGGAAAACAAAAGAATTTCTTTAATTTGCGCTACTGTTAAAGCAATTTACATATATAGGGTTTGGTGAAATGCTACTTAATCAAATACGTATTCGAATTTTGGTCAGATTATATCTATATTAATACATAAGTAGCTCTCCCGACGCCATATTCATACATACTTAACTAAATTAATATTGGTAACATGTATGTCTTACATGGCTATTACCATCTGCAAATTATAACACAGCACTGTACGGGAACAACACCTTGTTGGAATAGAGTAGGCTATGGACAGATACATCCTTGAACACCATGCTTATCCTTGAACTGTACATACACAGTTAGTTTAAATTGATTGACGGAGTACTCAGTTATTGTTGTTCTCAATGCTATTGTGACCTGGAAATTGGAAAGATCCCATGAAATAATACTTTTTTATAGAGCATGAATTTGAACTGATAGTTGATTTTCATTAGAAGCTTACATTGAAGTTATGTTGGCAGCAAACCTGATTAATGCTGAACAATATGTAAAACAGTAAAGTAAATAGTTATAGCTGAAATTCACTTTGGCTCCAGGTGCATTTGCTCACTTCACCGGAAAACACATTTAGAAGTGTAATGTTTTTCAAAAAACAATCGCACACCTTATATGTGCTCAAGTAAAGTTTCTCGAGAAACTGGCATTTATAGTGGCCTTAATTATGTTTGCTTTTAAATTTATCCATGCAAGTGTCAAATTTTAGTGCTTTTAAAATAGGAATGTTATTTCCCACCAAAATGCATATGTTCCACAATTAACAATAACTTCCATATGATATTAATTTTTAATTAAGGAGTCAAATAAAGTTATGTAAATAATACGTCAAGTTGTAGTGTCAAATATACAGTTGTTTTTAGAAGAAGTGCCGCTTCATATTAGAGAAAAACAGAATACTGCTATCGAAGAAGATGCAAATGAGACCATAGATCAAATAACATGAAACGTTACCTGAAAGGATCATAGGACATCACTTGATAAATTTTCCAACTTCTATTGATTCCCTTGCCTCCGTGGAGCATGGATATGGTACACATGTAAATTAATCAACATTTGCTTATATTAGATATGTGTTGGTGCAGAAGGTAATGCATGGCAAGAGACATTACATTTTAACTCTAGTTTGATTGGTCCAGCCAAGAAGTTCGGATTGTGTTAATCATGGCAAGGAGTCTACACAGAAATAACGAAGATAGGAGGAATTAAAGAACGATGGACGAATGGTCTACAGTAATTGCGACTGACGCAAGTTGTCTAGTCTTTGGCTACGTGGATAATTATCCAGCAATCAGAACTCTCAACCAAGAAGATTCTTAATCATCAAGAAAATATCTGAAGGAAAAAACGACATATTTGCTATTCATATAATCCTACCACAAATTATAAAGAGAGCGACAGGTGTTGTGAAGGATAAGTCGTACAGATTATTTTCTCTATGCATTTAGAAATCAAAATATTCACAAAAGCAGAAAAATTGATCAGTTTTATACTGGCTACTTAAAATAGATGTATGAAGATTCAGTTATTAGAACTTCAATTACCCTATATTAGATAACTGACTGCACAGCAAGAAAACAACCATTCGTTAAAGCTATTTTCCTGTATATGTTTTCTTGTAGTCCACTATTGCAGTTCTTTCTTGTGATGGACAAAGTAGGACACCCGAAAATAATAGTTTAATAAATGAAAGATAAACTGAATCATTAGAGCTTGCAATAACAGCCTCCAAACTCTCGAAAATAATATGGATGTAAGTTTTTTTTTATCAACAATGACACTTTAAGCACATCCCTTTGACTGTCCAGTATTCTTGTGTGACCTGAGCCTCTAAACATTCTTCCACGGCCCTTATACGTATTAGTTATTTTTCTAAACAAAGATAGGGTGGTCGGCCTATATGATAGTTTATGGATGACAAAGCTGCAATTAGAAATAATGACATAAATGTGAAGCTGTAAATTGACGCTTATCATGAATTCAGATATATTACCTTTTTGCACACTGTATTGACGACCAATGAAACCCAGTTCTGAATAGAGGAGAGCTCTAGAAAATAATAGAAATAATACAGAATCAGCGTGTTTCACAAATGCACACTTCTGCAGTAATTTTAATACCACTTGTATAAGAAAAGCATACCATCGTTACCATCTATACACTGCACTCTGAGATGGCTACTTCTACTTCAGTTAGATGCAGAAATAGGATATGAGCAACCACTAAAACTGAATTTAAGTAATTACAGAACTGGACTGCAACGTGGTCAGAACATAGGACCTGGGGAGACACGAAGCTGCTTGATCGGATCCTACCTTTTTCATGAAGCTGCTGATGTGTGATTGCAAGGAAAGGAGACGCAGCGAAACGGCTGATGAGGAACGGAGGCGGTAGGTGTCGAGGAGACGGCGGCGGAGACAAAGCAGATGTGGTTAAGGATCGACTCTGCGATTAATCAGACGGAAGAAAGCTTGCAGCACGTGAGAGTTAACCGGAAAGGCGACGCCCGCTGCCGGAGATCGACGTGCAGCTCGAACCTGTCTGGCTTCGGCCGCTGGCCAGATACCTGCTTCCGCCGCGCGGCAGCTCGCCTGCCCGGCCTCCCCAACACCAGGGTACCATCTAAGGTTAGAGATGTCCAGACACACGTACGTACATGTCTAGATTGAAGGGATCGGTGGATTCCGCGAGGACGTCGTTTCTTTTCCATCCCGTGAAAGATTTCTCTCGAGGCGTGCACGTGGGATAGAACGTGAGGACTCTTTTTGTCTATTCATCTGACGGCTCTACATACCTAATGCGGAAGATCGGATGGTTAATTTTCTTAGTTGTTGACGATTAACGTGGTGCTTCCGTTGGTGCCTTCAATTAGTAAATATAAGATATATCAAAAAACGTTACACTACATCATGAATAGAGAACTGACCAAATTAATTAATACAAGTTCATCACATTAAAACCAAAGTAGAGTAGTAACCAAATGTAATACATAGTTCTCATAAAACATACATTGAAACTAACATACAACTATCTAATGCATTTAAATGTAACAACAAATGCGATCAAAATCGCAACTAAGCTAACCATTGATCCAACAACATAATGATACCAGGGCTCTTTATTAATTGCATATTTTCTAATCTTTCTAATCTTCAAGCGCATTGCATCCATCTTGATCTTGTGATCATTGACGACATCGGCAAGATCTAACTCCAATTTCATCTTCTCTTCTTCAAATTTTTTTCAATTTTTCTTTCAAATCATCGTTTTCCTTTTCAACTAAATTTAACTTCTCGACAAGAGGGTCGGTTGAAATTTCCGGTTCACATACCTCCTAGATAAAAATATCTATGTCAAGTGTTGGTCGGCATAATTGTCATAAACACAAAATAAAACAAATAGTTATAAAAGATAATATACCACATCCGAATCATAGACCGGACGAGGGCCAACGGGGACGGATATCAAAACCATGGTACTATACATATAAAAACCAATCATACAAGTAAGAAAATTATACAAAGTAACTATGCATCTAAATCATACAAGTAAGATTTAAAAAATATATATATAAGAACCAGAGGCTCACCAAGGTGGTGCCGGCGACGGGACGGCGCGGGCGATCGACGGCGGTGAGGACGTGGACGGGGACGGGACGGCACTAAAACCCACAAATCATACTCTAATTTGAGCTCAAGTTGCATATAAATAAATAAACTTTCTAGCTTAGGCATTTCATCAAACACCTAGCTAGCACTTGAAACATGAAATGAGCTAAACTAGCAACGCCGGATGAAAGGATGAAGTTGCTAACCCTTGGATAGATGGAGCGCCGCCAATCTTGACAAATCGTGGAGAAAAATAGGGATGAACTCGAGCTCGGGAGAGTAAACGAGGAGAAAAATGGAGATGTGTCTCGAGCAGAAAAATGGAGATTGCTGGCTCGGGGTGAAAGATGATATAGGGGAACCCTTCAGTCTCGGTTCGTATCACGAACCGGGACTAAAGGTCCATCTTTAGTCCCGGTTGATGAGACGAAACATGACTAAAAGGTCTCGCGCTGGCCCCGCCTCTGCGGCTGCCTGCCGCAACCCTTTAGTAGGTCCCATTCAAACCGGGACTGGGACCGTGCGGCGTCCTAGCCGTTGGCACTGGGACATTAGTCCGGGTTCCAAATATGGCCGGGACTAAGGGTCCGAACCAAATGCATGTTTTCTACTAGTGCCAATATTCGTTGTCCGATTTCGATAGGAGTCGACGTCTCTGATTTTAGAGAAGTGACCAGTCCCAACTAGGCCTGTAAGTGGAAGCGGCGGCCCACGGCGCCGCCAAGCCAGCCCCATTTAATTTTGTAAGTGGACGCCCACGGCTTCGAAGAAGTTATTCTCGGACAGAAGCGGCCTGCTCGCTACCGCCGCTGCGCCATGGAGATGGCGGCGGCAGCCGGAGCCCCGGAGCCCCGGAGGAACGACTCCTCCGTCACCGCTCCGTCCCCCCGCCCCCCCCTCCGTTCTTCTACTCCGGCCGCCTCTATCCCGTCCGGCGAGGTCCACGGGGAGATGCCCGCGTCTAGCAAGGTCCGTGGGGAGACCCAAGAGTTCGGCGATGTCCACCAGGCTGCGCCGGCGCGCCGGCCGACACAGCAGGCGAGGCACGCTCCGTCACCATTGCGCCGCTAGAGGCCGAGGAGCCTGCGTCCGAAGATAGCAGCCCGGACACGACCGGCCTTGCCGAAGAAACAGACTCCGGGCTTGACGGCGAGCTCGAGGTGCGGCCCCTAGATCCAGAAGGAGAAGCCGCAGCCGCCATGGGGGTAGGGAGGGAGCACTGCGGAGCGGGGGTGGCCGCCGCCTCCGGAGCGGAGGACGACGGGAAGGTGGCCGCCATGGCCGGGGCGGCCGGCGGCGAGGGGCTCGCGCGTGCGGTGCTGTCGCAGGAACAAAAATTAAGTGGGGATTGGTGGAGGCCGCTACATCTGAAAAAAATTAATTGGGGATAAACGGCAGTGCCGTGTAACACAAACGGCCACGTGCGGCAAGCCCGTGGGCAGCCGTGGATGTGCCCACTTACAGCCCTAGTCCCAACAAGTTGAGAAATGGCAAGCATATTTTGATGTTCAGTTTCAACTGTGCCGGTGCCCGTCACCAACCAGAGGATAAGTCAGCCTTGTACTAAGTTATAAACTGCACGTGACTGTGTAAGTTTGACCCGTCTACACAGTGCACCTCCCGGGCTGTCATACTCAGCGATTGCTCATATAGTATCATCATGGAGACACATGCATGTTCACACTGAACCTGTCAAGACTCAAGAGATCTCGGAGTGTCGTCCTTGCCGTGATCCTGATCTCGGTAGATACCCGTAGGACCAAGGATTTTTCTTATAAAAGCGGTATCAACTGCAAGTTAAATTAGAGAATGAATTTGACCGTGTGTGTTGGCCCTGGTCCCTGGAGCTTTTTTCTTTTAGATTACCGCCTCGCTTGGAATGCCGTCACAGTTTACGCCTCGGAAAATTGTCATGCCTCTTTGCCTAACAGATCAGTATATTTAGCGGACCTGGTTAGGTCCGTAATTTTAGCCGGCCGGTTTGGGCTAAAATACAACATTCCAATCGGGGCCTACAGGGATTCCTCCTCGTTTCCATTTCATTTCAACGAAACCAACATCGTCCGATGCTTTACCCTGGAGCTTTGATCGCAGTTGGCGCAGAGTCCGTAAGCGAGATAACAAATTTTGATGAACCAAAAGAAATATGTGAACTAAAAATTGAGATTAATTGTATACACAAAAATTTATAAGAAAAAATATTTTCAATGAACGGAATATGAATATAGTTTCAATTATTAACATCATTCAAGTACTATAAAAACTGCCAAACTAAAAATGTTCAACATTCAAAATAAAAAAGTAACCTATAAAAATTATATTGATTAAGAAACCATCAATTATGAACCAAAAAATGTAGAGTGGAAGATTTATTGAAAAATCAAAGAAAATTCTTTCTTAGTCATAACTCGTAATATCCATCTGAGAAAAGGACATTTTGTACCTAGCCAATAGACTTACGAACATTAGAGGCGAACCAAACAATGTTTTGAATAGCTAAGAACCTCCATGATTCCTTGTAGTTTTAAATTCATAACACCTCTATTTATTAATGAAAACATGGGAGAGTATAGCAATATACAAAAATAAAAAAATTATATTATACATTGGGAGAGTATAGCAAGAAACAGAAAAACAAAAATGAAAAAGATATTAAAACTGAACAGTCTATATATTCAAGAGGATACTTGCCACTAGCATTCTTAGAGAATCTTGAACAACCATAACATTTCTACAAGGCTATATGTTCACTAACCATATCATTTTTGCATGCATATCTTGAAACCCATGTCACTCAGCAAAAAAAAACATATAGTGTCGTGACAAGTGGCCAATCCAAAATCAAGATCATATGTTCATGAAGAATGACCATCTCTAAACAGGAGACCCTTAGAGCACGTATAGCGCACGAAACGGCTATCCATCGAGCGCACGATCGGCTTGTCCGCGCGTGTGTCTCCCGTCGTACTGTTCCCTTTTATTCCGTTGACCAGCTCCTCCGTGCGAGCCTGTCCACGCCCTATTGTTCCTTTTTTTTCCTGCTCGATCCGCTCCACCGCGCGAGCGTATGCCCTGCCTGCCCGATGTAATGTATTTCCTTTCTTTTTTACCTCACGTTTTTTCTGAGGTGTGCAAAAATTAAATAGCAGACATAGAATTCGAACCCAGTACAAGGGATTTTGCACGTTGGGCTTTCCACCGTGCGCTAACCAATTTTCTAGACTATGTTGGTGATTAACTAAGCATTTTATTATACTTAATTATTTCTTCTCTGTCATAATACTAAATGTAATTTTATTTATTCAAACATTTTCTCTTCCATTTTTCCTATTTTCTCTTCCCTTTCATAATACTATTTTTTATTCGAAATACATGTTCTTTGTTGGTTTTTCTTCTAATTCCCTTTGTCCAGTTGTATTCAAAAGAAATAGTTGTCAGTAAAATGAAAAACTTTTTTCTATTCTTTTTTTTCTTGAAACATGTATTTGTATTCCCTACACAACTATTTTTCATTAGTTTCCAATCGCTAAAATTTAAAAAGTGAACAAAAAAATTTGAACCCAGGACCTAAGAGATCATATACAAAGTTTCTATCTTTTTTTTACGTAACAGATCAAATACTATCGTACCTCCACAGCACTGCTTCCTTTAGGGCTTGCCCACCTTGAGTCAATAGGTAGGGTCAACTATACCAAAGTGGAAGGGCATCCTTTGATAACCAAGGTCATTCTTTGCTAAAGAGAAATGATCACTATCAAAGCTCCCTTGACTAGCTTTCCAGCATGCGCTACTACTGCCTACCTAGCATCCGACCTTATGGTCAAGTCGTCCGCCTATCTTTCTGATCTCATTCGTTTTCCGCACCTTAACATATCTCAGTGAAGAAGTCTTTTGAGAATGAATAATAAGAAAGCAGCTGCCAGATATCCCCAATTATGTATGATTTTTTTTCTCAGGTCAATTTTATATTGAATTCCCTTTTTTGGGCTAGTGGTTTTCTGGGGTAAAAATATGGGGTGGGGTATTAAAAAACACTATATTATACTAGTACAAAAAATAAGAAACATAACATAACTAGCACCTTCTACTACTATGAAAATGGGAACATGGATTTGTTTTATAAAGTTTCATATATGATCACCATTCATGTTGAGAGTGAGGGAAAAGCGTTTTTGTTATACTTGGTAAGATGATGAATCTTGAGTTTCCAGTATGTGTCGATGATGCGGCTACCAAGCTGTCAACATTTTTTATGAAGGTGTTGACGATATTGTCTAGTATCCACCCCCCCCCCCCCCCCCCCACACACACACACACACTCACAGACACACTTGATAACTTGTTTGTATGGCGATTGGTAATATCCTACTAGTTCTGTCTAATCGATATCTTATATGGTAGCAACTTGGTAATAAATTTCCAGTTGTCCCTCATCGGTAACTTGTAGGTCATTAATGATCAAGTATCCCCCCACCTGATAATTTGTTTGTTATGCGACTGGTAAGAACTTATTAGTTGTTTCACTCATCGGTAACTTGTATGATATAGTATTGGTAATAAATGATTAGTATACCCCACTTTGATAACTCGTATGCTATAGTGGTGGCAATAAATTATTAGTATCACCGGTCGATAACTTATTTGATATGTGTATGGTAACATCGTACTAGTTGTTCCTCATTGGTAACGTCTAGGTTATAGTATTGGTAATAATGCTCAAGTATTCACAACCTGATAACTTGTTCGCTATGCGATTGGTGGCTAGTACTAGTTGTTTTACTGATCGGTAACTTGTATGATATAGTATTGGTAATAAATGATTAGTATACCCCACTTTAATAACTTGTATACTATAGCGGTGGTAATTAATTATTAGTATAACCGGGCGATAACTTGTTTGTTATGCATATGATAACACTGTACTAGTTGTTCCTCGTCGGTAACTTCTAGACTATAGTGTAGGTAATAATGCTCAAGTATTACCAACCTGATAACTCCCTTGCAGTGCGATTGGTAGCTTGTAGGTTGTTTTACTCATCGGTAACTTGTATGATATAGTATTGATAATAAATGATTAGTATACCCCACTTTGATAACGTGTATACTATTGTGTTGGTAATAAATTATTAGTATCACCGAGCGATAACTTGTTTTATATGCGTATGATAACATCATACTAGTTGTTTCTTTTCGGTAACTTATGGGCTATAGTGTTGGTAATAAATTATTAGTATCACCAGTTGATAACTTGTTTGACCTGCATATGGTAACATCGTACTAGTTATTCCCCATCGGTAACTTCTAGGCTTTAGTGTTGGTAATAATGCTCAAGTATTCACAACCTGCTATGCTTGTGTTGATGATGTTTAAGACTAGCGGTGCAAGATAAGTCGGCATAGTGTTCAACATGCTCTAGGCGCGGGGACTGCTCAAAGGCTGCGAATCGGGCGACCTCGTCAGATCCGGCAATTTGTGGTGGAGTCCGCGGTGCACCACTGTGTGCGGCAGGTTGGCCGGGGTGTGGTTGCTCCGGTCGGTTTCTGTAGATCCACGTCGACGACGGTGTGCCACGGAACGAGGATAGTGGCGCGGCGGCACAACGAATGGTGGTCTCGATCTGCTGTTGGGGCTCCTCTCCGGCGTGTCTAGGGTGATCGTGGCATTTTTTGAGGGTTTCGTCGGGCAGTGGAGGTCAGGGCGGCGGCCTAGGAATGGTGGGCATGATAGGGAGCACTACGGTGTAAGGTGCCACAGTGTGTTTCCCTGCGTTGGCGGCAAGCCGCAAGGCAGAGATGGCTATTTCGACTTGGGTAGATAGGCTCGAGCGTCCTAGGGCATGGTGAACTCCGCGCGAAACTTTTTTGGAACCAACGGTTTCGTGACTTTTCCTTTTTGTTGTAAATTGTTTGTGTAACTTTTCTGTTAGCAGACCGACATTTATCGATTCGGTCTCTATTGATTTGTTGCATGTCTTATTTACCGAAAGATTGATCCATTCTTGTTAGAACTTAATTTTTGTTCATCTGCCAGATTAAATCTTTTTTTTGTGATATTTTTGTTTCATTCTTTGTCGCAAAATGGGATTTTCTTTTTTGTTCAAATGTGTTACAGTAGTAGGAAGTGGTCTTTCATTTTTGTTCACTAAATATGTACTAGTTGGAAGTGAGATTTTTCGACCTCCCACCCATTTGTTTTACCCTAAAATATAACTAGCCCAAAAAGGGAATTAGTTTTGACCGACGGAGTTTTATTTGTTAATAAAAATCAAGTACAACCTCCGATCCATATTAATGGACTCAACTTTATCTAGATACGGATGTATCTAGTTAAGTGTTTAGACTAGTTAGACTAGATGCATCCGTATCTAGACAATGTTGAGACCATTAATATGGATCAGAGGGAGTACTTTTTTGTTTTCACGCAAAAAGGGAATAGATTTGCTAATTTGCTGCGAGTGAAAATTTAATTGGCCTTAAACAAGCGCGCTCTAAAAGGGAATAGTTTTGCTGTGACGTCGTTATTTTTTTGTTTTCACGAAAAAAAGGAATAGTTTTTGCTGAAAAAAAAGTTTTTTCGTTTCTACGGAGTAGCTAAAACGGCCGGTCGGAAATCGATCGATGGAATCGTTTCCATCGCGCGCGCGCAAGCGCAGGGCGCTTAGTTAGCGACGCTAGGATTTTTATCCGGGGCGAGCGGCAGTTACGTGTTGAATCCCCGTGTAAGGGTCTCACTACTTGTATCACTCAATTAGGCATCAGATTCGAGTTACAGAGGAAGACCCGAAGGAAATGAGGGATTCGAGAGGAGGAAGATGAACACAGGAAACCCTGCACATGACTCTAGCCTATCCTCGCCTACCGGCCGAGGCCATCCGTTCGTTCTGTTCCCAGCCGAGTTGGTCGTCGTCGACTCCTTCTCTTTTGTAGCCTCCTCCCGTGGCTTCTGAGCAGGCCCAACCCACTAGATGGCAGCCCACCGCCAGGCCCAGGTCTCGTATGGAGTGGGTCGTTGACAATCCCCCCTCCTTAAGATTCGGCTTGCCCTCAAGCCGATGTTGCATAGATCCACCGGGATCCCATATCAAGTGCAAGAACGGCTGTTGACTGCTATTCCAGTTGACACTAGCGGCTGCATGAAGAACAAGGACTGATCCACCTGGATCCCATGAGATGAGTATTTGTATAGTATATGTCAAGATACCATGCCTTGAATCTGCAATTCCCCACGGCATGAGTTCAGACCCACACTGCATAATGCATGTAACAGGAAGATAAAGGATCCAGCCTTGTGATAGTTGGCTGCCATGACTAGCAGACAGTCCAGACTGATTAAATTCCATAGAAACGCCAATGATATACAGAGAGTCAGCAACAGCAACAGAAATTGTTGGAGCAACCTTTGACCATGGGGGCTTTGGTTGCAAGAATACCACAAACTTGGTAGGTCTATCAGAATCAAGCTGCAAACATCTCATGCACCACATCCAGTAACGAGCAACTAGTAAATTGTCATCAACTATAACTGAATAGGGCTGCTCACAAGTAATGGCAAAAGAAGTGAAAATTTCCATGAAATCGTGTCCTGGGCTGTAATCTCTTGGTTCCCAAGGTATCAACCAATGCTCAAAGACAATGAGCCACCAGAAAGTGTCCACGGTAGTAAGCAGATGCATTTGATTTTCAAGGGTGGCACCGAGACTTTGTATGCCAAAACAAAGAAGATCTGACCACTTAAACATTGTTTGCTTCAGCTGTGCCTTCACGAATCCACTAGATAGCTGAAACGGAAAATTGTCACTCCCAAGAAACAATGTTCTGCCAGGCTGAATGCAAGAAGCCAAAAACCAAGGGCGTTCAATAATCTGCAAGGAAGAACAAGTGCCCATATTGTGTAATATTATGCAACAGAAGTTTAGTGCAAATTTATCTGTCTGCATTGACAACTCGAGCCTCATCTCCAATCCATCTCGGGCCTTCAGACAAAGCAGCAGAGCATATAATGGGGAAACAAATCTAGTACCTGGAACACAGAATTGTATCTGCCAAGACGTCCAAGGCTCACAACAACCGCTTAGTTTACTGAATTCATACAAGTGCTCAAGCACTGCCAAAATGCGAATCAGCAGCCTATCGGGTTGAACAAGGAAATCATACTGATACAGCAATGCCCAAGCAATTTCCAATTGCATGGTTTCAGAACCACAATGAATAGGATATCCGAGAGAATTATCATCCACGTGAGCTTCTTCTACAAATAGGAATAGTTTTCCACAGAGCTCTGTTTGTACCTTTTGGTTGCGAAGGAGGATGTGGTAGCACCCATTACACAAGACATTTGCTGATGTTCCTCTTTCGCTAGCTACTTTTCTCCCTATCTTGTCAGCAAAGATGTAGTACCTCTTGTCAGGAGGTTCAGCAAGTGGAGGATGATGGTACAGTATTGAATATCTTTCGAAATAGGCAACTCCACGAGCAGTACTCCACATTACGAGCAGCCCATACTCAACATTACCCAGTTTGCTATACCTGCCATACCATGGCTGGCCTGGATCCCAGGGCAACAATAGGTTTGTGTTAACTGTAGCAGACTGGAATATTGGCCAGAGCACTGCGGCAGTCCTCCTAAGCACAAGAATGATTAATCGTGATAGCACTGCAGTCATACTGTACAATCCCATGAAATCCTGATGTACATCAGCTGAAATCAGAAAAGGAATGTCCATGAACAACCGAGGCACACTGACAATGGCAAGGTCAACATACTCAGAACTGATAAGGACGGGCTGGGCAATGTCGCAGTTGGTGTCGTTTCTCTTCCCTGAGGCTACTATGCTATTCTCCATTGGCCAGGTGGCGAGGGACACCATGGTGTGTATCATAGAGACATCCATTGGCAGCTTCATGCACACACCAAGAGGAAGCCATGGAGGCTTTAGCTCCACATCAAGCCAGATTGCATTCCAATTCCCCTTACTGTCCATAACTGAGAATTCTTTGCCATACCTTTGTTGTGCATGCTGAAATAAGTCTTGTCCATGGATCATTGGTGGTCTTGCACGAGTCCCTCTGGGTGGTGGCCACGGCACAATTTCAGTCGCAGGAGGAACTTCATGGAACACCTCGTACGCTTCTGCTAGCAGACTTGGCGACTTGTCGATACCGCAGCCTGAGCAATTGGCCAGAGTTCGTGCTGCATATGAATTAAGCACGGACACTGATACAACATCTTTGTGGCTTGGGCATTCGGACAAACAGTTGATGGGCACCACAACAGCGAGGCTAGTGGCATTGGTGTCGACTGTGATAGGTGCGAATTTGAGCACCATTTGGTCACCCGTGAGGCTGGAGGTGCTGGCTCCTTCCTCGAGCAGGTCCAGTGCATAAGATGGAGTCGAAATCCCAGCCGCTGGCTCAGGGTCGAAGCCGCATCTGGTGGATGAAGCTGCTGTTGCTGACGACGAAAGCTCCGTACTGACCAAGAGGTTGGTGGAGATAGTAGTTGATGATGCCGAAGTCGTTGACGCACTTGTGTCGCCTGCTAGGCATATGGTCGAACATGTAGAGGGCGTTGAAGCAGCGAGGTGAGTACCGTCGTTGTTGACTGCATCATGGACGGCCTCGAGCTCTCCTAGGCATACCGTCGAGCAGGTTGCGGGCATCACGGAAGAGGGGTCCGTCTCCTTCGGTGCAGTCGCAGAGAGGACACTGGCCGGTGGGGAGGCCAACGCCACCATAGAGGACGAGCTCGTGGCGGTGATAGCTGCGACAGGGACGTACTCATCGGTGTTGCCGACGATGTAGTCGTAGACACGCCGGGCCTCCGGGCTGAGGTCGTCCTTGGTAGCCGGGCTGGAATCGTGTGTTGATGTCGAGGCGGAAACAGTCGCCGTTGCAGTGGAGGCGCCGACACGGCTGTGCAGAGATGAGGTAGAGGCCGTCGGAGAGGAATTCGACGCGGTCTCGTGGTTGCTCCCCAGCGCGAGGCAGGCAGCCCACTCCCGAGCGCAATCGTCCGGATCAGCCATGGCGAATTCGCGCCACGCCTTCCTGATTGGGCTCTCGTGCTCCATGGATTGGTGGTGGGAAAGAAATTGGATGGAATTTTGTGGAATTTGGGGAGGGATCGACTGGCTCTGATACCAATTGTAAGGGTCTCACTACTTGTATCACTCAATTAGGCATCAGATTCGAGTTACAGAGGAAGACCCGAAGGAAATGAGGGATTCGAGAGGAGGAAGATGAACACAGGAAACCCTGCACATGACTCTAGCCTATCCTCGCCTACCGGCCGAGGCCATCCGTTCGTTCTGTTCCCAGCCGAGTTGGTCGTCGTCGACTCCTTCTCTTTTGTAGCCTCCTCCCGTGGCTTCTGAGCAGGCCCAACCCACTAGATGGCAGCCCACCGCCAGGCCCAGGTCTCATATGGAGTGGGTCGTTGACACCCCGAAAACGCTTTGCGTCGCGCGTGCGAGCGGTCGCACGTTTCTGACTGCGCGAGACGTGACGACGTCCTCTTCCCTTTTCCTTTTTTACTCGTTTGACTTTCTCACTCGCTTTTCTTTCCTCCGTGATGGCGTGCTGCCTAAAATCAGCCTGTCTGCATGCTTGCACTGCTGCCGCTGTGGTCCCGCCATTGCACTGCCCCTGTATTCCCTGTTTTGCACTGCATGCCACGGCTTTTTTTTTTTTTGAATTTACAACCTCCATATATTAGGGCAGCAAGACTCCTCATTAAAAACCTTCCAGTCCACTTAGGTACCATGATAAGGAAAATAGTGCGTCAACAAACTTGCTGCCTCGAGTTCAAATCATAGTTACATCATTCAGCAAGGGTTGGAGAATAAAACTAGGGGGTTCATCGACCCAATTACAAGAATTAGACGAAATAATTAAGCATAGCTAATTACTGTTGCATGCATGTCCGTCTGTACATGCATGCATCTATTCCCATGAATCGTTTCTCTTCCCTTTTTCTATTCTTTTTAGCCTAATGTTAAAATGTACTAGAGTATTTTATATAGACGTGAAGCGCGGTTTTTCTATTCCCTTTTTACTAATAACAAAAATGTTCGATTATTTGTTTGAAAAAATACCTAGTACTCCATATAATTTTTCTATTCCCTTTACACGCTAGAAAAATATTCGATTTTTGTCTATAAAAAAATACCTAGTATAATTTTTCAATTCTCTTTTTGGGAATAAAAATGGGTGGAGAATATAAAAAGTCCACTTCGTACTAGTACAATAAATTAATATAGAAAAGAACTACCACTTTCTACTAGCATAAAATTATACTAGTAATATACCAGTATAATTTTTCAATTCCCTTTTAGGGACAGTGATTTTTTCGGGTAAATAAAAATGGGTGGAGAATAGAAAAAGTCCACTTCCTACTAGTACCAAAAATTAGAATAGAAAAACTACCACTTTCTACTAATATAAAATAACAGAAAACATAATTCAGACTGGTAACACTTTAAATTAGTTCTAAGATCGGTAACTTGTTTGCTATGTACTTGATATCATCATGTACTAGTTTTAGGTTGGTAATTCATGCTTTAGATGCTTGGTAACACTTTAGCTAGTTCTAGGATCGTTAACTTGCTTACTAGGTAGTTGGTATCATCATCTACTATTTTTTTAGGTTGGTAATTCATGGTGTAGTGCTTGGTAACACTTTAGTTAGTCATAGGATCGGTAACTTGCTTGGTAGGCACTTGATATCATCATGTACTAGTTTTTAGGTGTAATTCATGCGCTAGATGGTTGGTAACACTTTAGTCAGTCCTTGGATCGGTAACTCGTTTGCTATGTGCTTGGTATCATCATTTACTGGTTTTCAGGTTGGTAATTCGTGCGCTAGATGCTTGGTAACACTTCAGTTAGCCCTAGGATCGGTAACTTGCTGGCTATGTGGTTGGTATCATCATGTACTAGTTTTTAAGTTGGTAATTCGTGCGCTATATGCTTGGTAACACTTCAGTTTAGTTCTATGATCGATAACTTGCTTGCTATGTTTTGGGTATCATCATCTACTAGTTTTTATGTTGGTAATTGGTACGCCAGATGCTTGGTAACACTTTAGTTAGTACTTAGATTGGTAACTTGCTTGTTATATACTTGGTATCATCATGTACTATTTTCTTTAGGTTCTTAACTCGTGCTCGCTCTCGATGCTTGGCAACACTTTAGTTTGTTCTAGGATCGGTAACTCGCTTGCTATGTGCTTAGTATCATCATCTACTAGTTTTTCGGTTGTTAATTCATGCGTTGTATGCTTGGTAACACTTCAGTTAGTTCTAAGATTGGTAACTTTGCTCACTTTTTTGGTTTGGTACTATAATATCACACCCCTAGGTAATTATATCATCGCACCTATTGGTAACCACATTATCACACCCTCAATAACTATATCATCACAACCCTTGGTAATTACATTATCACACCCTAGGTACCTATATTAGGAACACGTTGGTACTTTCATCGTTAACATGGAGATAACTTTTTGCTTGACACCTTGATGATTACGTCATCAACACTTTGACAACAATCATCGTTAAGTCATTGGTAACCACATGTTAAACTTTTTGCTTGACACCTTGGTAACTATATCATCAACAACATGAACTATATGCTCATGCCAATTATGTTCTCATAATAGCCATCATAGTTATCATTTCGTAGTTATATTTTCTTTGTCTTTATATATTAGTGGCGTCATCTGGACTCTATTTTGATCGAAATGCATAGTAGTATGGATTATGTTTTCTGTTATTTTTATACTAGTGAAAAGTGGTAGCTCTTTTTTATTCTAACTTTTTGTACTAGTAGAAAGTGGACCTTTTCGATTCCCACCCATTTTTATTTACCCTAAAAAATCTGTCCCAAAAATGGAATTGAAAATTATACATGGTATTTTTTACAGACAAAAAATGGTTTTTTTTGTTTTTAACGTGTAAAGGGAATAGTAAAAAGGTAAGAGAAAAATTATAGTATGTATTTTTTTTAACAGAACTCAAATATTTTTTGTTTTTGTGTTTCAAAATAAAATTATACTAGGTATTTTGTTGCATGCCCGAGATGAAAAATGAGAAAAAAAAAAGGAAAAGTGGAACAGCTACACAGGTACTACGTACATGCATTGATTAGGCATGATTAAGCGCGTGCATGGATTAGACGGCAAGATTACTAAATAATCTAATAATCTAATGAGAAGTGCATGGCACGGAGGGCACGATCACAATGTGCATGTGCATGCTGACCGGGCCCACACCTGAATGCACGATTCGTCGATGAACAGAAAAAGGGAATGGAGGCCAGACGTACGTACGCGAGAAAAGGGAATTACTCCTTTAAATGTTACTACTCTACCAGGCCTCTCAGTGAATTGGCGAGGCAGCTTATCCTGTGCGTTGAAATCGGCTGAAACAGTAAATTTTCCATCCACTTTTCACCACAGCCGTCAGATGCTGTCATTTCTTTTTTTTACTCTGTGGCTAGCATAATGGGTCAATGACGGATGGTTCAATTTGCGGGCGGGCCCCTAAAATCAGCGCGGAGACCAGCTCGCTTGGGTGTCTCTCCGTTTGACCGCGCCCGCAGCTAGACAAAACCATCACCCGGATGAAACCCTAGAAGCCAATCCTCGCTCGTCTCTCCTCCTCCAATCCCCTCTCGTGTCTCCTCCTCGACCTCGTCGTCTCGCGCCGCTGCCGCCGCCGCTGCTGTCGCCCTCGTCCATGTCCTCCCAGCCACCTCTCGCCCATCTACCGTGCCTTCTAGATGGAGCCAGAAGCGGCCCGGACGGCGGCGGCCGCGGGCGCTCGGCTCGATTGCGCCTCGGATGGCCGGCGACCTGGCGGCGAGGAGGACGGCGGGGGTCACGGGAGGAGCAGGGGCACAACGGTGGCTGCGGTCGACGCGGCTAAAGAGGAGGCATGTGAGGCGTCCTCGCGCGGGGAGAGCCAAAAAAAAGGCACAGCCCCGGACGGCGGGCGGCCTGGCATGCGGGGCCGAGGGCGGCAAGAAGGAACGCGGCCTGCACGGCGGCGACCGTGGGCGCACAACTTGACATTGGCCCGGACGTTGGAGGCCGCAGGCCTCGGCTCAACGGTGGCTCCGACGGCCGGCGAAATGGTGGCGACGAGGCCGGCGGGGGACGCGGGAGAGAAGGAGCACGGCGGCGTCTGTCGGCGCGGGCGAAGAGCATGCTGGGGAGGGTCTTCTCCGGCCGGCGGGGCTTCATGGCTGAGGATTTGGCCAGTGGGGTCGTCATGGGAGGAGTGCAGGTCGTGGCCGGCCTCGCACGGACTCTCGCGACTGGTTAACGATGGTGGCCGGCCCCACGGGTGGCCTCGGCGCCGGCCATGAGCTCGTCCCGTGGAGGACGCCCTTCTCGTGCGGGCCTTGGCGTCGACTCTGCCTGCGCCACAATGCGACATCCGGCGCCGTTGTCACCTTGTCTTCTCTACCTCTGCAGTTGGGTGTGAAGGAGCAGAGTGGTTAGCAGTTCGTCTCTATTCCCTGCTTTCTTTTCTTTGATTTATTTCCTGCTTGTTTCTCTTGGCTTATCCTTTTTGTTATTGTTTCTTGCAGGTCTATATTGCTTCTGCGATTGTTATCCCCGGTCTATTATGTTTCTGCCGTCTGAGTATTTGTCCGTGGGAGCAGAACATGGTCCATTACGGCATTGTTTTTGATTCATAGCGCAATTTAGGTGGTGGATACAGCCAAACCCCAGAATTCTGAACCTAAATGTTTTATTGATTAACAACAATTTGAGGTGGTTGCCTTCCTCTCATTCATTGTACGGTGTAATTAAAATATTGTTTGTGTGTATGTTAAATCTGATTTTGATCTTCTATTTTACATGTAGATCAATTTGCAGTGAAAGGGAAGCTTGAGCCTGAATTCTTCTAATGTGCTGCTGCCTTTCATCTTGAGGTGAGCACACTGTCTTCAGGCTGTTTCCATTTATGCTTCTGTTTTTGTTCAGCCTGGCACTATCCTATTCTAGGTTCTCTGGTCAATCAATATTTCATTGTTATGATGGTGGATTGTTATTGTTCATATTGGCAGAGACCTTTATGTATTATTTTTGAGAATTGTAGAGGCCTTTCTGTATCGTTTAGCTAGGTATAAATTAGTTTAGTTGATAGTTTATCTGCCACTCGCTTCAGTAATTCTTAGACATTATTAGCATATTCAATACCTTAGTTTTAATTGAAATTAAGTTATTGCTCTGAAGATTGAGGATGATCCAAACGTCAGGTTCTTATGTCCCCAAGGACATCAAGGTTTGTCTATAAATTTCCTTGTTGCTGCATATATCTGGTTCTTATGTTTATTCTTCTACCTGCCGCCTCATATTTTTCAATGCATCTGAACCACTAAAAGTTGCAAGAAAATCTGGTTTGGGGATACTGTGCTATGGTTGTTATTCCTTATACATGCAATACAAATCCTGTTAGGGGATACCGTGCTATGGTTGTTATTCCTTATACATAGTTTCAGGTTTTTCTAGGTTTGTTATCTGTAATAAAAGGTGATTCGGGTATGATATGGTTAATTGATAATGTATATTTCTTACTTTTTTGGATTTGTTGCTCTGTTTGGCTGTCAAGTGTAGAGTACTTTCCTTTTTCAGATGTTCCTTGTGAGGTTCTTCCAAAAAATGTTTGTTCACATAGGGGATGTGGTCCTATAGGTTATTTCCAAGTTTAGTGATTTAACATGTGATGAAGGAGAAGATAATATATTAGTGAAGCTTTAGCGAACAAGGTTTTGGCTCTGTCTATTGTTGCGACCATCTTTGTACGAGAATTGAAGATATGGATGTGCAGCTAGATTGTTAGATTGAATATGCATGTTTTATACTTGTGTCATCTTAATTACATTATCTATTGTTCGTGAAACCTGAAACCATCCATGTATTCATCTTCTTTCCATTTGTTATTTCGGTGATTTGGCTAACTAGAATATAACCCTTTTTCCATTTTTCATTCCAATATTGCAGAGCAACATGGTGTGAAAGTTTCAGTAAATGATGTCGTCGTAAAAGCTGTGGCATATGCCTTAAGGAATTTCCTGAAGCAAATGGTAATGCTGCAACATTTTGGGCTCTTATAAAGTCACGTGTCTAATTTATTTTATGGCAAGATTACCAATTTTTAGTTCAGTGTGTGAATCACTAAGACATGCCTAACACAGTACTCTCAGGTCAATTATAATCATCAACAAGTCCTGTAAAAACAACTCTTCACAAGATTTTTGTGCGAATGGTGGTTCTGGATTTATAACTTCTGAGAATCTATGCATATGCATAATTTATATTGTCATACTAACATGGTTTTGGTTTTCTAATGTGTACAGCAATTCAATTTGTGCTACCTATATGCACTTTCTGATGATTGAATATGAGAGGAATGATACCAACCTTTTTGCTACCTTTTACATCCTTCATAGTGCACAAGATACATTGAGTACCGGCCTTTCTTTTGCATTATCTGTTAATTAGTCATGTAATACTCATGAAGCTAAATCAAATAGAATCTATAATATGGTCAGTTAAATAATGACGCAATCCTCCTTTTTTCCCTTTTGGTAATTGCAATCATTTATTGCTAAACTTAATGGCATCTATGTGTATAAATGTGTGGAATTAATTCGTCTGGTTTGTCTCTAACAACCTAATGAGTTGTTTGGCATGGTATTGCCCAACTCATATTTATATTTGCGTTGCTTGGAAATGCAGCCTTGGTCATCTGTTTGGTCGTGATGTTCAGTATTGCATAATGCAGCCTTTTGATTCGACATTCTCTATTTTCTGCACACTGAGAAGGCTTTCTTAAAGGGGCCTATGGTCTTCGTTTGGTGAGGCTCTGCATCTACCTCTTATTGCTGTCTTTTTATGCAACATTCATATCTCTAACAAATCATGTTTGATTTCATTACAAAGAAATCTGACAAGGCGAAGAGGCACGTGAATGCATGTAATCGCTTCTGGAACAATATTGGTCTTGGTTCTAGGCACCCAAAGAAACGATTGAAGGTATAATACTATATTGTTGTGCTTTTGTGTACAAAAAATTATGGATGCTATGGTACTATCACCCCGCTAATTCAGCCTGTTGTGTTTTTGTTCGGCATGCAGACCGGCCCGGCGGCGCTCCTGATGAGGCCTCGTTTCCTTCGCCACCATGGCCAGCGGCAAAGACTCTCGGCGGCCAGTGAAGCTAGCGGTAAAAAAAGATACATGAATTAGTTTTGTGTCAATGACATGCTCTGCTTAAGCTTGCAGGTTGAGACCTTCCTCCTCTCACTGTTTTACTTTGGTCATTAGAACAAAATACATGGCACATTCTTGTGCAAATGCTTCTCTCTCAGATTAACATATCTGTTTATGCCTACACCTGGCCTCCTTTTCAAATTATGGGTGAGAAATCGCTTCGTAGCATGAAGCATTATCAGTACTTACCATTTAGGGTGTCCATTGCCATCTTTACTTAGGTCTGGGCTCTTTTGTAGAATGCAGTTATGGTTTCCCTTTGGACATAAGGTAGATACCAATCTTGGATGCATGTTTTATAGCTATTTTTATTTAGGATATTGTGTGTGGCTCTTCGAAGCATTAAATAACCTTAGAAACACCTTACATTTCAAACGTCAAGTTGCCTGGTTAAACTTACGGTTGAAGCCTCGAGACAACAAATAGTTTGGCCCTTTCAAGATATTCAACGTGAACTGCTAATGATTTACTTCTGTTAGATCCTTCATGTTAATACATGTTTGCTGTCAGGTGCATTGTGGACCCAAATGGTCAGCTTGGGTTTTTCTGGAGCAGGGGATGCCAGCTAGGATTCCACCGACCAGGATTTCTTTTGCGACGTCGGCCTTTATGTCGCGAACAGCTGTTTCTTAGTGCCATCTTTTTACTGGTTTGTTCTTCTTTTTTGCTTCTTGAGCTCGAGTTACTCTGTTGTTATTTTCCAGTGTCGTAAAAAATCCTTCTCCTTCTGTAGGCTGCTGGGCTATGTTGTTGGTTTTATAGTGGTGAGCGTGCTGGTGGTTGCGGGGCGAGGAGAGTCTCCTTCCGATGTCAGTTGTTCTTTCCACGGCAGGCGTAGTCTCTCAGGCCTTGGGCGAGGAAGGCGCCGCGTGGCGGGTATACTGATCTCTGGGGAACGCATGACTAATTCTAAAGAAGCAACAATAACCTCATATCTTTCTTTTGTGAAAGAATAAACGGAGAACTCCAGATTTTAGAACCTCTAAGGTATATAGAGTTTCCTTAAACATTATATAATCCCTGTAGTTTTCATTTCTTACGGAAATCATGAATTTATTTCTGGCTTTTGCTTATGAATATGATTTATACAAGAGCCATGCTGCAGCACATTTTTTTTTGGAAGATTATGTAACTGCATTGTGCAATGAACTCAAAATTGAGACAAGAGATCACTTATTCTTTCAATGTCAGTTTGACCCCTGCATATAAGGGCACTATGTCCATCTTATCGATCAGGCAATGAATGATCTGTTTGGTTTAACAATCTATTCAGCCATGGCCGTCGTCATGGTTGTAGTTATTTACTTTCTCTGATCTTGTGGTTCAGGAGAAATAATATAAATTATATTTGATGTATTGATGATTTGAGAAATCATGGTTGTATGATAGTAAACATAGAGAGCATGTACATCGAGAATGCGTATAACATAACTACTATACAGTAGTACAGCAGATAGTTTAGCATGCCCAGAACCATATACGATTCTGAGCTAAAAATAAATATGCGCCTGGAGGAAAAAAACAGAGAAATTACTGACATATTATATGTCAAAAGTGAAAAAGGATAAATTCAGGTTCACAACTTCAAATTCCATGACTAATCAGTCACAGAAATGAATATTCAGTTTGACGATCAAACTATATTCCTCGTCTTTATTTTATTTCAGAAGTGAGATCACGTTTTTCCGTACCAACACAGCCGACGCTGCCTGTATTCAGAAGTATTTATTTGATGGGGAGGTTGAGAAAGTTGACAGGTGTCAAGGCGGTGCTCCCGTTGAGAGGGGACGACGACTCGCGGACTCATTCTTGGCGTGGCGTCTCGCCAACAGAGAGCTCTTCCATAGCAGCATCGACTGGATCCGGCGGGCCCAAATCACCCGCTCCTTCCTCGGCAGCCCGTGGGCATTTCTTCCCCGTCGCCTTGCTTCTGTCAGTTCCGACGGCCAGAGTAGGACCATGGCTCCGTGACCCTATAGTCACCCTTCTCCCTTCAGGTTCCACTTCCTTCTCCGTGTGAAAAAGAGCTCTTTATTCTTATCTTTCGTCCTTGATTTAATTTCTTTTTCATCTTCTTTAGTTGTTCTGTAGTTAAGTTACGATGAAGTTGCTACTGTCACCGCGGTTAAGTGAGTGGTGACATTGAGCGTGTGTGCCGTTAGCAGCTCGAGTGTCACATACCGGGTGAGAACTTGCCTGTGGCAAGATGGTTAGGAGGGTGGTTGTACCCCAACCCACCAGAATTCAAACCCCAGGTTTGATACTGGTGTTTCTCATTTAGGCGGAATATTCTTCAGTGGGAGGTGACGTTCCCGTCGACAGCGAAGCGCCTATGGTGACTTCGTCAATCTCAAGACCCGACCGCCGGCTCAGTCTTTCGGAGGTGCTTATAGGGGTGGGTGTGCGTGCGTGCGTTCATAGGGGTGAATGTGTGCACGTGTATGTGAGCGTCTGCGTTGTACTGTGTTTCGCAAATAAAAAAAGAGGATCACATACCGGGAGGAGCGGTCAACACTCAACGCAATAGGAGCCGCTTGGAGAGGCGGTCCAGTCGACCGACGGGAGCATGCCCGATGCAGATAATGCCAAGGTGAGGCTTCTCTCAATCCTTTCCACTTAATTTTTTGTACGACTGAAATAGGATGATGGAAGATATAATTCAAGAAATGTTCTTACTCCACAAATAACCATTTTTTCCTTTGAGGGGTTGCCGTTGGACTATATCAGTATGAACAGTCAGATTCCATATATTGATGATTTGCTACATGATGAGGATTTAATGTATAACCAGCACAACATAGTTAATTACATCGCATATCCATTTCTTTGTTGTTTCCCTCTTTGAAATTTTCCTTTTCATTTTTAGGTTAGGATGGGCTCTCTTAGGGATTTCCAGCTTAACTTGAGTATGGAAGGCTAAACTTCTACTCCCTCCATTCTAAAAAGGATGACTTCCATTTGTACAAAAGTGGATGTAAGTGGATGTAAGATACATCCACTTTTGTACAAATGATACATCCACTTTTGTACAAATGGAAGTCATCCTTTTTAGAACGGAGGGAGTATTTCTGTTGCTGTGCCTGTTATTTGATACCATCTGTACATGGTTTAAGATCGGAATAGTAAGCTGGTAATCCCCTGAGTCAAAATGTAATCTACGAAATATGAATGCCATCCTGTCCTGCGTGTTTCATTTTCTCCCCTTTTTCTTTCTATAGCCTCCGTAGCTTTTTAATTTATGTCAAGCAAGTTAGTTAGAATTATGTTACTACCAATAATGACCAAAATATGCCGAACATTAGAATAGAAATCTCACCTGAATTTCATGCTGGTAGATAGCACATTGATCAAGAAAGGGTTGTATTTTGCTAACCTCGATCAATGGCTGTATTTCTCTTCCTTACCATTTTAGACATATATAAATCTGAAAAAGGGTATTACAAAATTTGTGAGCGATTTAAACCTGCCCTCACATTTGTGCAAGTTCGGTTTATTTTGCTAATTGAGATACTAACAAAAAATTGCACGTGTAAATATTCTTTTACAGGATAATGAGCATCTGCCAAGATGGGATATGCGGCTAAATTGGGGGAACCAGCGGCAGCAGAATATGTCATCCTATAAATTTTTTGGTTCTTTTTTTGTTGTATATGATCAGCTTTGTTTATCAAAAACAAGGGTTAGCTTCCCTCATTTGAGAGGACATAGGCGCCACAGAAGGTTGATATGTTTGCTTCCCTCATTTTAGAGGAGTTCATTGGAAACATGATATGGTGTTGCATATACCAGATAGTTGCATGTTGCGTATACCTGAGCGTTGAACTATGGATATTTTCTTCAATTATTAGTTTTGGATTCCTCAAAAGGAAAAACAATATCCATGTTGTAATGAAGATCGATTCCGTAAGATTGATATGATTCTCAGGTATGGCATTTTCCAAGCATATCGTTTGGACTAATGTGCATTCTGAATGGAGTTCAGGGAACAAGCTCAGGCCTATGCACGACAATGAGAGTCTTGCTTTTGGCACCAATATATGCAAAATATATAAAAATTAAGGCTACATTACAGTTTTGCTTTTGGCACCTGCGCCTGGGGCACAACCGGTCATCTAGTAGAAATAGATACCTATGCGACGCCGGCGTAGAATCTAAACTTTCCTAATCAGGACTATCCAAACCGTGCGAGCGAAGCTTAGCGCTGGCACGTGCGAAGATTAGCCCTGCCCATTGAATCCCAGGCAACGGGCGCTTAACTTTAGGCGTCGCCGCAATACTTTGCGCCGGGCGCTTAGCCAATTTTTGACTTGCCCCTTGAATATCTGATGCAGTTAGTTGGATATATAAGCGCCTCAAAATCAGATAAGCGTTGGAGCTGTGGACACCTTGCATGGACGCCAGGATTTAATTTCCGATTCTTTTTAGCTCAAGCCCCTCAATAAGCGCCCAGCAATGTACATCTATACTACTATTAAAAGAGCAAACATGTTGGGATACATTAAATCTGTACCGTTCAAATATCAGATCGATGATCCAGATCACTCCAATGTTTGACAACTCAACATTGCCCAATGTTGACCGTTTTGGCCTCCCACCAAATCACATAATACTACTAAATTGCCACCTGCCACCATACCGATTCGTTTTTCTATTTCTCCTCTCCCAGACGAGTCATCCTGGTTCGGTTCGCACGTCGGCGTCGTCGCTTTGGTAATTAAACGAGGCTAATCTCGCCGGCGAGACTCGCCTCGCGTCACTCACAACGACCAGCGATCTGCATGCGTTAGCGACCGGACAAACGACAGTCAAATACGTTTCCCTTTAAGCGCGATCGACTGATGGCGATCAGTCGCGCGTTAACCACTGTGGTTTTTTCCGGCGAGATCATGATTGGTTCGGTTAGACAGGGCAGCCGCTCACGTAGAAGTAGAATCTTCCCGGCCCGGTTGCTCGCGTTCACAAGCATTTAGCGGTTCGTGGTGCGGTTTCGTGTGTGGGGAAGTAAAACATCAACTACAATCAGCAACGATATTTCACGGTCGATCGAGGTGGGCTCAGCTAGCTCGGTTACGTCGTGAAGCGTCGCCGTCGTCGACCGTCATGACGTACAGTGATCGTTTCTTCCACAAATCCACACAATGCATGCATGTAACGCCATCGATCGTCGATCTGTGCGTCTACGTACAAAACTATGTACTGTACGTACGGGCTGTAAGTGTAGCGCGTAGCCCGTACACGCCAGGTTTTCTTTTTTCCACATGTATATGCAGCGCAGTAGTGAATGAAATTAAGTGTCTGCTTGAGTGTAGGGGCATACACATGTGTATTTCCTGCACACACTTAGGGTCTAAATTTCCTATAAAATGTAGTACAAACGATTCCTTGGAAAAAATGCTCTAGGATTCAATCATAAGAATAAAACAACCATCATAGAAATTTTTTCTAAGGAATTCAATCCTCCAATTTTTTTACGAAAATCTTTTCAATAAATAAGCCCTTAGATTGTTCTAAGGATTTGCACCGTGCAGGTGGATAACGCCATTCCATATACTCACCCATGATTAGGTGCGGCTTAGATTCGACTCTATCTCATTGATGCCTATTACTACTTAGGCCTCCTTTGATTCAAAAGTATCGTGTACGATTTTTGGAGCTTTTGGATCCTTAGAATTTTTCTATGAAGGTCATTTGATTCAAAGGATTACAATATTTTGAAATTCTTACAAAGGATTTTTTCGCACTGTATTTTGAAGGAAAAATTTCCTCCTCTATAATCTCCTTTTACAATTCATTTGATTTTTCTGTGCAGTCAGTCACGCATGGATCTAGAATCCTGTACTTTTCGAGTCCCGTAGGATTGAAGAGGACATGCCATTCTAAACACCTGCATTTTCATGTTCATGCATTCTAAAAACCATGCAAATCAAATGAGCTCTTATTTGAACACAAGTGAAACGAGTGGAGGTCTTGAGGATGAACGACAGTAGAAGAACTAGCTTAGGAGGACTGGAGGAGTTAAGACCAAGAGCCTCTTTCAGAACTAGGCAAGAGGTTATATACATACTATTTAGCTACAGTACGATAGCTTAATTTTAATAGGTCTTTCTGAACTTTGGATGGACGGCCGGCCTTAGGAACAGTACAGAGTAATAAGGGTGATTGAATGATTAGACACTCCTGATGCATCATTTGATCATCCTGAAACACTGCTCACCGAGTTTTGCCGTCCTACAGCTTTGGAACAATCGAGATAGAAATCTTTGTATTTGTTTGTTAAACTGAAATTCTCGCTTACAAATGCCCAATGCAGGGATCACGCATTGAGAATTTCATCCGAGAAGCCGAGATTCGAGCAGACATTTTCATGGACACGATGCACACATGTTGACATTCCAGGGCCAAGTTTTTGGATGCGCCGGCGACACTCCTGCATAGATGACACGATGAGGTACTCGCCTGTCTAAAAGAATGTCATCGACAATATCTTTTCGTATGAGTATAAGAATTTGACTATGAACTAAATATTGTGGAGTCATAGTAGAGAGACGTGCGTTGCACGTGCACGTGTACTAGTACCCTTAAAGAAGCAAACATCAACACCTTCTTCCGCTTCTTCCTTGCAAAACGACACATGTACAGAACCTTTCCATGATAGTATTAAATGCAAAACGAAGGCTTTAAAATCAGTTTGCAAACAAGAAGCGTACATTTATTCAATCATTTTGGGAACATGCATGTGAATATTGAGAGAATATAAGAAACCAAATATATACACATATGGTTCCTTCATGCGAGCAGACGTATTTCTTTCTGTTTTAATAATCATATTAGGAGATTTAATTCTGTGAACCAGATCACATTCACTAAAAAAATCTACACCTTGATATGTTGGAGGCGGCGATTCGGGTGGTACGTCCAGATGAACATGCTATCTGGACCATAGATTGGGGCATAGGGATTCGGTCCTGTCACGTGGAGCCAGGCTGGTGCGAATCTCTTCTATAAAGGCCCGTAGCCTACCCGCCATATCCCCCTACTTGCCCCTGCCGGTGATTTCCGTGCGTCCGATGCGATAAATCGTGCTGCTGTTTCACCTCCAGCCGTCAGATGTGGTGAAACCGATTCTCACTATTCGACCGAGGGGCACATCCAATGACAGCTGGGACCAGTTTTCTCTGGGCCCGTGTCGTCAGCCACCTGTTTGTGCGCGCGCAGCCGAGGAGGCTTGTCTGTTCGCCACGGTGACGGGGCGTTTTACTGTGCGCTCGTCAGCTGTCTGGACCCCATAGCTTAGACTTTCTTGCCCAGTTGTGCCGCGTCCTCTCTCATCCAATCCCCGCGTCTCTCTCTCTCCCCCCAATCCCCTCTCCTCCCCGATCCCCCACCACCACGCGCCTCCTCCGCCCCGGTCCCTTCTTCTCGACGTTCAGGCCGCCGTTGCGTTCTCCTCGGTGCTCAGCAGGAGGAGCACAAGGCGCCGCTGCTAGTGAGATCCGGGAGGGAAGGGGTCGTCTGGGATTCGGGCGGCGGGACCGGTCGATCTGGAACCACGGGGATAAGGTCTGGCGGTGGGAGATGGCCGGGCGCCGGCAGGAGTGGCGTCGGGGTCCTCTCTCTGCTCGCCTCCTCTCCTCTCTCCCGCCCCTCAAGCTGCAGAGCTGCTGGTATTGCTATTCCCCTACCTCAAAATCCTCTTCTCTCTACGAGTGCTTCCTCTCTCCTTCTTCCGCGCCATGGCAGCGCCGTCGTCTTCCTCGGCCCCAGTCTGCCGTGCCACGCCCCTTCTCCTCCAGACCCCATCCCCTCTACCCCTCATTATGTCCTCAATAATCGCAGTTTGAATCGGCAGGAGGTGCTCGAGCCGCGGAGATGGAGGTGGCGAGGAAGAAACTGAAGAGAAGCAGCCGTCAGAGGCCATGCCGCCACCGCCGTCTTCCTCACCTACAGGTATTTACCTTCCTCCCTCTCTTTCTCCTTCCCCCCTCTCTAATCGCATCCCCTCTACCCCTCATTCTGTCCTCAATAATCGCAGTTTATATCGGCAGGAGGTGCTCGACCGCGGAGATGGAGGTGGCGACAAAGAAACTGCAGAGAAGCAGCCGTCAGAGGCCATTCCACCACCGCCGTCTTCCTCGCCTACAGGTCTATACCTTCCTCCCTCTCTTTCTCCTCCCCCTCTCTAATCCCCGCATATCCTCATCTTTGTTTATGTAGGATTTGTCTTGTCTATGCGTACAAGGTGTTTGACAAAAATCCTGCAGTAGAAAACATGTCTTATTTTTCTCTGGCTCAATAATTTTTCTTTATTGAAGTGTTCATTGTTTATTTCTAGCTTGCTTTACAGTACTGAAGTGTTTATTGTATGCTGGACTTTTACCATTGGGATTTATTCAGCCACAAGTATACTTTTATTTGGAGTTATTCTTTATGTTTTAGTCATGTTCTTGTTTCAAATAAATAGGTTTGTTTTTTTTATTGTACTTGTGTTTTGTTGGTTATCACGTCTAGACTGTGTACTTATGGTTTGTAGTCTTTGTTGTAGGTGTTAAAAGAAGTGATGGAATCATAAGCGATGGACATGTTGCGACGGCGCTGCACCAGCACAGTCCCTATCCCCAGTGAGTTCATTCCCTGTCTTAGTGTTAGGTTTTTTTATGCCTAAGGAATGCCCAGAAGAGAATAAAATGTGAGTGTGCATACTAACATTATTATATTTGGTCAACGCAGTGCTCCGATGATCCAAGAATTGAATGAACTATATGGAAAAAAGATCTCTCTGTTGATGCCTAAGGAATGCCCAGAAGAGAATAAAATGTGAGCATGCATGCTAACATTATTATATTTTGTCAACTTTGTGCTCCGATGATCAAGAATTGAATGAACTATATGGATAAAAGATCTCTCTGTTTACTTTCTTTAAAAAAACACATACTACATTTCTCTATTAATCATATACATCCTTAATACAAGTACATGTTACAATTTTCGTAAATATTTTACCATATCAGAAGTTGTGTTTCTGAAGAATAAAATGCATTAGTGCTTCTTGTGCAGGTTGATTTGAACTAGGCAGAATAGTTTGTGCAAGATGTATCATGTGCTTAGGGATTCTGATCTAAGGCTTATAATGTGTACCAAAGAAACCCCGAGAAATATTAAAGGTGAGTTCCTATTGGAAATATACTGAGCCTTTTAATTATGCTCCATAATTAGTGTTCAGTTAAAGGATGTTCTTATTTTTGAAAATGGAAGTATTTTGGATCTATCAAAAATCTTTCGTATGTGCCATCATGTTCAGTTAAAGGATGTTCTTATCTTTTCCCCTTTCCATGTTAGTTACTTCTTTTTAGAGCGCATTAATATCATTCTGGCTTTAGAATTTCGGTTCTCTTGTTTCTCGAATGGAGGTTTTTTTTTTGTTAGTGTTCGGTGATCAAATGTTGAATATTTTGGAGTTACTCCTGTTTTTCTGGATTTTGGAGCTGATTTGAGATTTGTTATTCTGGAAGAATTTGGGACAGGCCGTCAGGAGGTTGGACCTATTCATTCCTCTGTTTTCTCAAGATTATGAAATCACATCCTAGATTAATTTGTTTTGACTGCTGTTAAGGGTTAGGCAACCTTTTCCATTCATATCCATGCTGATAGGGCGACACTCAGCTCATAATGTATTGATCATGGCCTTTCATTTGCTTTCTATTTAGGTTTACCTTATACAACGAACTCTGCATATTAAATTTTGTAGGCACTTCTATATCCGACAACTCTTTGTTTGAGTGTTTCGGGTTTCTTCAGTCGCAGTCTGATTTTGTTTATTATTGATCCCTAAAGATTCAGTGGTTTGCATAGCCTTAATACCCTGGTCATTTAGTGTGAGATGGGTCGGGGTTCATATGCTCAGTGCCTCAATGATTTGCACCATTCTTTTTTATAGCAGCACTTCTGTCGTCTTACTTTTGGTCTGTATGTAGATTAACGTTGATTTGCAATGCGGTTTGTTTCGTTGCAGGTTTCTTTATTTACATGGTTTCCACTTTGTCCTGGAGATTAATTATCCCGCATCCCTGCTGCAGTACTACATATCATATTGTGCACGGGTTTATTTTTTGTACTGGTATTCCCTCACTTGATTCAGTTTAGCCTCCCTATATACCATGCTTTGTGCTTGTTTTCTGCTTTCCATGGTTCACGACGTCGTCGTCGAGATCAAGCTGTCTGATATAAAGATAGCCTGACAACATGTGTATTCTTCGTGCTTTATTGGTATACCAGATCAAAAGGTTGCCATTTCAGAGTTTTTGGGAAAGAGAGAAGGTTGCCCTATGTGTGTAGATTTTCTTATGAACTGCCTCTTATTTAAGATTAGTGGTTTTGGTTCAGATATAGGGGATTAGTGGTTTTGGTTCAGGTAGAAGGGGTTAGTGTTATTCTTATGAACTGCCTCTTTTGTTTTTGATTTATGTTTGTATTAGTGGTTTGGGTTCAGATAGAAGGGTTTAGGGGTTCAAGTTCAGATAGAAAGGATTAGTTATCCTCCTATGAACTGCCTCTTATGCTATTGATATATAAGTTTTGTGTATGCGCCAATTTGCTGTCAGAGAAATCATTGCTTCTTCTATTTCAGACTGTGTGACCTGCTTTCTTTTCCTCTATATGCACTTTTTATCTACTTCCTTGGGCTTTAGCAGTCACTATTCCTGCGCGGTTGCCTATTGGCTCTTTTTTCTTTTCGTAAGTTGCTTATTTCAGGCCCGTTCAACAGATGTGTGATCTTTGTGTATGATTTGTTTGTTCCTTCTGGTCTATTGTTGTCGTCTCGTGGACTGGTGCTTTATTTGTGTTTGTACAGGAGTTTGCTCTCTTGTATGCTTATGCTCTTTGTAACTCACTGCCTGAACCTTCTCATTTGTTCTAGCTTCAAAATGGTTCTGTTTTATGCCCACGCATCTATTTTATAGTTGTCTTATGATACCAAAACACATTTCAGTATTGAAAATAATTGGATACATGGCTGTTAATTGCTATTTGCCAGAACGAAGGATATGACATTGTTATTTTTCTCGCCTTTCATATTCATTTATGATATAATTACCTTCAACGCACAGTATTTTGACACTTAAATACTACTCCCTCCGTATCAAAATATAAGACTCTCTAGGGAGTACCAGGTATAATATGAGACATTTCCTTCATTGGTTCACAGATAACAGGTACATATTGTATTCTTGCAGGTTCATGGAGAACATCTGCTGGATATGCTCATAGCTTTGGGAATGGACATCATCTATCTCATCCCTAAGGTAATGATTTAAAGTTCAAATGTCTCAAGCTTGATCATTTTTCGAGAATGTGCTTTCCTGGCATAGTCCTGAGTTTCAGATCTAAATGAGATTGAAAGTGTAGTTTTTTTGTTGATTCATTTGAGAAGTTTTAAATACTCTTATGTATCTTTTAAATAATTTTAAGCTGATGCAATATATATGCCTCTAAATTCATCTCTACTAAAGATTACTGTCCCGACACCTACGTTCATATCCTGCTTGCTATGTGAAACATCTGGTTAGGATTTCATATATTTCCCTTACACCTTTCTGTATTGAGTACTAAAGTAGTTTATTCTTGAGCGCATCAGGATGCAGGCTATCATTTTTCATGGCTATCACCATGTAGTCGTGTCATGATATTATGCATGTTTTGCCCTTGGTTGTTTTGTCTCTCAGCTGCAGTATACGGTACTATATATATTCACTGAAACTTATATTTTTGGTTTCTAACCAGATGTGCTGAATGGGTAACATACCGAGGGTATTTGTTCTAGCGTTAGGATATTGTTTCATCTCGCCTGCTCCTTCTTTATCTGATGGTATATTCTTGCTATTATGTTTTTTACATGCTTAGGCTACTAATTTTAAATGTTTAACTTACCATTTACTTCCATGGATAGATTTTCCTATTTTACCTATTGTGTTTCTGTTTTTATTCTGGGATATAGAACTGCAGATCAATAGAAGTTAGTAATGTCCAGTAAGGTACTAAGGTGTTTGTAACTGCAATCCTCTAATCATTTATGGTTTTCACTACAGGTTGTTCACTGGCTTTCTTTGATAAAAGGAGCCTTCTTTTGTGCTGGCAAAACATGATGTCACCTGCTACACTCACCGTCCAGGAGATGGAGGTGGCGGCCGGTCGGCTCGGGAGGTCCGGCCTCCTCAACTCCGTCGACGCCTTACATGACGTTGTGTCGGCGTACTTCGTCCACTGGAAGTGCTGCAGGATCATCGAGTTTGTGTGTGTAGCGGCAGCAACGCCAGCAACCTGCTACTGTTATCGAGGTTTCTTCTAGGGCAGCTTCGAGGCGCAGGTGTGATTTTCTTTTCTAGGGCTTTGAGAGGCTCGGTGACTTTGTGTGCGTAGCGGCACACAGCAACCTGATACTGTTGTCTATTTTCTTCTAGGCAACTTGGAGGCAAGGTGTGATTTTCTTTTCTAGAGATTTGAGTTCCTCAGAGTCGTTGGGTGTGCACTTCGGCTCATTGGCAATACCCATTTTGGTTGGTCTCCATTTTTCTGCAGGGACTGGAGGTTGTCATATACTCATATTACCTATGGTGTCTAATAGATGCCACAAAGTTATCAGTTTAGTTGGCATTGTCATGTGTTTTATGCATAGGAGAGCTCACCCTTTGTTCATATGTTGTATAGAGGTTAGTTTTGTGCATTTTTTTTTCATGCCAGTGTTTTGTACACCATAGCACCTTCGACATAGAAGTAGTAGTTCTTTGGTTCCCTAGAGATCTTCGGTTTGTTGTGAAATTTTTAATTAGGTTGACTGAATTTCCAGCAAGGTAGCATAATACATCATCCAGTTTTATTAGGTTAGATCAATCCAGCAGCTAACGTGCCTTGGGTGCATGCCTGTGTTGATGTGCCGAGGGTGTCGATGCTGACGGTTGAGATGTATGAAAGGGAGCTGATAGCAGTCTTGTGGTAAGTGTATTTTCATGGGTCTCCGATGTTGCTCAAGAGAGGAATCTAACTTAATTACAATAAATTACTACCATTGGGAAAACTGATAACTTGTTTGCTTGATTATTATTTTCCTTTTGTCGTAGATTCAGTCTTGTGGCCCCTTCCTACTATTAGGAAAACTGAACATGCTTTCGGCCTTTTCTTCCTACTAATCTGCTCTATTGATTTCGTCCAGAGATACGGTGTTACCCCTGGATCTTGATAGGATGTGGTTTGGACATCTTGGAGTTATAGAATAATGACAAGAGAACCTTTACTTTGTCCCATGGATCATGTGTTTCAGGTAGTTACGCCCAGCATTGAATTTCTGATGGGTTTCTATTGACATTTAGTTTAATCAGGCAGCTGACGAACTATAATGATTTCACTATCTTATAGATGTTGGTATTGTTAATATTTCTTTTCATTTGTCTTTTTTAAGTACCAGTAGGATCATTATTGGCCATTCTATTATGTGCATTTTTGGCAAGTTGAAAGAAGATATTTAATTATCTGTAATCCTAGAGTTCATCATTGGTGGTGAACTATTTAACAAAATTGTAAGACCCAACTCTTCTTAGTCATGTATGTCCCTGTTAGTCTTGACTTCAAGATTGAAAACTAATGGAGGTCTGACTTATTCCTGCATGTAGAAACATGATATTTCAAACCTCATTCCGTTGATTCTGAGTGTTTTGCTTAAGTACAGTATGTGTAGAAAGCGGGTGAAATAACTTGAACCATGATATGCCTTGCCTTTTTTCTATGTTAGGCGATAAGGACTGAATTTGAATTTGAATCATAAATTTTCTAGGACTTTGGCATAGGGAGGCCGAAACATTGTGCACAAGTTTGGTTGCAGTTAAGCATATGGATAAATTGGAGGAGTATTTTAGTATTCCCATGATGCTCTTGTTTGGTTTGTTTTT
The DNA here is from genome assembly GCA_947311845.1 of Poa pratensis. Classification (NCBI taxonomy): domain Eukaryota; kingdom Viridiplantae; phylum Streptophyta; class Magnoliopsida; order Poales; family Poaceae; genus Poa; species Poa pratensis. The sequence continues at coordinate 23,024,201 of CAMZMU010000116.1, read as the reverse complement.
TGTACATTGGTGATGTCTTCGTTATTTGGATTAGGACACCCTGCATTATCTTCCAGCAGTCACTTCTTATAGGCACCCAAACGTTTCTACTTTCTATTTTATTACTAATTACGAAGCTATTCTACAGTTTCTGTCATTTAATTCATAATTGCACATACAAATTATTTTCATGCACTTATGCTTCTGTGGATTAGTCAATAACTCATATGTTGTTGTTATCTTCTAGCTATTCTATGGCAGTCAGAACAGAACATATATGATTATTGAGCATGTGTTAAATAATTTAGTAATGTGCTCTATAGAATGGGTATTTAAGGGTCTTCAAATGGCCTACCATGGAAACAATTATTGAAGAACCTGATACTAAAACATCTGTTAAGGGTCTTAGTTTCAGGTAAAATATAGAACATCCGTCCTTGTTTTCCCATCTTCAGTACTACTATAACAGGGAGCGAGATGTTTTTTCCCCTCATATAGTCACATTGATTTTTTACAGTATGACCTTGTTAAGGAATTGTTCTGTCATAGGATGTTATATCCATGCATAATTTGAATTTATGCATTGTAGGGTGTCCTGGTTTTTCTTCCTGCCAAGTCTTGATTTATCAAGAATACTGAAAAGGTAACTGACCTCCAGAACTATGTATTGTGCGTTGAGATGCAGATAGCAGCCATTGGGCACTTATTTGCCTTTCCCTACAAGGACTATGCAGCTGCAAATGCCTGCCAGCCTGGTAGTTTCAGGGAAAGCCTTATTCATGCTATGAAATCCAATGATTCTGCCGCAACACAGTTTACCAGGTAACCAGGATCCTAGATGCCCATTCCCTGTATTTTGTGCTAAATTGTTCAGTGTTTCCATAGTAGCTTTGTAGTTCATTTAGTTTCTCAATCGAACAGGCTAGCAGATTTTGCTTAAAGGAGCCTTCCAATCTATTTTTTCCTCTGGCCTGAAGTCAATATTTGGTTTCGGGGTTGCATCATTTGATAGATATATCTTGGATGAGTAAGATAGGAAACAGACAATTCAGCATCCTCTTTCTGGACCTTCATCTGCATTTTCTTTCGGTCAATTGATGATTTGTATGGAAATTTGTGTCATAGGTCTGCACTTCCTAATAAAATAATTTATCTACCTGGATTCTGAACTCATGTTTATGTTGATACCTATTACGAGCCAGATCATTGGGAGTTTGGGACTGCCTGTAACAACTACAATCAGCATGCAACATGGCAGTGGATTGTGAGGGGACGGTGGGGGTAGGGAGCCTTCCAGAGGCGGTTGTTGCCGTCCTCTCGAGTTGGGAAACCGTTGACTCGAGCCATAGAGCGGCGCCGACAGCAGCGACTGGAGTGGCGGCAGCTGGTGCTCTCCATTGTTCCCTCTCCCCCAGATCAGCAGCACCAACGAGCACGCCATAGACGACCACCAGACCACCTTCTCTCAACCTCCCCCGCCGCAGGTCGACACCGGTGGTAAGATTCCTTGTGGATCCATCTTGCCTTGTTCTGATTGTCTAATTGTGATTCCTCCAGGATTGTTGTCTATTTTTTTGCAGTGCTGCTAGGGTGGTTGTTTGCTGACTGCACGGGGTGTTGATCTGCTCCCCGCATGTTCTACACTCCTTCCGAGTATGAACTTGGAGGTATGTTTGCAAGGAATATACACACAAATTGTACAGCATGTGTTGGTCATTGGTAACTGAATTAGGTAGAACTTTGGTATACTTTTGTGGGTGCACTTGTTTTCCGGTTGATGAATGGTTATTTTTTGAATAATATTGCCTGTTATGTTGTCAATTTTACTCTTTGTTCTGTTCCTTCCACCACTCGCTTGGTGAGACTTTTGTTTTATTGTGTTATGACCATTTTCTTTGTCAGTGGTGAAGATGGTCGAAGCAGAGCAGACCAACTGTTTCATATTCTTAGACAAATCGATCCATACGTTACCATGTTCTTAGACCAGTCTGTGTGTACTAATTTATTTGATTCTTCTCTTTCGGAGGGAGGTGTTTTGATGCCGCATATTTCGCCGAGGAGGTGAGCCATCTGTATGAGTTTCAGGAAGCACCCCAAAAACAGAGTCAGGCTTCTTCAAGTAAACAGGGTAAAACCTTGTGCTTGAGGGTACCAGCGAATTGTTCCTGAATTGACGTCTAAATTATGCACTGTTTATGTGTGCAGTTGATGCTTAGTTCAGAAAATTAATGGCCAAATGAAGAAACATGGGAGTCATAAGTTGATGTTTAGTTCAGAAAATTAATGGCTGAATGAAGAAACATGGGAGCACATTTCAGTTTAACCTAGCTTGGTTTCAAGGAACTTTTGTTCCTTAACTTCTCAGTTTTGGACTGGAATTTTTTTTTGCACACACTGATTCAGATTTAGAGTAGTTCTAAAACATGGGTTACATCATTTTTCATGTTCTTGTAAGAAGTTGAGAGAGAGGCTACAGGTTAGAAACAAAGTTAACGCTGAGAATTTTATGGTCAGCTGAATTAAATAAATGTTTGGTAGTGTATATATGTGTGCCGACACAATTTAGATCATCGCCAATAGAGATGTTAGTTCATGCCATTGTATATAGCAGTTATGAGCAATACCTATCTCTCAAAACATAATGTACCATGTCCATGTTCTCAAAGTTAGAACTGTGTCGTGATATCTGACCCTTTGTTTGCCTATTTAGGAGTGTAGATAAGAGCTACAACTGAACCACACGATCGTGTTCGGTACTTTTTGTCATAGCGAAGGCTAACGGCTCTAAATACTTGATTTTTTAAGTAGTTGAACTGGTATTTATTGGTTTGTGTTGGCAAATATTTGGTTTCAAGTATTGGTTTCCTTTATTTAACTCATATGTGTACTCTTTTGCAGTCCAGTGCATCCTATGGAGACATTCCTCGAGTTTCAGATGAAGAAGGCATTCAGATATGTTATCTTCAAAATCAGGAGACGCCAAAGCAGTTTGTTGTGGAGAAGACGGGCTACAACTGAGAGTTGTGATGATTTCACAGTTTCTCTCCCTGAAAATGAGCTTCATAGTCACTACTTAATCCATATGTTAATTCTTGCATTGACATACTACACCGTATCATGGAGAATCAGCCATGGCGCACTGGCCAACAGCCAGCAACGAGCTGGCGACCACATAACATGGCTTACAGCGGCGGCCGGTGGCAACAATACACCACGACTTTCAGGGGCGGCGGTGGCGGACGGCAGGAGAGCAGATAACGTGGAGGGCTACGGCGACCACCCAAAACGGCAGTTCTTAACGACATCAACCACACGACGTGTCCAGGGTGGCCACCATCAATGGACAAGGCTCATGAAGGGCTCTGCAACACATACAGCTGCTCGATCACAAACTAGCACATTTCACCTGTGTATGATCCGGCGTTCCGGCGTTTTGTTGCGTTACGAGATCTTCACTTCTCTGCTGCTGCTGCTGCCGCGTTATAGTTTGTTCGTTGACAACCAATGTGTGTACGGTGGTGACTGGGGAAATTTTGTTCTTCGTTTTGTCCTAGACAGCGCTGTAAAAATGTGTGCGTGTGTGTTTGTCTGTGTATTTCTTCAGGTTCCACTCTTTCCCTATTTCAAGGGTGTTTATTCATGCCTCTCGCCTTGCTCTATACTAACTGTGTACAATGTTGTGAGTTCCAGATGAATACCATGCTGTGTGTTTAATGATGCTGTGCAGCTGAGCTCCTTACATATGATTTGACTTCGCAGCATAATTTGCTGGTTGCGTTCAGTGGTTAAGCCCAATTGTTTTTGGTGATTGGAGAACAAATAATGGAAAGCATGGGTAACATACCGAGGGTAGCTATAACAACAAATAGATAGTCATTACACCAGAAAAATACGGACGTAAGCACTCAATGCCACTCGAAAACAAGCCTTGAAATACCCGGAATAACTAAATCAAACAAACAAAAATTCTTGATCTTAGGAAGAACTTACCATGTTTTTCTTATGAGACTTGCTGATTGAGAAAAGAAACTACCGGCTGCTGATGGAAACTATGGTAATTCGTTCCTTAAAAAAGGAAAGGATCTATCCATATGTATAGCGGGGCACACGATTGAGTTAGATTATTAGCCCCAAATTCAGACATCGGTTAATTGACATGTCGAGTTATTAACACGTGGAGTCACCACACGTAGAGACGAAGTGTACGTGTCAATGCAAGGTCACCCACAATTAGATGCCTAAAATGAGCGAATCTCAACGCGACATATAATGGGCATCATAATAAGATAAAGCTTATGGCTTAAATTATGTCTGGACTTCGCCACCTGACCAGCGGCGCAATAAAAGTAAGATACAGCATTTAGTTGTTCACATTCCAATTGACACCTCACAGAGTAAAAATGTCACCTATACTCAGTTTCGAGGGGGCAAATCCTTTGACAACAATTTAACGATGCCTTAAATTTCAGGTTACACGAGTGAACAAGAACAAACGTTGTAGCAGTCTATCCACAGATTCGATTGGCCACATGCTTACACATAAAATGGGCAACTCAAATCACCCGAAGAGAAAAAACTGCCCTTCGAAGAAAGAGGAGGGATTCCTCCTTCTTTTTCCTGGATGCAGCGGTCGCTCTTACCGATCCAGAACACGATCAGTGCGAGACTAGATCGGCGAACATAAAACAACAGTGCCAGAACACAAACAGAGGACAAGTGACAACGAGACCTGTAAAAATAGAAGGTACTGGAAGGATCCCGGAGCCCCAACGATACGAGGGAGAATAAGATCCACCGAAACTCTAGCAGAAGGTCTCCGTCATCCCGAGAACTATTTAATGGAGGAACAGGAGGTTCAAGAATGAGATCGATATTAGGATAGAGAGAGAAGACAGGCCAAGCCCAAGATAATGAAGCTCGCAAAAAGCCCAAGATAGTAGGAGGCCCATTTAGAACATGCAATTTGTTTCTGTTGTGTCCTTTCACCGTTTTAAAATCCATTTTTAGTTGGTCTTTCATACAAACAGCTTCAACATCTCTAAGTTAGTATCCATACGTGTAACCTTAATGAGTGCAAAGAAAATTGGTTGTTTAAGTTATTACTTCCCATTCTATTTTCTAATCGATATATAATCGTCGAGGTCCTACTTCACACTAAAATATTCAACCGAAAAGACTTGATGGTGCCACCTTTTTGTAAGATGCAATGTGCCATATCGAACGGAAAATAACTGCCAATTACCTGACCGAATATGACTTAATTTTAATCGAATGATGGGTAGCGAAACAAAGAGATATTATGACAACAATACGGTCTTCATTCCGAGTTGCGCAGTTGAAATGGAAACCATATCCTTACCACATTGAACTTACTTTCATTTCTGGGAGATGAACTGGAAATATTGTCCTCAGTGTTCATTCATGTTTTCATCGCTTAGGATTTCCCATCATAGTGACCGAGAAACATATTCGTGAATTTTGAATATGTGTGACATGAAACAACTTTCTTTTTTTGTGTTCAGATTCATGAGGTTTACGGTATATATATTTATCAATCACAATTGCTCCCTACAATTGCACAAGCTGATGCTATGGTTCCTGAAATGACACACTGCTATCTGGAACACACTTTGAGGATGTACCAAGTATTCTGATGAAGACTATATGTATAAGGTGCTGAGAGATTAGAAAATACTGTGAGTTTCTTTAGCACTGTAGTTTTGAATGTCCTAATCAGATGTCGGCATTAAATTGTCAGTCAGGACTATCATAGCTCGGGTAATGACTTTTTAGCTTGATGTGTAATGCTTCTCTGTATAGGTTGCCATACTATGTTTAAATCACAAATGCCCTATCTAAAAGTTACTCATATTATGAGTTGTGTCAATATGTTATAAGGTGATCTCCCTTTTTAATAACAGCTTTTGTACTACTTGGAGTGTTCTGGCTATCTATTAAACTCTATATTTGTCGTGTGGTTTGAACTTCATGCTGTAACTTAAACTCTATATTTGTCCTGTGTTTTGAACTTCATGTTGTAACTAAACTATAATAACTAATGCGACAGCTGCACTATGCGCCTAAGAGGAACACAATCTCTTGCGTTCCCTGAACTTATCATTTCTGAAGACTGAGAATCTTTGTGATTGAAAGTGTAATGGCATCAATATATCCAATTTTGATCTTATTTTTTAGCTTAAAAATTAACATGTCGTACTCTTTGTTGGCCAACTATCACTTTGTTAGGCATAGAAGGACCATATGCCTTCGTGTTTTGCTGACATCAATGATCACATGATTCAGATTATGGATGACATTTATAAACTGATGTGCTTTATGAAGATTCGTAATGGCCATAAAAAACCAAGCTAACTGCAGGAGTATCCATACAAAATAGAGCTAATTGAACGGAAATCTAATGAATTACTTTTCACCAACAAATAAAGCGTATGGCAACAATGTAGTCTTTGCATCCGGCAGTTGAGCAGTCGCGCAAACCCGAGTAAAGGAGGATGACCCTTTTTACCGTGAGCTTATTCCATGTGATTTATTTCTCTGATCTAGTAGAGATGATATGGCAACAATTAATCTTCACCGGCAAATAAAGCTTATGGAAACAATTTAGTCTCTGCATTCGGGAAGTTGCGCGGATGCGCAACAGGTCATCTAGTTATAGAAATCTTTGGTGTATCGGCCACTGGGGGTGTACGTAGACAATAAATGAAGAACCAGCCAACGGCGCGCCCCATTCCGAGGACGGTTTTGATGTTCCGGTGGTACAAGATGTTACGCGAAATCACGGTCTGGTGGTACATATTTTGTAGTCCGCCACGATGCTCAGGCGGCAATGAGATGGCCCTACCGTTGTATTCCGCATCTTCCAAGCAGAAAGACGAGGGGCGACGTCTCGGCTTGGGCGGCGGCAGAGAACTGGCAACAGGCAGCGGCTAGTCGGCGTGCGCTGCCGTCGGAATCGGCTGACCATAGGAGGCTTGCGGTGCTACTCGCCCCCGAGATATCATGGCGTCCCGCTGGAGAGGTCAGGTCAGTCAGAAGCATCTGTATTTCTTTTCCGGCTTTATTGGGGATTTTCTGGATCGCTTAATTTGATTTGAACCCAACAAAATCATCGATTAGGCTGGAGATGGGGGATTCATTTGCGAACTTTGGGAGAGTAGATCCAGGCCACGTCGTTGTCCTCGGAGAGGAAGGTATAGTGGCCGGCGCAGGAGTCGCTACCAGCGGCGGAGGAGGGGGAGGAGGGAATGTGGCGGCGATAGAACGCCGGGATGAAGCCCTGGTGCATGATGATTGCAAAGCCAGTGTCCCTGCTGGTATGGGACTCGATGAAGCTGGGCAGGAGGCTAAAAGCGTCGGCCAGTCTGGGCCGCGGAAGCAGCTCACAGGCTCGGCTGCGGAGAGCAGCGGTGAGTGCGGGGATGAACCAGAGACGTTGCGCGTTGTGAAGTCCACGGCGAACTCAGTACAGACTACAGAGGAAGAGAGATCGAGCTGTTGATGGTCCACCAAGTTCAGAGCTATCAACTACGGGTTAATCCTGAAGCACATGTATGGACAAAACGGTGAGAATCTCCTAAGCTTTTACAAATACTACTTTGTGGTAGCATATTTGTAATATTTGTTATTTGTTTGAGCCCTGACTCGGCATATTCATGACAACTGAGACGAACCAGACTGATTAGTCGTTGTGCCCCAATTTACAAATACTAATTTGTTGTGCCCAATCAGACTGATTAGTCGTTGGTATTTTTACTGTATGTGCTTGCAGGGTTAGAGTTGGAGGAAATGCTGCGGAGCGAACCCCGTGCGCAGCCAGACTGGGGGCGCTCGAGAAGACCCTGAGAAGATGGACGGACACTTTCGACTTTCGACTCTAGGCATGACTTTCGACTCTGCTTGGAGAGGCATATGACTTTTACAATCTATATTCCTGGGAGCATGGGTTCGGGATTCGATATGGTAAAAGCAGGCTAAATCCAGAACGGACAAAGACAATGCAAGAGATCGTTTGCGGCTGCTCGGTAGGTTGATTTGGATGCATACTAAATTATGTATTGTAGTGATTGATAACATCAAAACCCTATAACTGATGAAAATTTTGTTGGCAGGGGAAGCCGGAAAGGGAGAACAGTCGTTCATATAGGTGTGAGTGCCCGTCCATGATACGCTTGCTCATCGACTGACCGTGGGTGGTATATAACCGAACAGCGGGTAACTCACAAACACTCTCTGTCGGTGACTTACGGGGAGAAGGTTTTTTGGCCTTCACACAAACATATAGATGCTTACACAAAGGCTTTAGTGCGGCAGCTCTGAAAAACAACATAAATATAGGGGAGGTGTATATCATCGTAGGCAGTTTCTTTGGAGGAGTTGGCAATGTTCCCTTCACGAAGAGAACATTGAAAAACCTTTGTGGAAAGATTAGTAAAGTGCAGGCTAACGACGACGTAAGGAAGACCGTGGAAGTGTTTGCAGAGATTGGAGCAACGGATCGGGAGTTTACTTACCGAGTCCGGGCTGACACAGATAGTAGGATAAAGAATCTCATGTGGACTAATGGATCAAGCCGCATGCAGTACCAATTCTTTGGTGATGTGACCACCTTTGACACAACCTGCAGGACCAATCTGTATGACATGCCATTCGGCCTATTTGTTGGAGTGAACAACCATTTTCAAAGCATAATTCTAGGCGGAGTGTTGCTAAGGGACGAGCAAACATAAAGCTTTGAGTGGGTTTTCTCGAAGTTTGTAGGATGATGGGTGGGAAGGCACCAAAGACTATTTTGATAGGTACGCTGCCATACCTTTTTATTCGTCGGCATGGATGCATTTTGAGCTTAAACATTTGATCGGTTCACAACCAAAGTATTTTCTGAGTATTTGTGGTATGTGCAGATCAGTGCAAAGCGATGGAGGTGGCCATAAAGAACGTTCTGCCTGGGACAGTGCACCGGTGGTGTATATGGCACGTGCTCAAGAAAGCCTAGGTGCTTTGTATGGGAAGAAGAGTGAATTCAGGTCTGAGTTCCACAAAGTGGTGAACGACATGCTAACGACTGATGAGTTTGAGGAAGCCTGGTCCTTGCTAATGGAGAAGTACGGAATGCAGTCGCACCCATTCCTAACACAGATATATGAGGTACGCCATAAGTGGGGCAAGCCATACTTTAAAGGAGTCTTCTGTGCAAAAATGACAAACACCCAGCGCAGCGAAAGCACGAACATGATGTTGAAGAGCTACGTGCCACCGGGTTGTCCTATGAATCTGTTTGTGAGGCATTACCTGAGGTTGCAGCATGACAGGGAGGCAGATGAAAGCTACCAAGAGAAGCGCACGAAAGTCGTGAGTGACAAACCCGTGAAAATTTGTTTTACTGATGTGTTATGCTGTCAATGCAAGCAGGCCACGGAATGAAAAATACAACCTTTTCCAATTAAACTTTTGTTTGTGCAGGCAAAAGCTGTTCTAAAGGTGAACCTGCCAATAGAAGAACATGCAAGCAAAATATACACACGGTCCATGTTGAGCAATTTGGCCAAAGCTGTATCATGCAGGGGCATATCGCATAGAGGAAAAGGTGAAAGGTCTAGTGTACTTGGGTAAGCACATGAAACCGGAGAAACGGGAGAAGTGGTGCAGGGGTTGTTTTTGAAATAAATATTCCACGTGATTTTTTCTTCGAATGTGAATGTGGTCTGTTCGAGCACATGATGATAGTTTGCTAACATTCGCTAAATGTTTTGTGACACCTGGCTCATTTCTTAGGTTTAAGTTAGTTTTGTTGCCCGTTTGTTGATGTCTGACATAATCTTTCATTCTTTCGTAACCTATGTGATCAGGTAATGGACTACTTGGGAGTCGACATGATACCTGAGAGCCATGTGCTGAAAAATGGAAGAGGGACGCAAGGGATGTGCTGCTAGAACACCTAGCTTGTCCGGTCTACACCTTCAGACTCGTTGTGCACTGTTTCCATGGCTGGAGCAAGCTCGGTAGGTCGGTTTGAACTCCTGGGGAGGTTACGGTGGCCGTCTGTGATGATTCTTGGACTGCAAGTAGACTGGTGTGAGGTGGGTGGTTGGCAATGTTGTGTGCATTTATCATGTGTGCAGATATTTTCAAATTTTCAATTTCGAACTTGTGGTCGCTTCTGGAGGGAAACCTTGCTGTTTAATTTGGGGCTATAGGAGGAGTCTGCCGTTGCTGCATCAGGAGTACTTCAAAAAAAACAAGTCTGTCTCGCATATATACAAGCAGAGATGGCTCCCAACGCGACAGGAAGCACCACTGGTCTAATGGTGATTTGCTACGACGCGCTTGGTGCGGTCGCGGAGGAGTTAAGTGTTGGTTTTAATTGCGATTTTGCTTTCTTTACTTAGGCTTCGCCATGTTGAATTAACTTTGCAGTTTTGTCTCTCATTCCTAAGGAGGAGAATGCCACTTCTATTAAGAAGTTTAGACCAATTAGCCTTCTTAACTGTAGCTTCAAAATTTTCACGAAGGTTTTGACAAACAGATTAGCTCAGATCATGGATAAGTTGATCTCTAGTAACCAGACCGCCTTTATAAAAGGTAGGTATATCTTAGAGAGTGTAGTTACTGCACATGAGGTGTTGCATTTGGTGCGCTCGTCTCACACTCCAGGAGTAGTCCTTAAACTTGATTATGAAAAAGCTTTTGATAAGGTAGACCTAGACTTCCTTGAAGAGCTGTTAGTTAAACGAGGTTTTTGTCCGCTCTGGATTAGGATGATTAGACAAATCACTCACGGTGGTTCCGTAGGGGTTAAGCTTAATGGAGTAGAAGGAAATTTCTTTACAACCGGTAAAGGGCTTAGGCAAGGGGATCCCCTGTCCCCGTTGCTCTTTGATATGGTTGTAGATGTGCTTACTAGAATGCTTTACAAAGCAGCGCATAACGGTTTGATTAGTGGTTTGTGCTCTGATTTGTATCCTGGTGGTGTCATCTGTCTGCAATATGCAGATGACACCATCCTCTTTGTAGAAGTTGATGTAGAAAAGGCAAAGAACCTGAAAACTACCCTTTCTTGCTTTGAAAAAGTTTCAGGTATGAGAATCAATTATGCTAAAAGTGAGTTGATTCCCCTAGATTTAGATGCAACTAGAATAGAATCGTTCACTGAAGTTTTTAGTTGCATTGTGGGTTCCCTCCCTATTAAGTACCTAGGGGTGCCCTTGCACTATGACAAACTTAGAAGAGAGGACATCCAACCTCTCATAGACAAAATCTTAAAAAGAATTGCAGGCTGGAGGGGAAAGTTGCTTTCTTATGCAGCTAGACTCACTCTTATCAAAGCCTGTTTAGCTAGCATTCCAGTTTACTTGATGTCTTTCTTCAAGTTCCCCAAATGGGCTTTAGATATGATTAACTCTCAAATGGCACACTGTCTCTGGAACGATTTCGAGGGACATAGGAAACTTCATTTAGCCAATTGGCACTTAGTTTGTATGAAAAAAGAGTTTGGTGGGCTAGGTGTCCCCAACATTAGAGACGTTAATATGTGTTTACTTGGCTCTTGAATTAAAAGATTTTGCCAAGATAAGAAGTCGATTTGGAAAGACCTAGTAGAAAAGAAGTACCTAAATAATTCACCAAACATCTTTGCTGCCTCACCCACTGCCCCATCCCAGTTCTGGAAAGGTGTTATGTGGGCATCGAAGGCTATCAAAACGGGCTATAGATGGAATGTGGGTGATGGTACCAAAATTAGAGCTTGGGAGGACACCTGGTTCGGGTCCTCCCCCCTAGCAGTTCAATTCTGGCCGCTGTACGAGATCTGTTACCAACAAGCTGTCACCCTAGCTGATGTGGTAGATAATGGGTTCATCAAACTCACCTTTAGGAGGGTCTTTACCCCTGCCATGATGGAGTCTTGGTATGAATTAGAACAAATCCTGCTTAGTGTTCAGTTCTGTAACTCGCAAGACGCTCTCATCTGGCAACATGAGAGTAAGGGGGTTTACTCGACGAGTTCGCTCTATAGTATAATTAATTTTAGAGGCGTGATCCCTGTATACATCCCTTCAGTGTGGTCCCTATTGGTTCCTCCCAAAATTCAGATTTTCTTGTGGCTAATGTCACATAATAAACTGATGACGAGAGATAACCTGAAAAAAAGGAAAATAGAGAAGCCAGTAGACTGCGTCTTCTACACAGAAGAGGAAACGGTCTCACATCTTTTCCATGAATGTGTGGTGGCCAAGGAGATTTGGAAATGTTTCTCTCACTAATTTGGCATCCCCCTAGGATCAGACTTATTGTCCGTAAGTAGGTTTTGGATTTCACAATCAAAAAACTCTGCTTTGAACACTATATGTGCCAGTGTGCTTTGGTGCATCTGGAAAACTAGAAACGCTATGATCTTTGACAATCGTCCATGGTCTGATACTAAGCGGGTGCTGTGGATGATTCTCAAAACTATCAAGAGTTGGTCGATTCTTTCGAAAGAATCGGCGCTGAACAGACTGGACAATTCTCGCCTGGAGCTGGCAAAGAGAGTTGCTGAACCTCACCAGCTAGAGTGGGGGTGACAGACATGCACAAGGACATCTTGCCTCCGAGAGCTCCTCGCTCCGAGGGAAAAACCATCTTCTTCAGCCCCATGACTCCCCTGGAGTTGCCATCGTCACCAGAGCCGTCGCCGCTGAAGAAATCCAAATCCTCAAACTACGCGTCGCTGCTGGGAACCACTGAAGAAGTTCACCTGGAGCTCTTGGTGTAGCTTTCTCTCACCTGAAAACCCTCCTGCGAGAGGCGTACTGACGTGCATGGCTTGCCCTGCGTCATGTAGTTTCCCTTCTCTGTTCTACAGTTTATAAACTTTGTTTCGCTTTAGCGCTTCCTAGTAGTTTTCCTTTATTTCTGCCTGTAAAACGACTGGAGACTGTGCTGGGTTCATTTCTTAATGGAACGGGGGGGGGGGGGGGGGGGGGTGGGGGTTTCCAGCCCCTTATATTCTAAAAAAGGCTTCACCATGTTCTCTTTTGCTCGTATGAACTTTCTCTGTTGCTAGGTGGGGGATTCGTGGACGCAAGGGGAATAGGGCTGGTAGACATTGGGCGTTCAGGGTAATCAATGCGCCGGACGCCGTCGGTCTAGGAAAGCTGGGGCGCGGCACAGGAAATCGATTGAAATCTTGTTCCCTCACGCCGTAACGGTGATCTGGGGCATAATGTCACTGGAACCGGTGGGACCATCTCCTGACACAGCGCAGATATACCGCGATGAATACCAGTGGGAATACAACGGTGGGTGGGGATCACGAGGAAGAACGATGGTCCAGATAGTGTGATCATCTGGACGTACCACCCATTACAGATTTCCGCCTTGATATCAGTTAGTCAAGGGCCTTTTTTTTATACTTGTATTCATAGATAAAAAGGAGGATTACAAAGCCGGATACAAGCAAAGAACAAAACGAGAAGGATACAGAGAACGTCGCTACTGCAACACGCCGTCTTCAACCACGAAGAACTCCAGCACGGTCGACCTCCAACGCCGGAGATGAAGGAGAAAGCAGCCGCCCGGAGCTCGCGCCCATGGAGCAGAAGAGCTCCTTGCCCGAAGGCGTTGATGAGCCGCATCAACCACCAGCTCCGAGGAGCTGGATCTGAAGACGAAGGTCGTCCGTCGACCGGGGACACGCCCCAAGCATCTTCTGCCCTGGATCCGGGCCTGCCCAAAAGAGAATTTCTTGCTGCCTGAAGAAACAGAGAAGAAAAAGAAAACAGAACGAGGTAACTGGATGAAGAAACAGTGGACCGGCCCAGGAAGAGTTAGCGAGAGAGGAAAGCAAACGAGCGAAGGGGTGCGTGTTGCCCAGGAAGGAAATAGGAATTGTCGCGACCCTTGTAGCCCCATCGTCTCCACCCAGAAGAACCCTCCTCTTCCTCCCGGCCGCCGCCGCAACCCCTATCCGCCGTCGCACGCAAAGATGCTGGACATCAACCTCTTCCGCAAGGAGAAGGGCGGCGACCTGAGCTTGTACGCAACTCGCAGCGCCGCCGGTTCGAGCCCGTCGAGCTCGTCGACGAGGTCATCGTCCTCGACGAGGCGTGGCGCCAGAGTAAGAGCTCCTCTGGCGACCCCTTTCCCCCAAAAATCTTCCGGATCCATGGTCCCTGACTCCCACTATTTGTTATCGCTGCAGGGCAGTTCGAGCTCGACAAGATCCGGCAGGAGCTCAACAAGACCAGCAATGAGATCGGCAAGCTCAAGGCCGTACGTTCTCGTTGCTTGGATTTGATTTAATTCTATGTCTATCTTCGGGGGTTTGTGTGTGACGGTGGGCATGTCGCTTTGCAGAAAAAGCAGGATGCGACGGAGCTCATACAGAGCACGGAAGAGATCAAGGGCAGGTTGGCCACAAAGGAGGCGGAGGTGCGGGAGGCCAAGACCACCCTCGTTGCCAAGCTCGTCACAATTGGCAACATCGTGCACAAATCTGTGCCCGTCAGCAAAGACGAGGTGCGTTCAAAGTTTTTTTGAGGGTAAACAGCACTTTATTGATTAATTAACATCAAAATACAGAGTCTCCCGGATACAATCCGGAGCAAAATCTAAAACAAAACCAGAGATAGAGTCATCACACGTCTTAGCTAAAATGTGTGCCGCACCGTTGATGGAGCGATGAACATGCTGAAAGATAGCTGACGTGAAGCCAGCAGCCTGAAGCTTTATATCTGCCACAACACTTCCGACTGGGGACCTGTCCAACGAAGAAGACTTCAACCTTTGAATCAAGGACAGGCAATCCGAGGCGAAGATGGCCTTGTCAAATCCTTTCTCACATGCCAGCGACACCGCTCGTCGGAGAGCCAAAGCTTCCGCGAGTTCAGGAGACGTGAAACCCCTCAGAGGTTCGCTAGCTGCCAGTAAGCAAGTTCCAGTAGAGTTACGAATAACTACACCCACCGCCATACGCTGAACATGTTCAAACAATGCAGCATCCACATTAACAACAACCTTGTCCGGCGGCGGCGGAGACCATCTCCTTGTTGCTGTAATCTCACGCCTATGAACCGGTTTGGACTTTAAACAATGCTGCACTATCATTTCAACATAAGCCACACTTCTTGCTGCAGTGCTATTGGGGTCTGGGTTACTTTTATTATTGCGGACATTATTACGAGTTTCCCAGATGTGCCATAGCGTCACAGTAAGCACAGTAGCCTCCAGCTCGGTCGCAGAAGATAGAAAATCAAAAAGCCAAAACTTGGTCGTCATGAAATCATACTTCTTCAATCGAATACTGAAGGAGATCTTGATCAGCCGCCATACCTCCATAGCGAATTGACAGAAGAGCAAGGAGTGCTCGATGCTCTCTTCTTTCCCGCAGAAGATGCAGGAATTACTAGTCGGAATTTGACGACGAACCATTTGAACTCCACTAGGAAGACAGTCATGCGCAAACCTCCAGAGGTGAATTTTCATTTTGTTCGGCGCATTAATCTTCCATATTGCCTTCCAATCCTTCTCCTTTGCAGAATACCGTGAGGACATGCCTCTACCTCGACAGCTGCGTGTTTGCGAGAAACTAGCCGATCTGGCCAAATTATAAGCTGACCGCACTGTGTAACAACCATGCTTAGAGTGTGGCCAATAGACAAAATCCTCACCACCGTGTCGGCTAACCTGAACTTGCATGATTTTGGCTGTTGTGTCTTGATCAAAGAAGGCGTTAATCGTCTCAGGTATCCATTCACCTGTTTGTTCATCAAGCAAGCAGTTTACCGTGGCATTATCAGGAATTGGTTTCAGTGGTCGCAACATATAAGGAGGCCGGTCAGGTATCCAGTGATCAGAGGTTATTTTAACTGACTGGCCATCCCCAATGCCCCACTGAACACCACGAAGTAGAAGATCTCTACCAAATAGGATGCTTCTCCACGTGTATGAAGATGATCTCGGTTTCGGAGCGTGCCAAAAATCAGTGTAGGGGAAATACCTCCCTTTGAGCACCCGGGCACATAAAGAAGTGGGGTCAGTGAGCAACCGCCACCCTTGTCGTCCCAGCATAGCCTGATTAAAGAGCGTCAAATCTCTGAAACCCATCCCACCGAGAGCCTTGGGAGAAGAAAGCCACTCCCACGACCTCCAGTGCATCTTCTTCGTCCGTCTTCCACCCCCCACCAACTGTTAGTAATGATTGATCTCATCTTATCACAATTGCCCACAGGGATTTGGAAGCAACTCATCACATAAGTAGGGATAGCCTGAATAACAGATTTCAAGAATGTTTCCTTGCCCGCCCTAGACATAGGCCTATCCGATACTCCATTGATACGTTTCCAGATCATGTCATATAGGAAGTTGAACGTGGCAGTGGAGGAGCGTCCCACCGAAGTAGGCATTCCCAAATAGAATTCATTCAAAATTTCACTTTGCACACCCAAACTGTCCTTCACTCTTCTTTAACAAGATCATTGCAATGACTACCAAAGGAAACCGAGGATTTGTCAAGATTAATCTTCTGACCGGAACCCTCACAGTACAACTTTAGTGTCTCCTTAAGGGCATCCACACTCCTATTATCACTTCTCGCAAAGAAAATGCTGTCATCTGCAAACAGTAAATGGGAAATAGGAGGACCGAGTCTACCATTTTTGATTCCATAGATTTGTTGCAGTAAACATGACAGACCTTCCGTACATAGAAGAATAAATAGGGGCTAATTGAGTCCCCTTGACGAATACCCCTGGATGGCACCACCAGATCCATAAGTTCACCATTAACACGAATAGCATAACGGACACATGTAACACATCTCATGATCGATTGGATCCAGCTAGGGGCAAAACCAAGCTTACATAGACATCCATGAAGATAATTCCATTCAACTCTGTCATAGGCCTTCATCATATCAATTTTCAGTGCAAAGAACGGCCGCTTGTTATCGTGATGTCGTATGGAATGCAAGCACTCAAAGGCAATAAGAGCATTGTCAGTGATGAGCCTACCAGGAATGAAAGCACTTTGCTGCTCCAAAATAATGAGAGGCAAAATCACTTTCAATCTGTTTGCCAACACCTTGGAGGCAATTTTGTAGATCACATTGCACAAGCTGATTGGTCGAAAGTTTTTTAATTCCTTTGGCTTAGCAATCTTTGGAATGAGAACGATAACCGAGTCACAGAAGCCATCCGGTACCTCTCCTCCCTCGATAAAAGACCTCACAGCTTGGCAAATTTCCTCCTTAAAAAACTCCCAATGAGTTTGATAAAATAGCGCCGGAAAGCCATCCGGTCCCGCGCCTTTGTCGGAGCCATTTGGAACAAAGCAGACCCGATCTCCTCATCGGTGTACGGCTTACACAGCTCATCGTTCATCTCCGCCGTCACCTTAGAAGGAATAGCATCTAGGACTGCATCCACTGACACACAACTTTCAGAAGAAAAAAGATCCTCATAAAAACTCTGTACGCAAGTCGTTGACATAATCGGTGTGGCGGACTGCGGTGACCCAGCATACCACTGCATGTTGTAGTACGCAAGTCGTTGACATAACACTTACAGAACACCGTTCCGCAAATATTACATCCCTCAGAGTGGTACAACAGAAACATTGCGGGTCCACATATCATACAACTCTTTATTACAAAAACCAAGTCGTGCATAAGTGAAGATGATCCCAACAAGTGATCACCTCATACTTAGTGTTATACAAAACCAACAAGAAGCAAATTAGTGCGTACACGGGAACCCAACAGCTTATTATTAAAGTTTGAGCTGCTCGATTCAACCGTGCTTATATATTGGTTACTAGTCCAAGCTAACTTCACTCGGACTCCTCCTCGTCATTGCCGACCCCATAGCGGATAACATAATCCACTCCTTCGATTCCTCTCGAAAGGTCTGGTTCTTCATAGTAGATGCTCTCCTGACCTCCCATGAGGTTCAGCGTTGCGTCGTCCAGTTCTTCACAGTCTAAGCAGGGGATTCAAAAGGAAAGAATGAGTAACCAGCGTTACTCAACAAGTTCACTGTATATGGTGGAAAGTTTGATGCACTAACTACAGCCTTAGACTCTAAAGAGTCTCAAGCTAATACAGTTTTTCTTTTGTAAACATTTCTTCAAAAGGTTGTTTTTATTCGAAAACTATGCCCGCCAACTATTCACGGTGCTAGAACTTCATAGAGTCCCTTTCCTGCAGCGTTCGCAGCTCCTTCCCGGAACAAGGAGTAACATGTCACACTTTTTTACACTCTGCAGAGGTGCGTTGCTTTACCCATAAGAGATCAAGATCATGTTGCACAACCAGGCGTACTTTCATGTCCACACTTCCTTTGGTGTGGGGCCCGATTGAAGATCCAAGCCATTCGCCGTGCTTCTCCACCAACCCCGCATGCCCACTCTTTTGTAGGTTTGTCCTTCCCTTTATCTTATGGTAGACCGAACCGGACCCAAGGTCCTCCCACCTATACCATACAGATAGACCGTTCCAGACAATGCCTACAATCCATCATAGACCCAGAAACTGTGGGAATTAAGGGATCCCACCCATGTGCATGTAGTCCCGCAAGATCTACAACCTACGGAACTGGCTGTCCGTTGACGTGCGAAAGGGAGAAGATCACAGATGACTTCCCCGGCCCATTCCAGGCCTCATGGTTAACGCGTCATTTACGGCGCAAGAATAATGACTTATTAAGTCCTAGGTAATACTTTCCCATGCAAATGGAACCTCAACCAACCACATCATACCATGGTTCCACCTGCCAGCCATAATAGGGTATTCACACTTAAGTAGACAACCAAATAGTCATATTATTGTGAAGATAGGATTTTATGCTTTCTCTTTCGAGTAGAGATGATAGTATATAAGGAGTTTGCAAATAGTTTCTTAACAGATACTTCAACGGATATGAGCAAGTAATGAACTTGCCTTGTGACTGAAAGGTAGTTGAGTCTGAAACTGGTCGTGGCTCCTGACTTCCTTGTTCTACAAAAATACCATCATTGTCTGGTAAGGACAATGTTTAAAGAAGCAAATGATGCTATTATGCATAAGAATGGTATGCATTAAGTTTCTTTAGTGTGTTATAGCAATTTTTGGTGAATTATGAAGATTGAAGTTGTTTCTTAAAAATATGTTTTGAATTTTAAGACATAAAAGAAAATATTTACTTATTAAATAATATTAAAATATTTGTTTATAACAATAAGAATTTGTTTTTAATAAGTGAAATCACAAATGAGTAAATTTCTACTTTCACTTTCATATTATTTGAATTTTATAATTTTTAGAAGTATCCTTTCAATATAAATTGATTTTGTAAATATGTATTTTTCTTTTATAATCCAAGTAAATGAGTTTATATTTAAGTATTACTTTGTTTTAAGTTTCGAAAATATTTTTAGATGAATTTTTACTTTACAGATTAGTGTATATATCTATTTTTGAATGAATGATTTAATTAAATTTTTATTTAATTTTTACTGGTAAAGTTACCATTTTACACCTGGCTCGAGTGGGTTGAACCCAACCCAAAGCCAGGGTCTGGCTCGACCCGGTCATTCCGACCGAGCCACCCGTGCTCACACGCTCTCCTCTCCCCCGACCCCGTGCTCTTCTCTCACCTCTCTCCCCATGTCGCCGTCGCCGTGCGACTACGGCAAAGCTCCGGCAGGCTCCGCTGCCGAGCTATGGCGCAAACGACGCGCCCCACCGTCCTCTCCAATCCTACCCCGGCGATTCACTCCTCCTCGCCTGATGCGGCCGTGCGCAACCCCTACCCGAAACTAGGGTTTCGGCCTATTTCTTGCTCTGCCGAGCTCGTGCTGCCCCGGCTTCGCCACGGCTGGGTGCAGGAATCCTCTCCTGTGCCGCCATGGTGGTGATGGTGAAGAACGTGTCCCCGTGGCCCCTTCTCCTCTGGCCACACGGGCACTGCCCCGTCGCCGTGGAGCTATGGCCATGGGCGTATGTAAGTTTCTGCTCATCTCCTCTCTTCTTCTCACCCCTGGCCTACAGCCATGCTCTGTGATGTGAGCTGCTAGTAGTGATTTTAGGTTTCCTATTGCTAGGTGTGATGCTGCTCTGCTGCTCCTGTGATGAACACAGGATGTGTTCTGATGCTCTAGTGCCCTTGTGATAATTGCTATAGCTGTGCTCTGCCCTATACAAGTGTGAAATGATTTCTATAGCTAAATAATTTTAGCTTTGCATGCTGTGACACCTCTATTTGAGTTACACAGAAGCTAGCTAATAAATTTAGCTAAGGAAATCTTTTTATGCTTTCATGTGCTTCTGTTGGTGAACAACTTGCTAGTATGTGATTTGTGCTTGAGATGCTCTTCCTTGAAGGATTTGTGTCCAGCAAATCCTGTGTTGGTGCTGTGATACCAACAGATGTGAAATCTAGCAATATTTGCTTAATTGCCTTTGCTCCGCTTTGTGGATTTATATTCCCTGCCTATGATGCACAAGCTGAGGCTTTTTCTTATAAGAACATATGCTTGCTTGTGATTTCAAATCCCTGTGATGACTGAGCATAGCATCACTATGACAGACTGAGGGAAATACACAGCTAAACCACATATTTAAATCTAGCAATTCATTTGCTAGAGAATATTGGTTATTCACCTTCTGATGAATGGTGGTGTTGGCTGTGTGGTGTGCTTCTGGATCTTCTGGTTTTCTTGATCAACAGATCTTGTGGATCTCCTCCTTGCTCTCCTTGCTGGCCTGCTCCTCCAGCTCCAGATGCTTCCCTTGAGCTTCTGGCATCCCCTCCTTGCTCCTATGCTCCTTGCTTCCTCTATCCCATCTTGCTCTTGCTTTTGGCAAGGATTCAGTGGTGATTACTAGTTGCAGTGAGGAATTTGTGGTGACTTGAGTTCAAACAAGCATGAACTCGAGCTGTGCTGGTGTGTGAGTGAAACAGGGCTATGTGGGCTTGTGTCCTACGACTCCCTTTTGCCCTTATCCCTCGCAGGTCTGTTTCACTGTGATGTTGACAACACAGGGGTGTGTGTGTGCTGTGTGCTTCTCTGCTTGCTCAGTTCAGTGAACTGGGCATCGATTGGGTTTGAGTTTATCTTCAGATTTTCCATTCTTTTCACTAGCCAAGTGGAATTTGAGCCTGGGATGTTGTACTGAGGCAAAACATACTGATTAAGAACAGATACATCACTATGTTGCCAAAACAACTCGATGATGTAATTAGCAATACACCTGATTGCTAATCTGAGAGTAATACTAATCCTAACCCCATCTTTGTATTTGTTTTCTTTTGTTTTTGCTTTTCTTTTGTTTTGCAGGAACAACTATGGAATGATGATCAAAAAGAAGAAATACAAGACATTTAGTTTAGGAAATAATTGTAATTTTTCTTTTTGTATTTCATTTGGTTGTAACAAAATTGTAAAGACATTGTATTGTTGTATTCAATCAATAAAATGATTTGTTTGTCTATACAAGAATTCATAAGTTGTAATACTTATTGTAAAGATTTGAATTATTCAAATCTCTATTAATTAATTTACTTAATTATTGTTTTTGTTACTTAAATGTTTGAATTTGAATTTACTTTACAAATTCAATTATTTGAATAATCAATTTGAATTCAAATTCCTTCTTCAAGCAAATTCCTAAAGGTCATGTCACAAATTATCAAATTCACCTAAGATGATCTAAAGCTTAAATAATGAAAATGATCAAACTTCGATCACTCCAGGGTTTTAATTTGCGAAAAAATTATTCAGGTTTTGCAGATGCATGCATGCAGATGCCCAAATTCCTATTTCTACCCTTCGATAGTTCCTAAACGCTGGGGTATTACACGGACGGGGCTGGGTGGTGCAGATTCGCACTGCTTTCCTCCCATTGGTCGATTTTGTTCGTTTACCGTACTGGGTTTTACCGGTGCCCCTCTGGGGTAGCTTTCTTCGTATGTGGTTCCTTCTCTCTCTCTCTCTCTCTCTCGCTGATTATGGGCCCCTTCCTTTCCGAGGCCCACAGGTCGGTTGCTCGGGACGTTGCGTCACCGTTGTTTCCCTTCCATACGTCGCCGCTGCGTATTTTCTACAGTAGGTCGGGGTACGTTGGGTATTTCGCACGATCGTCGGGTATGTTGTACTGTTCGTGATGTCAGGGAGAATTCGGGCCTGATTTCTCCGTCCGAGGTGGCCTCCCTCCATTCGTCGGCGGGTACATTGTACTGTGCTGGTTTCAGAAGGCCCGATTTCGCGTCACGCTGGCGGCTTGCCATTGGTTCATTAAGATGGAACCGACCTAATAGGGTACGTTGCACTGTGCTGGTGGTCACAACGAATTCGGGCCCGTTTTCACCTGTCCTAGCTTGCGTCTGGCCATTGGTTCATTAAGACGGAACCGACCTACCCATGTTGAATAGTAGTCACCACGCTACAGTTTTGATCTGGGGGTATATATGTAGCGTTTTTTATCTGAGGGTTACCGCAGCCTCCATTTTCCCCCGTTTCTTCTTCCTCCCTGTTCTTGCTCTGTCTTACTGTTGCTGCATTTGATCTGTTCCTTTTGTTGTTTGTTGTTGTGATTGTGCTATTGTGTGATTTTTGGGTGTTTAGTTAGTTTTGTTGTGCACGGCCTTCTCTCCTCCTATAGTTTTTTCTTGTTCCCCTTTTGTATTTACGATTTGATTCGTTGCTTTCCACTATATTACTGCCATGTTTATGACGTGTTTCTTTTTGTTCTTCTCTATGTTGATGCATGCTGACTTCTTGCTGTAGATTGATCGTGTCTGCGTGCCGGCTTTATCCTGGGCTGAAATCAGGTATTTTTATGTTTCGTTTCAGATCGTGTTTG
Source organism: Poa pratensis (assembly GCA_947311845.1). Taxonomy (NCBI): domain Eukaryota; kingdom Viridiplantae; phylum Streptophyta; class Magnoliopsida; order Poales; family Poaceae; genus Poa; species Poa pratensis. The sequence goes on along the minus strand of CAMZMU010000116.1, from coordinate 23,001,388 downwards.
TCTTGTTGTTAATCCTTCTGTTTTGTCGACGTGTTCGCTGCCTGTGGCCGTTTTGCTCCGGTGTTTCAGTGTTTCTTTTTGTTTTACTCGGAAATATCTCTGGCGTGGTTGTTATTTTTCCCATTTTGGCTTCGTGTTTCTGTCATTTCTGTGGTGAGTTTTTCTGGTTGGTGGGCGTTGCCGTCTCCCCGTTGGATCTGGCCGGCTTAGTGGTCGGTTGGAGCTGGTCGGCTTAGTGGTCAGTTGTTCTTACTGCCCTGTTGGTAACATTTTTTATTTTGTTCTTCCCGTTTTGATGCAGGCCGGTTTCTTGCTGCAGATTTACTTTCGTCGTGTTTTCTTTTGTTTTTTCGTGTTTATTCTATTTCTCGATTTTTTCTGTGGTCGTGTCGTTTCGCTCGTGCCGCTTCATTCCGGTTGTAAATCCATTTTTTCTTTGCATCAACCAAGCCGACTCCCTGGAGTCGGCGGGGCTGGCCTTCTCCGTTTTACTGTGCATCGACCCCGTCGACTCCCTAGAGTCGGCCGGGTGACCTTCTCCTTTTTAATGTGCACCGACCCCCGCTCTGTGGTGAGTTTTTCTGGTTGGTGGGCGTTGCCGTCTCCCCGTTGGATCTGGCTGGCTTAGTGGTCGGTTGGAGCTGGTGGCTTAGTGGTCAGTTGTTCTTACTTCCCTGTTGGTACATTTTTTTCTTTTATTCTTCCCCGTTTTGATGCAGGCCGGTTTCTTGCTGCAGATTTACTTTCGTCGTGTTTGTTTTTGTTTTTTCGTATTTATTGTATTTCTCGATTTTCTTGCCGTCGTATCGTTTTGGCCGGTGAGGTGTTGGTTCCTTTCGATCGGTGCTTTGTACAGTGTTCCCGTCGTGTTGGTAGGGATGCAGGGTTTGTTGCTGCAGATTTACTTTCTTCGTGTTGCTGCAGATTTACTCTCTTCGTCTTTGCTTTTTTTTGTGTTTTGTTGTATTTCTCGATTTTCTCGTGGCCGTATCGTTTTGGGCGGTCAGGAGTTGGTTGATGCAGGGCGGTTTCTTTCTGCAAATTTTACGTTCCTTGTCTTTATGCTTGCTTTTCTCTGTTTATTCTATTTCTCGATTTTTTTCTGTGGTCGTTTCGCCCGTGCCGCTTCATCCCGGTTGCAAATTCATTTTTTCTTTCCATCGACCAAGCCGACTCCCTGGAGTCGGGGGGCTGGCCTTCTCCGTTTTACTGTGCATCAACCCCGTCGACTCCCTGGAGTCAGCCGGGTGACCTTCTCCTTTTTAATGTGCATCGACCCCGCCGACTCCTTGGAGTCGGCCGGTGACCTTCTCCGTTTCACTGTGCACTGGCCCCACCGACTCCCTGGAATCGGCTGGTTTTACCTTCTCCGTTTTAACGTGCACGGACCCCGCCAGCTCGCATGATCTGCGTTTCTCTGGCAACTCATTGGAAAAGAAACACCGAGCCTCCTGTGACTGAGGCAACAAAGCGCCTAAATAAATTAGCCCTCGGTGGGGTCAGTATGTGTGGTTGAACATGAAAAAATTAGTGGATCACGGATTAAGCGTTACCAAAAAACAACGGAATTTTTTTCTTGGATCGTCTGACTATTTTCTTTGTAGGTCGTCGGTTTGGTGATGGATGTTCGTTTCCGAAATATGCTTGGATATTTTTGCCCTCGGAGTTACCCCCGGTTCACATGGTATGTGTCTTCAATCTGTTTTTACATTACGTTTCTTAAGGTTGTTGTAATTTTACTTTGAGTTTGTCATATGTTTGTGCTCTGTTTTTTTCCTGTTCGTGCGGTGGGTTTACCAAGATTTGTGTTTGTATGACGTGGTGTGCCCGAGCTAACTTTGCGTGACGTCTGTGTGTGTCACATTTCTTACATGACGCTGCTTGCGATTTAGGGGTACGGTAGGGAAATATATCGGGCTTTCTTTTTACTTTCGGTGCCGTCTTCCTATTGGTTAGTTTCTGCAGTTTTTGTGAGGCTTGGTTGGGTTTTCGTCATTGGTTGCCGTGTACTTGGACATCGACTTTTGCTCATGGGGCATTTTAATTTGCTTGCAAAGACTACCTCTGACAGTTCATTTCACGAAGGTTAGACCGCCGACTCCAAGGAGTCGGCTGGGTCGATGCCCAACAAAAATGAATTTACAACCGGGATGAAGTGGCATGGGCGAAACGACACGACGACTGAAAAAGTCGATAAATGGAATAAACAGACAAAAGCAAGCAGAAAGACGAGGAACGTATAATTTGCAGAAGGAAACCGACCGAATAAACATCAACGCGTAAAAGAAATGAGACCAGGCAAGATAGAAAACACATAAACGCTGGCACCTCTGAGCTAGGGGAGCCAACGATGGTAGCTTCTCCGTGATTACACGGATTATCCTCAACTGTCGGCTCCCCGTGGCTTGATTTGCTCCTTGATGCGGTGAGGGAATCATGCTTAAGATAACTGTACCGCCTTCCCCTATCAGTCGGCTTACAGGCGGCGTGTACGTCCCGGTAGTAACGGTTTTCCTGTGACGCGCCAACGCATCGTTATCCTTTGGTCCGATACATTGTGAGTGGTATCCAACGTGTGGGCTTGCCCCATCCATTGTTGTTTAGGGAAAGTGGTTCCTCTAGCTACAAGGAGCCAGCGAGGCTGGATGATCCCTAATAAGACGACCCCGAGCACGAGGAGAACCAAAAATAAGACCATTAAAAGGTATGAAAACCACGAAAGGAACTAAACAGGAAGAGCAAGATGCACGGTATAAAAAGTAAGAATAAGACGAGAAGCAGAACAAATGTCATTGTACGAAATCCCAACGGGAGTCGGCAGTACTCGAGGGATCAGATATGTTACTATCTAATGCTGTTTTTTACCAGCGATCCGTCATCACGAGATTTTTTATAGGCGTTCCCGTCTGCCAGTTTACACGTGTCGTGTATTACGTAGATAGGAGGCGGCAGGAACGGTGCTGGACGAAAAGTGTGTTAGGGAAGGCGTAGCAATTAATACCGTGGGGAACGCTGGTCACGCCGACTCCCTGGAGTCGGCATGATTTGAAGGTGTATTAAGACGGAGAAGCCTATGTCAGTCCAGCAGAAAGCAATCATGTGACAGCACAAACAGGTCGGCAACATCGAAAGTTATCTACTAGTAAGGTCGAATGGCTCTACTTGTGCCATTCCTCACATGCATACGGGCATTGCCGATGGTTAAGCCGGCGGTTTTTTTTTGCTTCCTGTTTTTCCCAGAGGCGTGACCTGAAACTGCACATTTATGAAGCCGACTCCAGGGAGTCGGCGAGACCAGACGATGTGGAGGGGTGGAGTATCCTGCCGGTGATTTTGTGCGTATCTCTTCTTTTTTAGAAAGCAATTTTTTGTAGTGCTCGACGAAGGTCGGTAAATGCGTCAACCCGAGTAGGAGGAAAGAACTGCTGGCTCAGGCGATAGGCGCTGTAAAAAAAAGAAGAACAAAGAGGACGTTTGTCACGCCGACACCAGGGAGCTGGCGTGATTTGACAGTGTATTAAGACGGACATGGTTCCGAGTGGTTACCGACCTAGCTGTCATTTATTATTGTGTTGCCGCGTACAATATAGCAATAAAGCGGAAACCGTCTCCTTGTACACTGTTCTACCGGGAGAATCGCTGCAGGAGCCGGATCGTTCAGGGTTGTGACACTTGTGCCTGAAGCCGGCGACGTGATCACGTTATCCTGAACTATTTGATGCTGATGCTGATTCGAGGGAGTCGGGCAGGTCGGTTAGCTTCTGTTGTTGCTTTATTTGTGTTCCTACTTTTCTCCTCGGTTAGGTTTATTTCGTGCTATTCTTGATTGACCTGTGATTTATATTCCCTTCTGTGTTTGCGGGTTGTCGATTTTTTGGGTATCATCTGCGTCGGCTGTCCGTGGTCAGCGTGTCAGATTCGTGGACCCGGTCATCATTTTAATCGACCTGTGATGTTTGGAGGTTTTCTACTGGTGAAGCTTCCTGGTTTATAAATGGCTAGATATGAAATTTATTGAGTTGTCGTGCTATAAATCAAATTGGCAAAAGAATTCGCAAAAAACATGAGAAACCATTGCATATGTGAAAGAATCTCCTTGATTAATAATAAAGTATATTGCACATACTGCTACTACCAATGGTTAGAGAAGAGCGTAAAAGGGAGAGCGGCGTAGTCGTCTGTGTCGTCGCGGGGCTCCTCGCCGACGATGTCATCGCCGCCTGTGCGCTTCTCCCACATCTCGTCGTCGTCGTAGGCCGGATCGTCGCGCAGCTCCGGCGCGAGGAGGAGTCGGCGGCTCTGAAGCAACTCAACTCTTTCCGGGGGCATAGGCCCCAGCCACCGGGGAGTCGAACCTTTGACCACGGCATTGGCCTTCTATATTGGTAGTGCCGCTCCGCGACGGCCAGTCCGACGACGATGCAGCTCCATTTAGGAAGCGGAGGACGAGCGGCTCTCTGCGTTGGCGAACGGCTGCGTTCGTGGGCGGCGTCTTCCGGCGGCATAGGTACCTACGCGTGATTGAGGCGCCAGCCACCGGGGAGGCCAATGTTTAACCACGACACTGGCCTCCTAAATTGCCAGTGCCGCTGCGCGACGTCCAGCCTGACGATGACGCGGTTCCAATCAGGTCGAAGGCGACAGGCGCCCGAGGAGTAGCTAGGAGTATCCATGGCTGCGACGAAGTAGCGTACTGAGATAGCAAGGAGATCGGGGTTTTTAAAGGAGCAGTGGGCGGTCCACTGCGCCATAGCAGTTACTCGGCTCACTTCGAATTCCAAACGTGTCCACATTGCAGATGGACAACGAAGAGTCTCCGTGGCCATAGGGTCAAATATCGGAAACAGAGCCAAAGTTATGATCGTTGTCATTAAAATGGGTAATGGAGTTAAGAATTTCTCCGTAACCAATGTTGACGGGCCAGCCGCGGTCCAGTCCGGTCAGGCCTCTACTGAAACGGTAAAATCACGATTCTACAGTCGTTTCTTTTTTCGTTGGTTTTCTACAGTGTTCACCGACCTATACGGTGCGTCCTGGATCGGATGGCTACTGCTGCTTTCATTTTTATTTCTCCGTTTTGTTCCTCGGCATTACACATGGAGATAATATATTGTATCCGTTGATTATTAACATTGTGTATAGCGTGTCATCAAAACAGGTCTTAGGGGTCGTGCGCCAAGGCGTACCCTAAATCTATTGTTTTGTGTATTGTTTGTTTAATTTGTTCCTCTACCTCACATATGTTATTATTTCTACCCGTTGGTGTGCATCGTTCCCTTCTTCCTCCGCCGTCTTCTCTCCTATTCCCGCCCAGCACCTCCATCTCCCGCCTCCAGCGCGTGCTCTCGCCATGCCGCCTCAATTTCCCGCTCCCACGCAGTTCCTCCATGTCCCGCTCCCGCCCAGCGACTCTAAATTTTGCTCGCGACCAGCCCCTCCATCTCCCGCATCCATCTCTTGCTCCCGCCCTGCCTCCCCAATTTCCCGGCGCCACTCTTCATCCATCTGCCGGCGGCGGCGGCAGCCAGCGGCACGACCCAAGTATGTCGAGATCTGGTGCCTGCAAAGCGACGGTGCCAGACCAGCCGTCGGCCACCTCGTCACCGCAGCAGTTCCCCGGCACCCCGATGAGATCTTGCGCCAATCCCTCTCCACCAATGCACTTCTACCCTGGCGGCCCATCGAGCTCTTCCACGAACCCCTCGACATTCTCACACTTCTACCCCGGCGCCCCGACAAGATCCTCCACAAACCCCTGTTCGAATCAGTGGTAAGTTATTCCTGTTTTGCTAGATGATAATTATGCCTCCCGAGCTCTGATGGTGCCCAGTGGCTTTCGAAAGATTAGTCAAAATGAACAGAGTATAAGTTTTCCCCACGTAGAACTACAAGGTTTTGTTTACTCTCAATTCTTATGAACTAGCTGGGTTATATTTGTATGGATCAGCAATAGATACTCCTGCTTATTTGTTTAGTCTCAATTCTTATGAACTAGCTGAGTAATTAACTTATTCCTGCTTATTTTAATTAGACGGTGTAATCTGATTTCACACATGAAGTGTTGATTGTATATTGTTCCACTATGATAGCTCCATTATCAGATGTTTTACTCATGAATTACGATACATGTAACAGGAGGCCGTTGTATACCCATGTACCCGAAGGTTTGCTTAGTTTTGGACAAATCTCGCCAATGCATATGTATAATTTCCAATTAAAAAAAAAGTATAATTTCCAACCACCGCCAGTGCACCAGCATGAGCAAGAAAATAGAAGGATGGAGAATTTGCACTTTGTTGGTACATCCCCAGATGATTCCTTCTCAACACCACCACCACCAGCGCGCCCTAAGAGCATCTCTAGCAGATACCGGATAACTTGATACCGGATAACTCGTATCCAGTTCACAGTAAATCATTTTCCGGTACCGTTCCGCGCGGGGCAGAACAGATGAGGTAAACTCGTACCGGAAACGAGTTTACCGCATCTGTTCTGCGCACCCTACCGGAAATGACACCCTAAAATCTTATCCGTTCCTTTTATCATTTTCTTTTTTCCTTTTGTTCTTCTTCCTCTTCCTCCTCCCGCCGCCGCCACACAGCTGTGCCCCTGCCCCTGCTCTCCTCTCGCCGGCCGGCCGCACCCGCGCGTGCCCAATCGATTTGAGCTAGCTCGCGAGGGCTAAATTGGCTAGCTTGTGTGCCAATCATTGGAATCCATCAGCTGGGGAGTGCTAGCTCGCCCGCTCTCGCTAGTGCTGCGTGGGTGCCAATCGTAGGAATCCATCGTTGTGTGCCAATCGATCGATCTGCGCCTGCTCGCCGGCGCTCGCTCGCCTGTGCCGACCTCGCGTTTCCATGCACGATTAGGTCAAAATCGACTGGAATCGACAAACCGTGGTGAAAATACGGCTCGGATTTGGCCGGAATCGAGATGGCGCTGTAGAATTTGGCCGGATTCCGGCGACTCCGGCGGCGGTCAATACGGACTCCGTCGACGGTCAACGACGGTTGGGCTGAAATTTCCCTCCCGCCAACCGTCGCGTGGCTTTCCAGTTTACAGGATAAATCCTCTCCAAAACCGAACAGGTTCGGTACCGAGGGAGAAATATCCTGCTCCTCGGATAAATTTTCCGGATACGGTACCATATAAGGTATCTGTTCTGGCAGAATTTTTGCCCCGGACCCGGAAAAAAAGCGGTTATTTTCCGGGTCGGGGGCTTATCCGGTATCTGCTAGAGATGCTCTAAAGCTGCTTCTCGGGCTGCTCCTGCCAAAAAGAATCCAACTTCTTCCAAAAGGAAAAGGAATGTCATCAATGTTGATGACGATGAACCAAGTGAACGGACTGCACAGCGTTTGTCCTATACACCCGAAGAACATGTCCGATTGGTAATGATATTCTTGCTGAAATCATTTTATGTACATTTAAATTCTTGTGCACAATGTAGGCAAATGCTTGGTTGGAGTGTTCAACTGACCCCATCAAGGGGAATGGTAATAAGGGTGAGAAGTTCTAGGATGATATTGCTGCTCTATACAATAGTACCACACCAAGTAACCGAAAGAGAGATCAGAATCATTTGAAGCAAGAGTGGCAACGGACCAAGAAAAGGCTTGGTGCTTTCCATGGTGAGTGGACTGCTGTGAATGGTGTGTACCCACAGTACAATGTTAAAGTACTACTATTGATCCCACAGCACAATAAATGAAACTCTCTAAATTACCATAGCTAAGATACTACCCACTATGGAGATAGTATCATACACTAGTATCATATGCATGATACCAATATATGATACTCTCCATTTTGACTAGTCTTATCGACGCTTACATTGGCTGGGCCCTATTCCACACACAGGTGACAGGTGGTCAGTCTCGGAAGGTCTTGGTCTTCCGCGATCTGGAGCTCCTCTTTAGCAGAGTTGGGCCGGTTATCTGGGCCTTGGGCTCCGCTGGACCAGCACTTGAAGATGTAGACGCACTTAGCGTCTGGATCATCACGGCGTTGGTCGTTGCAGTAAATGGCTCCATATTTCAGATTCTTGTGTCTTAAAGTATGCGGCGACACTTTCCTTAGCTTCTTTTACAAGAGATCCGAGACTCCTGACAGGCTTCATTGTCGTTGCTGCACCAACATCTTCGCCGACAAAAACCATGGAGACGTCAAGAAGAGACATGCTTTCAGAAGCACCAGATAGTGCTCTCATCAAGCTCTCCAGGTCTTCTTTTGGGTAGCTGCCGCTGTGTTTCATCATTGATATAACCATCTTGCAGGTAAGCTTCATCAACCTCAGGCAAGACAGTGTTGGAGTTTTGTTTTCTGCTACCATGTCCCTTAGCTTCGTTGGAAGGCTTAATGCATCAAACTGAAAGGCCAAATCTTGATTAGCACTGATGAATGTGTTGCATACCGTCACACAGAGGGATAGCAAGGCTGCGTGGAAGTCCTCGTCCTCGTCGTTCTCCGATTCCTCTTCCTCCACATGCACCTCATCTTCATAGTCCTCATTGTTTTGAGGACGAGTGGAAGAAAAGGTTTTGTCAGTGCCATTTTCAGTACATTGGTTTTCTATGTCAAATTCTTTTCCTCTGACCTCGACTTGGTCTTCTTCTGTTCTTGCATGTATTTCATCTTTCATCGGTCCACGAGGAAATATTTGTGCAAGTACCTGAACGGTACAAAAATATCTTTAGTTGGCAGGAGAGGTCATTAATTCAAGGTACTGATTATATATGACCAGAGCAAGACAAATTATATTCATATTTATTTCATACTGCTGATTACCTTGGGTATCGCATCGGTCATGGCTTCCTTTAGTTTAGTCAGCCATTCATCATCTAGGGTGTGACTAACACACATATGCTCCAGGATTTTAGCTGTTCTTATCCTGCATGTCTTGTTCTCAGCATCATCTAGGAGTAGTATCTTGGTGAGCCTACCAAGAACATCGCCGTTCACCTGTAAGATAATACGAGTATTGCTTCCGCCTTGGATACATAGCTTTGTGAGTGCTTCACCTGCCAACTCTCTGATGGACCTATCCTTGCTATCACCAGCGAAGATGTCTAGCAGCATCTTGATGAAAGCCGCTCTGTTCCTCTCGCTGTCCATGTGTAGTTGCACAAGAATCCCCATGGCTCGTTTCTGCAGCTTTGCAGAGCAGTAGTCACAGCTGAGAATCCTCTCCATGGTGCCGATTGCCTCCTTGTTGCCTGATATTTCTCGACGCAGCTTGGCACCGGTCTCTCCAGGAGAAGCCACGAGAAGGCACATGACCTTCAACGACTCCTCTACTACCCTGATGGACCACGCACCGCCATTGAACTGGTGGATCATGTCAGAGGTGAGAGGCGCCATGATCCTCGGGAGCAGACCTTGGGTGTGGCTCATGATTCTGCAGTTATTCTCGTTTGTTGCCAGCTTCCGGAGGATGCGCAAGCCTGTCAGCACCAGCTTCTCATAGGCCTCCTGAAGGTTGCTGCCACCATTGCCTGGTGACGGCAGACGAAGACAGGCTTGCCGATCCCAGTTCTGGTCATATTTGTGTAGTAGCCGGTCTCTATTGTATGGCTCGATTAGACGGTATTCTTCGAAGCTCCCGATCAGGCTACATATGTACTGAATCGCCTGCGGGAATTGCTCCAGATGGATGTCCAGAGCCAGGTGCGCCACTATGGTCGCGCCCTGGTTCATCGTCTCTCTGTCAAATGCGCCCCGGGGATCCAGCGTCTGCAACAGTTTCTCGAGTACGGGTGAAGATGATGCGGATGTGATCAGATTTTTCATCATAATGTGCTGCCCGATGACCTCTAGCCATCGAGTGTCACGCTCTTTATTTTTGCCCTCGACTCTTGCCTTCTTCAGTTTTCTCTCTCCCATGGATATGGCTGTATATAACATCTTCACACCAGAAAGGCAGTCTTCATGTGACTTGGAAGCGATCAAGTCCACAGCATGCGTGATGAGGTTCCTTCCTTTTGCGAACGATGGGTCCTTCTCGCACCCAATCCTTGTTTCGCGCAAGTATATCAAAACTACTCCAAGTTCCTCGTCATCATCGCCTTCTGTGACCACTAGCTTAGCCACACCTTTCTTCGTGAGGGCAAAGAGGAACCTATAGCAGAAGAGCATACCTTGGAGCAGAGCAAGGAAGTACAAGGTGTCCATCGCCGGCCTCAGGTTCACTTCTCCATCCGAGTCACCCCCGTAATCATGTTGTATCAGACGCCAAATCGATATCCCTGTGGAGATCAACAACCCAGACACGTAGACAGCTGCTAGAGGGCATAGTAGTATGGCCAACACCACCGTTTGAATCACCGTGGAGACACATGCTAGCAAGACAAGCAAGACAGCCGCGATTAAAGACAGCCACTCGTCATCCTGAATAAGGTTCGGATCGCCTAAGATGCCAAACATAGCACCTCCCATCAAGCCGAAGGTTGAATTCGCTATATGGCTTAACTTCTCGTTCTGATAGACATCGAATATCCTGTTGTAGATATGGGCAAGATAAGTGACAAGACACATACTAATGAAAGCAGATTTGGCGAGAGGAAATTCGCACCAGTAGCCTAACAAAATATACAAGTTTAGGAGAAATTCACTTGACTTTCAGGTGCACATGCTCGCTTTACCAAAAACATGTTTCAAGTTATCAAAAAATTATGAAACAAATTCACACTCCACTCTCTTGTGCGCACCTGAAGTTTCGTTTTTTTCGAAACGGAGGATAACCCGCCTCTACATCGAAACAATGCACACAACTTTCTTTTTATTACTAAAAGGAAAAACAGGAAACTAGCAAAGCCTTACAGCGAAATCCATCAATCAGCCGGAAGCCACCGTCCAGACGATAACTCGCTACACCTACAAGCATGATGAAGGGGTGGACCAATCAGAGCCAAATTCCCTGACCTCACACACCAACGCACATCATATAAATCCGGATGTTTCAACTAAGCCGTCCAATAGTGCGCCGGAAGCACAAACCGGTCCAGCCGACCCTCAGTGCACACCACATGCGCACACTCACACCATCTTCCACCAACTGATCTTCAGGAGAGATCAACGCGATGACCTTGCCAGGCCTGCCGTCTGCGCCGCCGCGGTACCAGACAGCGCCACCATCATGCGCGAGTCGATCATCATACGTCCGTCGTAGAGACCCCGCTGCGCCACGCCGCTGAGACTCGCCGTCGTCAACGCAGTTAATGTACACCGCTCCGCTTCTTGCCTCCTCCATCTAGCCGCTGCTCCAAAACCAATGCCCCCAAAAGAGAGAGGACATGAGAGTGCCGCCATTGTCTGACTCAGGCATCCCAGGATCAAGAGTTTTCCCCGGAGCAGCGGAGTGGGTAGACAATATCTACAACGGCGATGCCTTCAACAAGGGAATGGCGCATGGACACCACCATCTCCTGCCATGACCAGCGTCAGGGCTCAGATTACTACGACAACCATCCCTTCTCCACCTTGCCACCGATAATCGATGGGTCAAAAACAGATCTGGCTAGACCCATACGCCGACAGCGGAGCACCACCGCCCCTCGCTGCCCCTCCTTGCACCGCCGGCTGATGCCGAAGATGGATCTAGGCAAGCACCAGATCCACAGACACCGCCACCATCCTTCATCGGCCTAGGCCACGGAGACTGCCGTCGTCGCGGCACATCCAGGGGCATCCACCCTGAACGCCGCACGCGACTACCCCGCTAATGTTGCCCCAGCCGCCTTCGCGGATCGCTGCCGCATCCACCCCCCCCGAGCATCTTTGGCGCCGGGGCTCGCCGCCACCGTGGCCGGCGCCGACGGCAGCGGCGGAAGAGGAGAAGACAGGGGAGGGGTAGGTTGGTGGCGCTACCGTTTTTCCTGGCGTCGCCCTGCGGAGCGATGCGAGAGGTGAGGGGTTTTCGGCTTGTCGTACGTGCATGGTAGTCAATTAATGCGCTGCACACACCTGAAGTTTCGTGAAACACCGACTTTTTGTAGCCAGCTTAAAAAAATGTCTAGTGTAAAGTTTTATTATACCACCGGATTTTATCAAAATTAGAGTCTGGATGCTAAAATTATGCCCGTTTTCGTTTTGGTGTTTCGTCCAGTTTTTATTCGCGGGGGGGGGGGGGGGGGGGGGGGGGGTGCGGTATTTCCGTACGTACAACACAAATATCGGTGTTCCGGCCCTTTTCTGGCCAAACTTTTGTTGGGTGTCCAGAGAATTGCACCACGCATGTTCCAGTGCTTCCAGATCGCCCTGAGCAGTCCGTAAGTTTCAATCATTACACCGGAAATCTCGGTCCGTGCGAAAAAACTTCACACCACAGTCAAATTTGGTGTAGTTTCTATTTAAGGGGTCTTCTTCCCTAATGGTTTGCAAGTCAGCCTGTAATTGGGCACGCCCTTTGGCTGCCCGTGGGTCTGCGTTTGTGCCCGCCTGACCTACACGGGTGCCAGCATGTGCCCGATGAATATTTATGTTGCTAAGCGGCGTTCATGTAACCCACTTAAACCCGCCAAACGTGAACAGTCGCGATGGTCGGGTTCTTGTTTTGTTTAATTGTTTTAAATCGCCTATTCACCCCATACAAGCGACATCCGAGGTCTACCAAAATAGAGAATGCCTTCGAATCCCTCGTCACCTAACTAATTAAGACGAGCGCATTGAGCTTGGCCATCTGCTGTGACCCGCTAACAGCCCTCCAAGAGAGGGAGAAATGTCACAGGTGAATGAGGTGTGGCCAAATAAGAGGACCACAGTCGCAAAATCGGCTTCAGATTAAGACATATGCCTATCCACAACCGGGAAAAATCGAGATCGCATTAGAGAACACCTCTTCCAACGACCACCAACTACAACATGTCCCTCTAATTGGTGCCGACTCAGTGACGGGAGACGCCACCATCGTCTAGTCTCAAAGGAAATCTGATGTTTCCCCCGGAGTTCTCCCAACGAGAGGAGTATGCAACTGTGCGCCTCAACAACTCCTTGAACAATGTAGCGGTGCCAACGAGCGCCAATGTCGCCTGCCCCGACCACTAGTCAGGAGCAAGTCATTAGCTCAGGGTTGCATCACAAACACCATCAGTATATAGACCGATTAGACCACCACTGTGTTTCCCTGTCCACGCTCTCCGATCCCATGTGCCTGACAAGAAACGCCGCTGCCAACAGCGCATCTGAGCACCGGGGCCCAGAGCCGCCTGAGACCGAGCTTCTCCATGCCCGCCGTGCTCTTGGCTAACCTCGCTGCCATTGTGCAGAGCAGCTGCTCTGGTATCCGGGTGTTACGTTGGATGACGTCTATCAAGCACCCACGCCACGCTCGCAACAGTGCCCATCCCGTAAGCCCGCCAACTGCAGCTTTCGAGAATTTAGCATAAAACTAAAACTTTACCCGCTAAATTTGCCGAATGTTACCACTTTACGTATATCGTACGTAAATCTACCATATTTTTCTGAATTATTCGCAGAAAACACTGATCCAGGTTTAAACGCGAATTGACATTGGTCCTGACATGGCGGTCCAACACCTCTGATGACATGGCAGACGGGTGACGGCGCTCCGGTCAAGGGCGACACGTTGAAGACTGGTTATATGTTCTAGGGGTTTTTTTTAAATAAAATTTTGAAGGGACAAAACAGACCGAAAATTTATCACCGGGACGGAGATGTCTTCCTTGACAAAACATACGCAAGCAACCATACGCCTCCTGTATGCGTCCGTACGTTCGCTGCCGTCTCCGGGCCAGCAACATGTGGTGGCCAGCAGCCCCGTTTAGATCCGCATTTTGCATACAGGCGGCCCGCGCGCTCGTCTCCGACCTGGTTCCACCTCCGTGTGCGCTTGCATGAGCAAGCTGGCTGCACGCCTCAAGCTAGCTAGCCCAGACCAGTGCAGCAGCGCCGGCGTGCACACAAGGACGGCTGTAGGGCAACGACATTGCGTCGAACACATCCAGCACAACTCCTTGAAGCATACGACCTGCGTACCTCCCGGAGATGGAACGCCATTTGGCTGTCGTCCATAGTGTCGGCTAAGTACGCGACCTCGGCCTGCAGCCGCCCCATGTCTCCTCTCGTTCTAGAACTGTACCGCCCTGCTCTGCCGCGGGCGCGTGCCCAAGGTCACTGTCGCTAATGCTTTCACGGAATGCTGCTGGCTCCGCCGCACGGGCGGGGAACTGCGTGTTCCTCACTTCCTCTACCTGCTGCTACCGTTGTCTTCTGCAACAAGCCAACAACATCTCAGAGCGTCTACATGCGGCCATCCCAGTCCATCATCCGAAATGGCTAGTTGACGAGCGGGCAACCGCTCGCACGGTCCGCAGCGACGCGCAGTCACACCATGTGGGTGGGTCCCACCCACGTCTTCTTCCTCCTCCCTTATCTTCTCCACACCCGCACGTTCTCTCCTCTTCCTCAATTTCTCCAAAATCTCTCCATCTCACGAGCCGGCGTCGGCGACGCCGCGCCGACCGCCAGGGAGGCGCGAAGGAGAAGGCGTCCGGCGAGCCAGGACCGAGCCAGAGATGGAGCCGACGCGGCCAGCCGTGGCGGCGCCGGCGTAGGCTCGGAAGCAACTTAACGATGGGGGGTGTGGGCCGGGCTTAGAGGGATGGCCTTGGGCAGCAGCGGACCGGCGGTGGCCGTGGTTCGAGCAGGGCGGGGCGGCGAGGCGGTCGCGGAAGCGCCGCCGGCCGCGGGCGGTCGCAGGCGGTTGGGGCCGGTGTTGGCGGCGGGGGCGCGGTTGTCGTCTTCCTTCCGACAACCGCACGTGCAGCAGTCGGAAACCACGCGAGCGGTTGCGCGCGCAAGCTAGCCTTGCCCTCCATCATCAACGCACCCAGCACATTGAGTTAGACATCAGGTTGCCCTCGGTCAACTCCGTGTTCTCCACGTCCCTTCTACGCAGCAGTTCGTGGCTGTCATGACTAAAAGTCTGCCTACAGCTTGAGAAATTCCGATCCAGTTTGTGCATACAGCCACCTGACGCACAAACTGTGGCGGAGTGTCAACATGTAACTGACAGTCGTAGGTCACCGGCCAGAGTAAACATGTCATGGGAAAGTACTCTCTTGTGTATCTCGAGCATGCCGGGCACGTGCCCGCCTCCACACACTGTCATGACGTGGGGCCCATCGGCACACAAGCTAGCTCGTACTTGCCCTCGGGTCACCTCGGGGCGTGGCCTCACCAAATAAGCTATCCATTATTGCACCATGAGTGGACGTGCCACTGCTTAAAGCAAGTATAACAAGGTCCAGTCAACGACTTAAATAATATATTTATGTTTACGAGAGAGAAAAGGAGAGGGAAAGGAAGCAGGCTCTAATGCAAGAGTCAGCTGCAAGAGTCAGCTGCAGCATGTGCTCCTAGGCACTATGTGAGGGTGTAAGGTGCGTCATGTATTGATAAGACTAGTCACAGTGGAGAGTAACTTCAAGTAGTAACATACACATATTTCTATATATGTTACTACCCTCATAGTGCAAAGTAACATAGAGATAGTGTCATAGATGGTCTCATTTATTATTTTATAGACTCAGTTTCTCTTGAAAAGTGTGATGTGATGGTAACTAGCTAATTTACTCTATTTATCTCTCTCCTCATTAACTATATGCCACATCAGATTTTTTTTACTTAGGTGGCACCTATGTTACTACTTAAGTTACCCCATTGTGAGCAGTAAAATAGTACATGTATATAGCCAACATTATACAAAATGACTATAAGCTAACTAGAAGTGACGTGTCAATGACATATAGCCAGCAACAGGCTCTATTATTAGTCTTGCTCTTACCGCGCTCGACATCATTGGAGAGTCGTGTCGCGTGGCTTTCCACCCATTGCTCGTTCCTGCCATCGCACGTCTCGCAATGCTGAGACACCATTTTGTTTGATCTCCTATCGCTAGGGGTGGAGCCACACGTCGGGCAACCTTGGCTACGACGAGGCGTGACGCCGGCGCTTAGACTTGCTGAGGCACACTGTAGTTGGTACTGCAGCTATAGTCAACGAAGGTGGCTCCGAGGCGTAGTATTAATCGTCCTCTGTGCCATCCTATTTTCATTCTCATTCTACGCACTATACAGGAAAAACTGCAGTTTCCGACGGCCTTATTATTGCCGACGGGGGCTGTCGGCATACAATATAGATCCCGGGCGCTTTTTAAATGGCCGTCGGCAAACCCAAACCGTCGGCATATAGTCACTATGCTGATGGTTTTCTACCGGAGACCGTCGGCGTATCACCTTCCACGTGGCTGTCCCGTTTGTTAAAACAACGGAAGGCTAACGACGCCAGCTGTATGCCGACAGCCGTGCGTATTTGATCAAACCTTGCACGTATTTGGTTAGTGCGTATTAAGGGGGTTCGAACCTTGCACCTTGTGTGCTGGCGCATATTTGTAAGTTTGCACTAACCAAATGACCTGTTGCTGCTTGGTGTACATGTTGGAGACACAGTTGTATATGTCTACTGTTTACACGGTAGTACAAAAATTCACAACACTATTTGTTTGAACACATTTGCTTCGTGTTGACTACTCTCTGAATATTGTGGTATTCATAATTATTTATATATCGCACCTTTATAAGTAAAATATATTTTATCAAATATATTTGCATACATAATTATTCATTATACTCAAATATATTTACGTACATAATTACTTATTGTGCACGGTTGTGCACAATAGGATATGTTTTAACAAACTTAACCATGAATATGCATGCCATTTTGCACCATAGTTTTGCACTTGCTTCATAAAAAAGTCATTTTTGGCACTTCAAAAATAGAAAATGATATTTCTTAAAATATTTTGAAAGCTCAGTTTGGCACCATTGTTTCTCATACAAGAAACACCTATGTGTAAAATATGGGCACTTTATCACAAACTATGGCATGAGAATGGCCATAACTTAGTCATTTGGCTTGAAACTTATACATGATAAAAAGAATTGTGAATGATTTTTTTTGAAAAATTTGTAAAAACTCATGTTTATTATTTTCCCTAGAAAGTAGTACACATAACAGTACTCCGTGCCAAATGATTTCTTTTTTTGAGTATTTTTCAATTTCTTTGATTTTTTCGAAAAATTGTTAAAATGGCTGCCATGGCCATTCATTGAAAGGGGTCAAATTTTTCAAAACTATCGATGCTTCTGTGATATAATCACTACTTGTGTACCTTAAAATGTTTTTTGTAAAAAATCAGAGTAAACTATCACACAGTTGTAGTTCAAATTTGAATTACTTTCGAAAAATCGGCATAAAGTCATTTAAGTAGGCGAAATTAGGTAGAAAGCGAGAAAATTCGTAATACTTAGGGATTATCCATCACATATGGACTACTTTGTGTGAGAATTGTAAGGGTTACAATTTGCACCATGTGTATGCCTTTTGAGCTGATTGAGCTTGGTCTATCTACTTTTCTGGCTGTTCTTTTAACAGTTTTCTTGCTTTTTACATGTGGCTGAAACATTTGCAATTGGTGGGATGTAACTAAATTTGGGCTTTAAGCATTTGTAATTGGTGGGCCAAAACTAAATTGTATTATATTAACCATATTTCAAGTTTAATAGTGTGATTCCAATGCTCAATCACGTATGTAGTTAGCCTTATGGGCTAATAATTTTTTTTGGCAGTGGTCAGTGAGTATGCTGACGGCTTTCTCCAGGTTTGCCGACGGCTTAAATGTGGTCGCAAGTGAACTAAGTGTTGCAACGTGGCTGTTATATGCCGACGTCCCCGGTCGTCGGCAAACTTGTGGCCACCATTAGACGACCGTTTCTGTTACTTTGTTTGCCAACGGCTTTCGAAAACCGTCGGCACTGGGTTGTATGCCGACGACTTTCATATGCCGGCGGTATTTTGTTCATATGCCGACCGAGAAGAAGACGACGGCCAAAAACCGTTGGCATATGTATTTGCCATCGGCATATGTGTTTGCCGACGGTATTACCGTGTTTGCCGAAAACCGTTGGCATATGTATTTGTCGTCGGCATATGTGTTTGCCGACGGTTACCGTGTTTGACGACGGTTTTTGGCCATCGGGAATTATCTGTTTTCCTGTAGTGACGCCCCTCCCCCTTTCTGGTCAACGAGGCATCTCTCCTCGCTCGCAACGATGATGCGCCCATCATACAAGACAAGACACTAGAGTGCAGAAGCAGAGCGACTCCTATCTGTGTCGTGTAGTCGTTCCAACTTTGCGTTTCTATCAAAAACAAATGCTTTGTACCATTGGCCTATCTGCTTCACCGGGCGTACATCATTATTTTTGTAGGATAATACTAGGGAAATACAAAAGATGGATCTACAACGAAAATAAATAATAGATTTTTTTATAGAAAATACATACTGCATATAATGGGGGGTTTCGGGAGTAACATAGATTAGTATCATGGATATGTTAATGGTTTATGATACTATCTTCATAGTGAATAATAACGTATCATGCATAACTTTATTTATTAATTTATAAACTCATACTATTATACTGAAATGTGTATGTTATGATAATATCACAACTATCTCTTATTAATTACTTGACACGTCAGATTTTTTGCCTACAACAGTCTAAGAAATTAATCACTAAAAGTGTAAGAATCAAATGAAAAAGGATTTACCCGGCCGTCTGTACAAGGGTAATAAATGTGAGACACCAAAAGTCTTTCTTTTGAAGCTTGTCGACGAATCCACCGAGGAGTACGACGGTTGTCCACGTAAGTACAAGGAAACCTAGACCCTTGATAGCCATTGATATGTAACCCATGAACAAGGCATAGCTGTTGATAAACAGCACCTCCTCCCAACCGCTGTCATCAAGTTCCCGGCGGTATGCCATTCAATCTCCCTGAAGAGTGAAGAGTTGAGACCAATCCAATACGATCAGAAATTCAGAATAGCATGCTCGATCATTCTTTCAATTTTGAACAAAATGAACGGAGAAAATTTACGGCGGCGGACGTTCTGAGCGGCGTCTTACAGCACCATGCGCCCCGAGCCATCCGTTTGGCTTCTGTGGCCACAATCACGTTCATGATCGAAGCCGGGCACATATGGAAGGGAGGTTCATCTCTCCGTAAAATATATACGAGTAACATGGATTCCGCTCGCTATCCATGCATAATAAACAGAAAAGCTAGAGAAATTTGAAGCTCCGATGTATTGAAGGGATCAACCGATCTTACCTTCAGCGAGTGGAGACAGCGATCGATTTTCGACAGCCAGAAGAGAAATACAATCTCTATCTCAGCCCAAATTTAACACGCAGAAGGGAAAGGAATTGAACACTAGCTGGAGCTCAATATGTAAGAATGCACAGGCCCGTCCCTGGGTTATGGAGTAACAAGGTTTGGAAGATAACGCTACTAGCTAGTCAGTCAATAGTGGGAACGCGCGCTTGGCTGCGCGAGGCACATCCACTTCTACCGTGTGGCTGAGATAGGTTTGAGACTTGAGAGTGACCGTGGACTCCACCTTTGCATGTATTCGTTTCGTGCAGAGTATCTGCTCCACCATTGCTTGCACATTCACTTCTCCGCCGATGGAAACGACGGCTCTTGTCGTCGACCGTTGCTATGCTCATGCAGGAACGGTTATTGGTTTGAGTGCCAATGTTCACGTCAGAGCCATGCGTCATGCGTGGGAAAGTCTCCTGGCTGCATATGACGGGTGCCCCTTCTGGGTCCATGCATGGCCTGTACATGCCTTCCAACTTGGCTGGAAGGTTGAACCCTTTGACCATGGCGATCCATCTATGGCGGTTTCGTTTGAGTTCAGCTTTGTCATGGCTATAATGTATGGAAGTGGCGGGTTGGCAAGTGTAGTCGGCAATAGAGGGTGGATGACACTTGGCGCTGCCCTTGAGTACCGGTTTTGAACTCCAGATGAAAAAAATCCCATGGTCTGATATGCGTTGGTTGTACTTGCTGCATATACATCATTAACTTGCTTTTCCGATAAATCAAATATATTAATATCGGAGATACCAATTACATCTATCTGCAACAACGAAATGTCATGAAAACATTTGAGATGCACACATCTGTTCCCAAAGGAAGAAAAAAAAGATCTCGCTGCAATGATCTTGTAGCTGTAACACAAACCACCACCTAGACAACACCCGGAGTCCAAATTCTCCAAAAGTGACGCCTCCAAGAAATAAACAGTGCATAAGCGTCATCGCCACCCAATCATAGACCTTAGGTTGAACCCTAGAGTAAGTACTCGCTCTTAAAACAATGCCTTCCACAAGGCCATTGTCAGGCATAACCTGTTAAATCCAGACCTTTGATTTTCACCCTAAAAAGTAAGACTCCTTACTCGTCGTGTGCTGCCGCCCACGCTTGCCGCTGCCATTGCTACAAGTCATGAATCATTAAGCAAATTCCTCATCGCCTCGAAGACTTGGTCCGCCATTGCTAGATCTCAGACCTTAGTCGTCATGACATTCTCCACTACTATCGTCACCAAAGAAATCGAATATCGAATTGTCTCATGGTGACAACAAACAACGAAGCTTCGCGTCACTCCATCATATGTAGCCTCATGGCCAGAAATATGGGTGCACATGACCGAATCCCATCCTATTCAACAATCTATAGGCGTCAAGTGCGTAATGGATATCTCCAGCGGAGCCTTCCAGAACTCGTCAACGGCTAGATAAATGAAGGCCAATATCCGGCAGGACACCGTCTTGGCGCGAGAAGAACCCTAGAACCACCTCCATTATTCAAGCAAACTAGCCGGCCCCCATGCCGCCGGATAGAGCAAAAGAGAGGAGATTGGCTGCAGCACCTCTACGCCCGCACCACTCTGAACATAGCAGTCCCAGCCGGCCCAGATCGGGTCCTGAGGCCCAAATTGGACTTGCCACCCGCCACCCACCTCCAACGCGCTGCTCCGGCCTCAGGTGCTGGTCCCTAAGACCGCACCGCCCTACACCACCGTCACCGCCCACATCATTAACTTGCTGTGATGGCATTGTGGGCAGTAACACCTAAGTGTGCGTCTCTTAGTGGCTTGTATCAACAATAGCACCAATAGGTATCTTATCTTTTCCTTCAAAATTAAGGGCTAGCAGAAGATAATAACATTTATTAATTTGTAGGATACACACTAGCACTTTCTATTGGGGTACACTATGTTATGGTAACATGACTATGATAGATCACGACTCTCTTTTGTCATTTCACTACAGGAGTGAGAAGCTAAGCCGGCTGCCGTCGGCATAGCTCCGTCGACGTACGTGCCTGTAGGCATAGCCCAGAAAGCCGTCGGCATAGGTCTACGCCGACGGCAAAGCCGTCGACAATAGTATCGTCGGCATTTTTTTTTCCGAATAATTTTTAATTTTTTTGAAATTTATTTTTAATTTTTTTGAACTTTTTTTAACTCTTATTTAACTTTTTTTTTACTTTTTAAATTCTATTTCGAAATTTTCCACTTAGCCACATACTTAATCTCTAATTACAGACTTAATCATAGGTCAAAGTACTTACCCTGATCAAACTTCTCATTCGGTCACCTATCCTGGGGACTGCTCCAGCCCAAGCACGCTTAACTTTTGAGTTCCTTTCAAATTAGGTTCCAAATGAGAACTTACTGATATTACTATCCTATCAATCATATTGACCCCTCGGTTACGATATTACACTTTTTCATTGTTTAAATTTTAAAACTTTGTTTGAATAAGTAACAATGATTATGTAATAGTATATTTTGAATAAATAACAATAAAATGAATTTTACTTTATATTTTCCTTTTTACATTTAATATGAAATAATTCATATCTTTAATCCGTAAATCAAAATTTGACAAATAAAATGTCTAAGTCGATTAGAAAAATGAGAGGAATCCAAGTATGAGATCCATATCATCTTTTTCATCATCTATATGGATTTTTCCAACATATTTTTGGTACTTGCTTAATAAAAAAAGTCATTTTGGCACTTAAAAATGGAAAAATGATATTTATAAAAATATTTTGAAAAAACTTAGTTCTGCAACATTGTTTGTCATACTAAGATACACCGATGTGTTAAATATGGGCACATTATCACAAATTACGTCATGGGAATGATCATATCTAGATCATTTGACTCGAAACTTCTACATGTTTATAGATGATTGACCTTTTTGTGAAGAAGTTTTTTGGAAACATTGTCAAAACTCAAGTTTATCATTTTTCTTAGCAACTAGTACACATAACAGGACTCCATGCCAAAGGATTTCATTTTTTGAGTATTTTTTTACTTTCTTTTATTTTGTTGAAAAAATGGTCAAAATGAACGATGTGCCTATTCATCGAAAGGGGTCGCATTTTTCAAATCTATCAACGGTTCTGCGATATAACCACTACTGGTTTATCTCAAAATGAATTTTGTAAAAAAATTAGAGCAAACTATCACACACTTGTAGTTCAAAATTTAATTACTTTCGGAAAATAGGCATAAAGTCATTTAAATAGGAGAAATTAGGTAGAAACCGAGAAAATTCCTAATATTTCTGGATTATCCATAAAATATGGTCTACTTTGTGTGATAATTGGATGGGTGCCGTTTTCCATCATATTTTTGTACTTACTTCACAAAAAATATCATTTTTTACAATAAAAAATAAAAAATGATATTTATAAAAATATTTTGAAAAAACTCAGTTCTACAACATTGTTTGTCATACCAAGATACACCTATGTGTCAAATATGGGCATATTATCACAAATTACACCACGGAAATGATCATATCTAGGTCATTTGACTCGAAACTTCTACATGTTTATAGATGATTGACCTTTTTGTGAAGAAGTTTTTTGGAAACTTTGTCAAAACTCAACTTTATCATTTTTCATAACAACTAGTACACATAACAGGACTCCATGCCAAAGGATTTCATTTTTTGAGTATTTTTTTACTTTCTTTTATTTTGTTGAAACAATGGTCAAAATGGACGTTGTGCCTATTCATCGAAAGGGGTCGTATTTTTCAAAACTATCGACGATTCAATTACATAACCACTACTGGTGTATCTTAAAATGAATTTTGTAAAATTTTCAGAGCAAACTATCACACACTTGTAGTTCAAAATTCAATTACTTTCGGAAAATAGGCATAAAGTCATTTAAATAGGCGAAATTAGGTAGAAATCGAGAAAATTCCTAATATTGCTAGATTATCCATAAAATCTGGTCTACTTTGTGTGATAATTGGATGCGTGCCTTTTTCCACCATATTTTTTGTACTTGTTTCACAAAAAAGTTCATTTTTCACAATTAAAAAATGAAAAATGATATTTATAAAAATATTTTGAAAAAACTTAGTTCTATAACATTGTATGTCATACCAAGATACACCAATGTATCAAATGTGGGCACATTATCACAAATTACACCACGGGAACGATCATATCTAAATCATTTGACTCGAAACTTCTACATGTTTATAGATGATTGACCTTTTTGTGAAGAAGTTTTTTGAAAACTTTGTCAAAACTCAAGTATATCATTTTTCCTAGCAAGTAGTACACATAACAGGACTCCATGCCAAATGATTTCATTTTTGTAGGATTTTTCACTTTCTTTTATTTTGTTGAAAAAATGGTTAAAATGGACGCTGTGCCGATTCATCGAAAGGGGTCGCATTTTTCAAAACTATATAAGGTTCTGTGATATAACCACTACTGGTGTATCTTAAAATGAATTTTGTAAAATTTTCAGAGCAAACTATCACACACTTATAGTTCAAAATTCAATTACTTTCAAAAAATAGGAATAAAGTCATTTAAATAAACGAAATTAGGTAGAAACCGAGAAAATTCCTAATATTGCTGGATTATCCAGAAAATATGGTCTACTTTGTGTGATAATTGGATGGGTGCCATTTTCCACCATATTTTTTGTACTTACTGTAAAAAAATGCCATTTTTTACAATTAAAAAATGAAAAATGATATTTATAAAAATATTTTCAAAAAACTCATTTCTACAACATTTTTTGTCATACCAAGATACACCTATGTGTCTAATATGGGCACATTATCACAAATTACACCACGGAAATGATCATATCTTGCTCATTTGACTCGAAACTTCTACATGTTTATAGATGATTGACCTTTTTGTGAAGAAGTTTTTTGTAAACTTTGTCAAAACTGAAGTTTATCATTTTTCCTAACAACTAGTACACATAACATGACTCCATGCCAAAGGATTTCATTTTTGGAGTATTTTTTCACTTTCTTTTATTTTGTTGAAAAAATGGTCAAAACGGACGCTGTGCCTATTCATCGAAAGGGGTCGCATTTTTCAAAACTATAGACGGTTCTGTGATATGACCACTACTGGTGTATCTTAAAATGAATTTTGTAAAATTTTCAGAGCAAACTGTCACACACTTATAGTTCAAAATTCAATTACTTTCAAAAAATAGGCATAAAGTCATTTAAATAGGCGAAATTAGGTAGAAACCGAGGAAATTCCTAATATTGCTGGATTATCCATAAAATATGGTCTACTTTGTGTGATAATTGGATGGGCATCATTTTCCACCATATTTTTTGTACTTGCTTCACAAAAATGTCGTTTTTTACTATTAAAAAATGAAAATGATATTTATAAAAATATTTTGAAAAATTCAGTTCTACAACATTATTTTTCATACCAAGATACACTTATGTGTCAAATATGGGCACATTATCACAAATTACGCCACATGAATGATCATATCTAAGTCATTTGACTCGAAACTTCTACATGCTTATAGATGATTGACCTTTTTGTGAAGAAGTTTTTTGAAAACTTTGTCAAAACTCAATTTTATCATTTTTCCTAGTAACTAGTACACATAAAAGGACTCCATGCCAAAGGATTTCATTTTCTGAGTATTTTTTCATTTTCTTTTATTTTGTTGAAAAAATGGTCAAAATGGACCCGTGCCATAGTTTATGATAATGTGTCCATATTTGATACATAGGTGTGTCTTGGTATGGCAAATATTGTTGCCAAAAATAATTTCCAAATTATTTTATAAATATCATTTTCCATTTTAAGTGCCAAAAATGACTTTTTTATTAAGCAAGTACCAAAAATATGTTGCAAAAAGTAATATGCATGGTGAAAATGATGATATGGATGCCATATTTGGATTCCTCTCATTTTCTAATCGATTTAGACATTTTATTTGTTAAATTTCGATTTACGAATTTAAAGATATGAATTATTTCATATTAAATGGAAAATAAAAAATGAGAGAAACCTATGCCGTCGGCTTAGCCCTGGTGAACCTAAGCCGTCGGCTTATCCCGGGTGAACCTATGCCGACGGCTTTGCCGTCGGCTTAGCCCTGTGTCGAACGGTTTTTCTTCGCGGGCTCTATTCCGACGGCCCCGACAAAAAGCCGTCGGCATAGATCATCGTTCCTGTAGTGTTTAATAGTATCATGTCAGTAGTACACTTAGTTGGTATTGCACAAGGATATATGTTACTATCTATATTATCCCTGTATGAAACGCATCATTCAAGATATAGAGGCAAGATTACCAGTTGTTAGCCCTTTGTGTCACAGTATATGAAACATTCACCAGTGGAGATCAAGATTTGGCTCTTGAGTTTGACGCACGTAGCTTTTCAAGGAAGCTCAAGGAGATTTTAGTTAAAAACAGTGACGCCACGGCTGTCTACCTGCAAACTATGAAGCTTACCGGTTACCAGTGGGATGGTCATATTTTTTTTGCGGGAACAACGGAGGGCGAAGAGCCCACCTGACTCACTTGCATTATATAACCAACA
The DNA here is from genome assembly GCA_947311845.1 of Poa pratensis. Taxonomy (NCBI): domain Eukaryota; kingdom Viridiplantae; phylum Streptophyta; class Magnoliopsida; order Poales; family Poaceae; genus Poa; species Poa pratensis. The sequence goes on along the minus strand of CAMZMU010000116.1, from coordinate 22,975,595 downwards.
GGAGGAGAACGATTCCTCTTACAATTTTACATGGATCACCGAAACGTGGGGGCGATCAAGCAGAGGTACAGGGGGGTTCAGGAGAGAGGGGCACACACCACTCCACTAACGGGGTACAGTTCACTCACCGTGGCACCCTGGACAGCCACAAAGTTAGATCTTGGCGAGTGATCCCGAAGAATTCCGAGGTCGATGTCCTGATGCCATTGAAGACAATGCAATTCCTGGTCTTCCAGATGACCCAGAGGAAGGAAGACGCCGTCATGCAGAGCAGCGGCGGCCACGCCGGGCGCGCAGCAGAGAGAGCAGACACCATGGCGGCGAGCGAGGGTGGGGCGAGGGAGACAGGGTCACCAACAGCACGTTCCCAGACACTCCTAGTCTGAGGCCAAGTCACGAACAAATGAGGCACGTGCATTGCTCCCAAGATCGTGTTTCTTCTTGAGGGCTCCACGCCTTTTGCATCTGCGACGATGGATGGCGAAACAACAAAAACCTGTGAAAACTCTTGCTTCCCACATGAAAATTCTTGGTACAACCAAAGCATAAGAAACAGATGTTATGGCGCCATATAGCCCTGCCACTGCGGAACCCTGATTAGACTATCTTCTTCACCCTGACATATGAAGACTATATGCATGTAGTCTTCATCGGTATATTGTAGATGGAGGTTTGTGCGCGTGGCATGAGGATGAACCTGGTCTCACGCCCCGTACATCTTTTTTTGCTCAAATACATCCCGTAGGGGTTGTATTAAACACATAGAAGGAGTGTCAAGCGACACTTACAACACCGCGGAGCGGCTCCACTCCTGTCAACAAGAGGGGAATAGGTGACAGGTCCTCAACAAGGAAAATGCTCACTCTCCCGTTTGTAACACAAGGGCGACGGCTCCGGGAAGCCAAAAGTGTCACTACAAAACAGCCTAGCTAGACGTCACTGGGAGAATTCTTTCTTGATCTTCTTCTTGATGGTGTCCACCGCTGGCGCCACACCATTGAACACGACGTCATTTCTATGCCGCCACAAGCACCAGAACACCAATATGAGAGCCGTCCACAAGTCCCGCCGGGCTGCGGGCGGGCAGGGGCGAGAGGTCCACCACTGTAGCAGATCAGTGTTAGGTGTAGACATCGAGTCAATTTTGCCCCATCGTTGCAGCGCCCAAGCCCAGATCTCACGGGCAACCACGCATCCAAGCAAGAGATGTGGCAGGGTCTCTTGCTCCTGATCGCACAAGGGGCAGGCCGCTGGGTGGAGAAGACCCCTGCGCCTCAGCCTGTCGGCAGTCCAACATCTTTAAGGATCGCCAAATCTGCGTCGAGGCCGCCGCCACTCAAGCCGCGTACTCTTATCTAGAAATGTTTAAGATAAAGTAAAACCTGATCTCATGCCCTGTACTCCACCTACAAATCGTACTACGTGCCTTCTGGTGCTTCCGCAACGAGTTGCATGAATCAAGGTTTGCCGGTACAATATAGATTCACATTTTTATTAATTAACTAAAATATCAGATGAGTTATTTAAATGTTACAATCACTTTCATACGAGATATGCAATGGTCCTTTAAGCTTGAATTTTGAAAGCAAGTCACTTATATGTACTTGCATTTTTACATATATTTGCCCACCATTTAGTAATCATCATGTACATGGTAATGGTGGAGATAGAGGGAAAACTGTTAGGGAAGGAAAGTTTTAGAAACTTTTGTAGCTAAAAGATCTATGTACCATAACATAGCCATCTCCGATGGGAATAATCAAACCTCAAGTCTCAACTGTTGAATGAATCCCAAGAGCACGAGTGGACGACTGAGATGAGGAAAAATATAGGGTGATCTCTGATACTAAAATGCTGCATGACATGGAAATTCCTACCCTTTGTTCATTTTCTGGGCCTGACAATGACTGCGAACTGCTGGCCCTACTCCGTCACCCTTCTCCTATGTTGAATCAAATGTTATTGCAATGGAGCACATTGTTGGACCTGAACAGTTGGATGAACTTGGCCGGAATCAAGCAGAAGAGTTGACAGAAATCATTAGAGGTTTATATAAAAGTCCTAGGTTGGCAGCGCCACTCGCAAAGATGTTGGACAGACTTCCAGCTTTACATATCTACATCCCCCTCTGCAAGAAAGTGATACAGTTCAACACACGAGATTTTCGAGTAACATCTTAATTGTCGCAAATGGAAACATTGGGGACGAGTGCTTTAGCGAATTAACTTCAGCACACTTCACCAGAAGTCTGCACATGAACAATTGCCATTTTTAAAATGGTGAAATCTGTACACATCTCGCAATACTATTTCTCTACCCATGATTTAAGAGGCAAACTTCATCCAAGTGTGGCAATCGTTACAGACGCGCAGATTCTTGATCACTCTAAGGGGCATAGAAGGAGGCAAGCTCATCAATCCAAAAGCGACAGCTAACTTCTCACTATGGACAAAAGCACTGGGGTCCTTTTGTTCTTTCTCTTTTTCATGGAAGAGAAAATTATTCTCTTGCCTGTATCCTATTTTCTCTAACCTATCATTTAGGTCAGCCAAATATTTGTAAATCTGATCAGCCAACGGGTGCAATCGATCACCAACAAAGAAAGCATGGACCACATTCTTTACTTCAATCCAGCTACGGCCGGGTTCTTTTCTGACACCTCTGTCTTTCATCATCTTTCTGATTTGATCTCTATATGCCCACTTCCCAGTAACAGCATATGCATTTGAAAGGAGACCATATGGTGCTGAATCATGAGGCTCTAACTCCAGAAGATACTTGGCTGCAAGCTCTCCGATTTCTATGTTCTTGTGTACTCTACAAGCACTGAGAAGGGTTCTCCAAACCATTGCATCAGCAGAAATTGGCATTTTCTCAACAAATTTCCTTGCCCGGTCAAGTTGGCCAGCACGTCCAAGAATATCTACAACGCAAGCATAATGATCAGGTCTTGGCTGGACTACATGCTCACTAGTCATGGATTTAAAGTAACCAAGGCCTTCCTCTACCAAACCCACATGACTGCAAGCAGCTAAAACGCCTATGAAGGTAACATCGTTTGGTTTTAGACCTTCTTGCTTCATTTGATCAAAAAGACCCAAGGCCTCTAGGCCACATCCATGCTGTGAGCAACTTGTAATAATAGTATTCCATGACACATCATTCCTTTCGGACATTTCAAAGAACTGCACCTTGGCATCTTCAATGCTGCCACATTTCCCATACAGTGAAATTAACGCATTGGCAACTTCAGTTTCAGAGGTGTAACCCGATTTAATAATTCTAGCATGTATTTGCTTTCCTTGTTTTATATCTGCGAGATTAGCTGAAGCACTAATGGAGGATACAAATGTGAACACGTTATACCTGATACCTTCTTGATACATCTTAATAAATACCTTGAGGGCCTCTTCATATAGACCACTTTGTGCAAAACCAGACACCAGTCCATTCCATGTTATGTTGTCTTTATGTTCAATTGCCTCAAATAAAGACAAAGCCTCTTTGCTTCTTCCACAACGTGCATAACGGTTTGTCAATGCGTTCCAGATCGAAACATCTGCTGAATAACCAGACACATAAACCCGAGAATGAATCTGCAAACCCTGACGCGATGCTTTGATTCCAGCACAAGCACTTATAGCACTCGCTAGCCCTATGTTATCAGGCCAAATTCCAAGTAGCTGCATATCTTTGAATGTCGCAAGGGCCTCTTTGCAAAACTCATGTTGCACATATCCAGCAATCATGGATGTCCAGGAGACTACATCTTTTGCTTCAAGCACTTCAAGAATTCTTCGAGCTTTATCAAGCCACCCGTATTTAGAATACATATCAATCAATACACCACTGACATACATATCAGACTCAAAGCCAGCCTTTATGATTAATGAATGAATCTGTTCTCCAAGGTTAATTTCTCCGGTGTAAGTGCAAGTCCTTAACAAGCATGGGTATGTGAACTGGTTTGGGCGTACCCTGCAGCTAACATTTGACAAAAGAGGTCAAAAGATTTTGCCATATCAGTAAGCTGTCCATACGCAACAAACATCAGGTTCCACAGCACTACATTTGTCCTATCACCGAATTGAAGATCTCAAGGGCTTCCTCAACGTCACCACATTTCACATAGAGGTCAAGAAGCGAGCCTTCAGTTATGTAATCTGGAGACATGCCTACTTTTAGCAAATAGGAATGGAGCTGCTTCCCTTACGTAGATCCCCAATAGAGGCACAAGCTGCAAGGAGACTAGCAATGGTCACACATCAGGCCTCCAGCCTGACAACCGCATTTCGTCAAATATCGCCAAAGCACTCTCACCATGTCCACACTGAGCATGTCTTGAGATCAGTGTATTGAACGTTACTCTGTCACAGTATGCATGTCACGAAACACTCTTTCCGCCAGACTAAAAGATCCAAACCGCAAGTACAGTGCAATAAGCGCATTTCCCACGACGGTTTCAGAGCTGAACCCTTGCTTGTAAATTTGGACATGAACCAACCGTCCTTGCTCAAAAAGCTCAGCTTTAGTGCAAGCACTCAGTACACTAGACAGAACGTAAGGCGTAGGAACAACCCCGGACCGATGCATCTGGTAGTATAGCCCAACAGCTTCTTCTCCGAGGTCATTCTGTGCATATCCTGACAACATTGCAACCCACGATACATTGTCCCTGACAGATAGCTCCTCAAATACCTGCCTTGCCCGCCGCACAAGCCCTTTCTTCGCATACAAATCGATCAGCAGGTTGCCGACGATCCGGTCTCCTCCGATACCACACGTGATTGCCTTGGCGTGGATCTCTGGAACGAGCGGCCAGTGTTTGCCTCTGCCCCTGCATGCGCGCAGGGCGCAAGCAAAGTCGACGGATCCAAGGCCCCTGCACTGCTGACCTTGGCCGCGAAGAGCGACAGGAGCTTCTCCAGATCTTCATGCGCGAGGAATCCAGCGAGCGACTTGTGAAGGGAGGCCGCTCCACGGCGCGTCATTTCATCGAACACCTAGGGCGCGACGCGGTGGACGACATCGTCCAGGTGGTTCGCTGGTACGCGCTGGTGCTCTCACGTGCGCGAAGGAGCACGCGACACGCGGAGAGGCGGCTGCTGTGAGCAGAGTTATGAGGATCCAGTGGGCGACGTTTCAGGGTACTATTCTGTCTAGACCATCCAACGGCTGAGCTCACACTAGTTTCCGTGAAAGTCAATCTCACTATACAATCGATCGCGGGAATAGAATCTGGATCTTTTGTTCAGAGGTCTAATGTGTAGTGGTAGATTAACACAAAAAGAAATAAATAAGCGGAAATCAATTTCGGCTAGTACGAGACTCCCAATGTTTAAAAATACATTTTTAAAATGTCAAAAAGTTTTGAAAAAAATTCCGGGTGTAGCTATAAACATTTTGTTCTGGTACATAAAGTTTCAGAAAAAAGATTTTTTTTGTGGACCCTGTTAAAAAGACACAAAAAATGTCTTTTAAAAACTCATTTTGTAGCACCAAAAAATGTCTTTTTTACAAAAGTCACGAAAAATATATTTTCATCGTGAAACTTTTTGCGTGGACATAAAATATCAAGTTGAATATTCGATTTTTTTCTTGATTTTTTTTACTTTTCCAAATATTTTGTTTTTTCTTAATATGAGTAGATTCTCCTACTACCCAAAACACCGCCTCTTTAATTTTTAATTGAGAGAGTATTTGGCAGACAGAGACCTAACATATCCATATAACAGAGCCTGAGACACAACGATCAGAACAGACACAATAGCACACGGAGATAAGGAACTCATAATCATTTTGGTGATGATTGTCAAAGCAGAAAACTTTAAAAACGAGAGTTGTGCGAAACAAAAGAGATGACACTAGTCGTCAAAAGAATTATGGTAAGACCCACTTTCTGCGTTGAATTTGATAAAACTAATTAAAAACTCCAAACATAAATTATCTTTTGAAAAATTACAGTTGGCGGAACTTTGAATTGATTGTGTGGATATTATCACATTGCGTTTATGTGCATAATTTTGGTGTATAGCTTATCATGAATTTTACCCGCAAAAAAAGCTTATCATGAATTGAAATATTGTTGTATAGATCAGAAGGGATAAGGTGAAAGAAACGCAACGAAGGTGAACTCGTGAAGGTTTACACAGTACTCCCTCCGTTTCTAAATGTAAGATGTTTTAGGTGTTATCTAGATAAATACTCAAATGAGTGAACATACACATGAAACGTGTCTAGATACATTTGTATACTTGTGAATGTGTACAAAATCTAAAAAATCTTATATTTGGGAACGGAGGGAGTACGAGCTAGCAAGTTCCACCAGTTGTGTTTCCCCTCGGTCAATCTTGCCAATCATGATATGTAATTCTCTTTTTATTTATGTTGAGACTTCTGGATTTGTGATGACGTGTGCATCCTAACTATGAATAGGCCGGGTGTAATGATAAAAAAAATTAAATAATAAAACTCCATTTAGAAAAAAGTAAATCTCTCGGTATACTGGCTTTTTCTTGTCTTATGTTTTCCCTACTAGAAAACGAGACGCTACCGGGTATCAGCTGGTTGGCCGACTTGCAGAGGCTGGGGCTTGACCCTTTTCGAAAAAAGTGGGTTTGCTGAGTGCCAAAACACGGGCCACTCGGTAAAGACCGTGTATGCCGAGTGGGCCAGACAACACACGGCAAATAGGCCGACACTCAGTTTACGAACGGACGCCGTGACCCATTTTGTTTTCTGCCGAGACCATGCAAAAAAAAATTCGGCAAAGAATGTGCCGGTGTGCCTGCAAAAAGACACACGGCAAACTATTTTTACCAAGAGAATTGATGTCGAGTGTCAATTGCCGGGTGTTATACTTGACAAAGATTTTGCGGGGGCGGTTTGCGTCATTGTGGTGTATTTTTGATACCCGGCAGTTTTCGCGCTTCCATTAGTGTGTAGCCTTCTAGGTGAATTCTTGAATATCAGGCAAACCCTCGGCAGTAGGTTCGGCAACACAACACAAATAATTTCATTCTTGTAGGTGAACAAATGATCCACACAATTAATCATGATATTTATTAGTTGGGTTAGTTTTCTTGGTATCTAAAAAGTGCGATAGTGGTCTTGTATAAGAAAGGGAGGGAGTATAAGAATTTGGGAGGATTTCAGTGTTTTGTTTTGTTTTGTTTTGCGAAACACAGTATAACGGAGACGCTCACAAACACGCGCACACACTCACCTCTAGAACGCACGCACGCACACCCTACCCTATGAGCACCTTCGAAAGACTGAGCCGGCGGTCGGGTCTTGAGATTGACGATGTCACCACAGGCGCCTTGCTGTCGACGAGAACGTCACCTCCCACCGAAGAATATTCCGCCTAAATGAGAAACATCAATGTCAAATCTAGAATTTGAACTCTGATGAGCTAGAGATACAACCACCCTCCTAACCATCTTGCCACGGGCAAGTTGTTTATGTTGAGTATTTAGGCAAATGTTTGATTAAATTAATCCAATAATAAATCATGAACATGACGTGAGCAGTGCTAATGACATACTGAAATTCTATGATAAAATCATGTACTAGACAAATACTCCCTCTGTTTTTTAATATAAGATGTTTTAGGTGGTGCACATGTTGTCTATATGCACACTAAAATGAGTGAACATGCACACTAAAATGTGTCTACATACATTTGTATACATGTGTATGTGGACAAAAGCTAAAACATCTTATATTAAAAAACGGAGGGAGTAGTAGATACATCTACACAAATAGCTAGTACGACAAACATGCAAATAATTAGGAGAGGGATAAACGTGTACCCTCCAGTAGGCCAGTTGGCCGCAGTAGCGGAGGCGTTAGCCTCGTCGGCGATCCTCTTGTCGGCAGCAGCCTTCTCGATGTCGGCGTCGGTGGCCATGACGAAGAGGAAGGTGGCGCGGACGTAGTTGATGCAGATGTAGTTGAAGCAGATGAAGTAGAGCGAGCAGTCGCGTAGGAGACGCTCCCCAAAAACCTAATCGCCCCTCTCCCGTACAGTATCTAGAGAGGCGGAGTTTCGGAGGCCTGCTCTCCCGCCAGCCGTGTACGCGGTGGACGGGATGGGATCAGCGATGACAGCAACAGTAGGTGTAACTATGGTGGCGACGCAAACAGATGTTATCTTTCTGGTGTGTTTGCTGAAGAGGAGCGACCTCTCTTATATAGGCACACACGCAGGCGGAAGGCCAACGGAAACGCACGCAATTAAGGGGGGAATTAAGAGACTGGTAATGGCCGTACTTAAGAGCACTTAAGACTAAATGTTTCAGCTCAAATTTATTCTCCATTAAGCGCAATGAATTCTGAAAACTCCTGTACTTAATAGCATTTAAGACGGACGTTTCAGCTCGCAATGAATTCTGAAAACTCCCGTACTGAATAGCACTTAAGACGGACGTTTCAGCTCGCAATGAATTCTGAAAACTCCCGTACTTAATAGCACTTAATACAGACGTTTCAACTCATATTCATTTTCCTTTAAGACAAATGTTTCAGTTGACCGGATGACAGCATGGGCCTTTAGGGATTTTTCTAGAATTGTTATATGCTAATATTTCAACAATATTTCAGCAATCCCCCACCAGATCCCAAAAACCCATGATGTTGTTATCTGTTCCAAACACTGTTTGATATACCAGTATTTTCAGTGGAGACCTGTTAAGGTTGAGCGCCACCTAGAACGAATAGCTACACTCTTTCACAACTGACAATGGACTATGCTTTGAATTGTCAATTTGGCGTAAAGTAGTTTCGCCAAACGTCTTACCAGTACTAGGCTGCCGGATGCTGACCCCTCGGGTGGAGCATATTAGTCACACTCCTCACCTATTCATGAACTTTCTAGAGATTAACCCAATCTCATAGACTGTGACCAGCAGTCAGGCTCATATAGGTGTGTTCCTCCAAAGATCGCTCTGTAGGATAGCATCTTGCTTGTACAAAGCCTTGGAACGCATTAAGACAAATGTCAACCTGCCATACAGTTAACGAGAGTAGTGCATCTCCAACGAAGTGGGTTACTAAAGTTACTCTCCTCAGTTGACCACTAGTTTGTTTTCCCAGGTCCTACTTCACGGGATTTCCGATCACATAGGTTGGGTTACTACTGTCGTGTCTCGTTGCACGGACACCGGGAGTATAGGATACCCCCTTTTAGGTTCGGCACGGGGCGCGAAGGAGGCTGAGAATCGTCTTCTTGGGCGGAGTCTAGATCAAGCTCTCCTCTCCACGATCAAAGCATGCAACCAAAGGGACACAAGGAGCTACCCAGGTTCAGGCCGCCCGGAGGCTAAAAGCCCTACTCCTGCATGTCTGGATTGATGAGTTCTTCATAGTGTGGCTTACAATGGAACCTCCCGGACAGGGTACCCGGAAGGGTTTTGGCTGGAGGTAGAAGAAGGACAGATCCTGACCCGGAGGAGATCACCTTCCTCTCTACCTTCGCAGCCCTAGTCTAGTCTTGCTCTGGTTCTAGCTTGTGTTCGTCCTTGGTTCGACCTCTCCCTCCTCCGTGCCTTGGTCCTCCTTTTATAGGCTAAGGGGTTGCCACAGGGTCACGTGAGGGGCGTGAGGGACCTTCGGGGTGAAGGACCCTCCTCATCTAGTTTAGGGGGAGACGTGGCCTCTCCTCAGCCTAGCGTCTCCTTTGGGTTAGGTGGGAGCGTCCGCCTTGGGGTGGACAGGAGCTGACACCACCACGGGACGTGCTTCCGCCCGCGCTGCCTTCGCCTTGCTTCCCAAGTCTTCCGCGGTGAGGTGGAGTGCTTATCCACAGGGCGTGGGAAGTACCCGAGAGGGAGCCTGGCCTCCTGCCGGGAACTCGGGCTCTCGGGTCCTTCCTGGCCTTCTTGCTTGATTCGGGGACCCGGAAGGTCCCCAGGACCGGAGCCCTTAGTCGACGTAGGCCATGCGTGTCTTGACGGTGAACCCGCCAGCTTGACTTGAGTCTTGGTCTTGTCCATCTTCATCTTGGGCCCACATGGGGTGGACCCACTTTGGCAGTACTAGGGGAACCCCATGTTCCACTGTTGCGACAGTAGCCCCCGGGCATGGTCCCGGCGGCTCTTGCTCCAGCTGCCGGGGCCATGGCCTAAAGATAGGTCAAAGTGGGTCCCGGGCACCTGGTCTTCCTTGCTCTGCTTCATTGATGGCCTTGAAGGTCTTGGAGTTACTCCGCTCGGGGGAATAACTGCGGGGCCCCCTCGATTCCCACTAACGGAAGAACCGAGGAGACGCTTGACAGAGGCACCGCCGTGGCTATAAAAGCGAGGCGCACCCCTGGCCTTTTCGTTCATCTTCTTCCTCAGTCCAACTCCAGGCCTCCCCACAAGCTGCCAGCGCCAATGGCGAGAGCGAGAGAGGAGTTGGGCGCCCTCGTACTTCTTCAGCTGCTGCGGAGAGTGGCCCCTCCACTCGTGGTCGAGCTGTTCCGCGAGGTCGTGGGATTCGCGGTCGCGGCGGCCGTGGAGGCCGCGGCACCGCTGCTCCCCTTCCTAGGAGCATGGTTCATACCAGCTTCGCGCCGTTCGAGTTCGTCGTGGATCTGAACCGCAGGCCTCGCAGCCGGCTTCTCCTGCCGGATTCCTTCGCGATGGCGACGGAGGACATCGGACCCTCCGGCTTCTGGCTGCAGTGGAAGGCTGCCCCAATGGCCCCTCCTGGGCCATGGCGGAGCGCACCACTGAAGGCGCCATGCTTCTGGGTCCGGGGTGGAAGTCGTTCTCCCGTGCCCGCCGCCTGTCCAGGGGGCAGTGCTTGGTGTTCCGGTACGACGGAGATGCTACGCTCTCCGTGAAGATCTTCGGTGTCGATGGCGGACGCGTGGAGTGCTGCATGGAGAGCAGCAGCGGCAGCTCGAGCTCCTACGACGAGGATGAAGATGAGGAAAACTCATCTGACATCAAGGTCGAGGGGAGCTCGTCTTCCTGAAGGCGAGGAGCTTCGGACGGGCGCCATGGAGATCTCGTTGACCTCCTCCTTGGCGGCCTTGACGACGTACTTCTGGAAGTAGCGTCTTCCATTGTACGGCGGTGCTCCTTGCTCGACGGGAGCCAACCTTTTTGTTGTAAAAAAGATCGTCCCCTTGTAGTCCTTGTAAATGAAGAAGATCTTGTTTTCCTCCTTGTCTTCGTGTCGCGTCCGTGTGAATGAGAACGAGTTTTTTGCAAAACGCGCTCCCATTACTGCAGCAGCCGTAGCGTCAAGGGGTAGGTGGAGCGTGGGAGGCCTATAAAAGACCATCCAGACTCCACCCCTTCGCCACATCTTCTCGCCTTGCTCCGCTCCTCTTCTTCCTTTGCCTCCCGCGTCCCGCAGAACAATGTCCGGCGAAGCAGAGAGGGCCTTGTCCGATGTGTCGACGGCGGAGTCCGTCTTTCGAGGAGCGGCGGAGGCACCCAGCGAAGCTGGAGCCCGAGCCACTAGAAAGGACGAGGTCGTTCCTCGCCCTCGGTCTCCTTGGTTTTCCCCGCGGTGGGGAACATCGCCGGTTCTGCTGCCATGGAGGCATCGGTGGCGCTGGCGACCCGGAAGGACACCATCAAGATGGAGCTGTGGAAGGAGGCCGCAGGCAATCAGAGATTGATCCGCCTCCTCTGCGACCTTGACGATGTCTTCAAGGTAAGGTGCCTTGGTTCTGGCAATACGACCCTTGGGAAGATCCTGCGCCTTGACTCGATTTCTTCCCTTCGTACAGGATGAGGAAGACATCATGGATAAGTTCGTGGACCACGTGCACCTCCTCTGCAGCCAGCATGTGCCGGGGTTTGCCCGGAAGTTCCCCGGCCCATGGGACCCCTGAAGATCCTGCGCGAATGCCCTCCTTCATCCCAGGCGTCCCCGGGAGTCCGGAGTTCACCCGGCAGGCAATAAAACAGAAGACAGAGCTGCACAGCCAGGAGCCCTGAGCTGGCCTTAGTAGCATAGGCTAGATATGTATCCAGGAAAAGCTTCGACTGAATGTAATCAGAATTGTAAATTCAGAATGTAAGTTCAGATGAATGCAATCCTAGGGCTCAACTCCCGGGGTCATTTCCCAAACCTCCCTTGCACTAACGCGCCGTCAAGTTTTCTGAGGAGATCTCTTAGGTGACAAGTACTCTAACCGCCTGCACCGGTAGCAGCACCCCTAAGAGCACTATGCCTTCCGGGAGTCCACTCCACAGCCACGGGTACTAGGCCAGAAGGGAAATCTGACCGTTCGCCGGGGAGGACGCATTACCCCCGCAAAGGTTCTCATCAACTGTCAAGCATGCGCAGGTTGGTGGTATATTGACTCCGAGCGAGATATTATGCCTAGAATGCAGATGCACATGCAAAGACTTAGCTGGTTTTTGCCGTGCCCTTGATCTACTCTGTCCTTCCCGGGTATCCAGCTCCTGAGCCGCTCTTCAGCATCCATTCCTGTCCCGGGAGAGGCGCTACACACAACACACTTTCAGTAGGAAAAGAATGGACCCTCCCTTACATGTCGTGAAAGTGTTTCATCCGGAGCAACCCGCAAGCAAAGTTGAATGTGCATTTCTGTGTTTAGGTTCTTTAAAACACAGCACTGCCCGTTCCACTTCTTACCGCGGCAGTACGGCACGATCAGGTGGCAGCGCCTACTGATAGGCTGCTCGCGCTCGACCTGTCAGCCACCGGCACCATGTCAGCCCCCTGCTTGGGGGTTGTTACGGATAACACACTTCACGACAACAAGAGAGGCTCACGGAATTGAAAAACTTATCTTTTATTCCTTGGCGACGATTCTTACACCCTTATACAGAACACTAGCCCCTTGGGCGTGCTTAGTTGACTCGAACTATCTGCGATTCATGTTCGTATTCAGGGGTAGAATTTCCGGAGATTCTCGATGTTCCAGGCGTTGCCCTCCGGCCTGCCTTTCTCGTCCTCCAGATAAACAGCTCCGGGTCTCAGGGTATGCGTCACCCGATAAGGTCCTTCCCACTTGGAGGACAGCTTGTTCATGTTATCAAGCTTCTGCTTCTTGCGGAGAACCAGGTCTCCGGGTTCCAGTACCCGTGAACGGATATGGCGATCATGATAGCGGCGGAGCCCTTGCTGGTATCGAGCAGATCGTAAGGAAGCTCGGCACCGCACCTCTTCCAGGAAGTTGATGTCATCAATCCTCCTCTCAGCTTGTGCGTCTTCATCATAGGCAAGTACCCGGGGGGATCCATGCCTGAGCTCTGTTGGCAAGACGGCTTCTGCTCCATAGACAAGGAAGAATGGTGTTTCTTGAGTGGCTCTGCTTGGTGTGGTTCTGAGGGACCACAAGACACTTGGTAGATGCTCAATCCAGTTCTTGCCCTTGTCTTCTAACTTGTCAAAGGCCTTGGTCTTCAAACCCTTTAGGACCTCCGCATTGGCTCGCTCCACTTGCCCATTGCACCTTGGGTAGGACACCGAGGCAAAACACACCTTGATTCCCAGCTCTTCACAGAAGTTGAGGAAGGATCGGCTTGTGAACTGAGAGCCATTGTCCGTTATGATTCTGTTGGGTACTCCGAAGCGGTACACGATCCCTTCAATGAACTTGATGGCTGCTTGAGCTGTCTGTCTTGGTACTGGCATCACTTCCACCCACTTTGTGAACTTGTCGATGGCCACGAAAAGGTATTCATGGCCCCCGACAGACTTCGGTATCTTCCCACGATGTCCAGCCCCCAGACCGCGAACGGCCAGGAGATTGGAATTGGCTGCAGAGCTTGCGCCGGCTGATGTATGTTCTTCGCATAGTACTGGCAGGCTTCACAGGTCTTGACTAGCTGCTCCGCATCACTGAGGACTGTTGGCCAGTAGAACCCGTGACGAAAAACTTTACCCGCCAGTGATCTTGATGCCACATGACTTGAACATGTGCCTCGTGGATGTCCCGTAGCAGTACTTGGCCTTGTTCTTGAGGGATGCAGCGGAGCTTGACTCCGTTGTCCCGTCGCCGGTAGAGCTCGCCGTCGATCATGACGTAGAGCTTGGCTTGACGAGCCACCCGCTCGGCGTCGTGATCGTCCTCCGGGAGGGCGTGCTCCATGATGTACTTGACGATGTCCCGGGCCCAGGGTGGGTGGGTTCCTTCCACCGGTAGCACCATCCGACGGAAAGAAAGCATAGCTTCCTCCGCTGGAGGGGCTGCCGGGTCTTGAGCTTCTGGGCTGGCTACCCGTGTTGTCGAGGTAGAAGGGTCGCCAGCCCCCGGCGCAGATCTTGTCGCGAGCCTCTCGGGGGGATCGAAGGTCGCCTGAGGACCTCGATGTAGATCCCGGGAGGCACTGGTTCTTGCTTGGACGCCACCTGCGATAGCTCATCCGCGGCCGTGTTTTCTCCCCGTGGGACGTACACAGCCCGGAAGTTGTCGAAGCGCCGCTGCAGCTTCCAGACCTCTTCAACGTATGGTGCCATCTGAGGGCACGCGTACTCCTTGTTCACTTGTTTGATGACTAACTGAGAGTCACCCTTGACGACGATCTTGTTGATGCCGAGGCCGACGGCAGCACGAAGTCCTGCGAGCAGGCCCTCGTACTCCGCCGTGTTGTTGGAGATGTTCCCTTGGTAGTGCATCTGGACGACGTACTTCAGCCGGTCCCCGGTTGGTGAGGTTAGGACAACCCCAGCACCTCCTTTCCCCTTGGTGTAGGAGCCGTCGAAGTGCATGGTCCAGGCGCTAGGATCTTCCTTCCCGGGGAGGCAGGTTTCCTCTTCCGGGTCGTCGAACGCCGTCTCGGTCCACTCGGCCGTGAAATCCGCCAGCGCCTGACTCTTGATGTTGTCCGTGTGCTCGAACTTGAGACCGAAACCTTGAAGCTCCATGGCCCACCATGATATGCGACCAGTGGCAAGTGGGTTCTCCAGGGGGCTTCTTAGGTTGTACTTGGACACCACCGTGATGGGATGGCTTTGGAAGTACGGCCTCATCTTGCGGGAGGCAATGAGGATTGCCAGCAGCAGCTTCTGCATCATGGGGTACCGCTCCCGGGCGTCGCGCAGCACTGCGCTGACGAAGTAGACCGGGTGCTGCACCTTGCGGGTCGCCGAGTCCTGAGAGGGCTCGGCTTCCTCCACGTCGATGTCTTGGGGTGGGGACGAGGTAGCCCCCGGCGAAGTCTCGTCGGAGGGAGATTCTCCATTCCCGACGGGCTCCGTCGCCTGGTGAGGTTGCAGTGACGCCAGGATCGTGAGACCCCTGGTCACCCGGCAGCCTTTTCTTGCACGGTTGCCCGGAAGAGAGTTCCCGGGTCGCTTGCCCTTGATCTTGCTTGACTTCTTCGGAGGAGCGTCACGCTCTACCACGAGCACAGCGCTGATCACCTGGTTGGTGGCAGCAATGTACAGTAGTAGGGGCTCCTTCTCTTCTGGTGCCACGAGGATTGGTGGCGAGGCGAGGTAGCGCTTAAGGGACTGCAGGGCTTCCTCGGCCTCGGAGGTCCACTCCACGGGGCCTGATTTCTTGAGCAGCCTGAAGAACGGTAAGGCCCGCTCCCCAAGCCTTGAGATGAAGCGCCCGAGTGCAGTGATGCACCCGTTGAGGCGCTGTACGTCCTTGACCCGCCGGGGCGCCTCCATGCGCTCGATTGCCTTGATTTTGTCCGGATTCGCCTCGATCCCTCGGTGAGAGACCAGGAAACCCAGCAGCTTGCCGGAGGGGACCCCGAACACGCACTTGTCGGGGTTGAGCTTGAAGTTGACCCGGCGGAGGTTCTCGAAGGTCTCGTGCAGGTCTTGGATGAGGGAGTCCTTGTACCGGGTCTTGACCACGATGTCGTCGATGTACGCTTCACGTTGCGGCCCAGCTGACCCAAGGCATGCTTGCATTGCGCGCTGGAAGGTAGCGCCGGCGTTCGGAGGCCAAAAGGCATCCGGGTGTAGCAGTAGCAGCCCTTGGGAGTGATGAAGGCCGTCTTCTCTTGGTCCTCGAGTGACATCATGATCTGGTGGTACCCGAGAAGGCGTCCAAGAAACACAGCAGCTCGCACCCGGCCGTGGAATCCACGATCATGTCGATCCGCGGCAGGGGGAAAGGGTCCTTGGGACAGGCCTTATTCAGGTCTGTGAAGTCGATGCAGAGTCTCCACTTGAAGGTCATGGGTTTCGGTACCACCACGGGGTTGGCCACCCAGCTTGGGTGGGGAACCGACCGGATGACACCAGCTTCTATCAACTTGTCCACCTCGGCGATGATGAATTCCAGCTTTTCCTTGCTTTGGTTCCGGAGAACCTGCTTCACGGGGCGAGCCCCCGGATTGACCGCCAGTTTGTGCTCGATCACCTCCCTTGGAACGCCGGGTAAACCTGACGCCTCCCACGCGAAGACGTCAGAGTTTTCCCGAAGGAAGGCGACGAGCGCGCTTTCCTATTTGTCGGTGAGGCGGGCGCCGATGGTGATGGAGCGAACTCCGTCACTGGTTAGCGCCACCTTCTTGGTCAGCTGCGGATCGCCATGGAATGGCGCCTTCTTGGGGGAGTAGATGTGGAGCCCCCGGGGTGCCCTTCGCCCCCGGGGAGAGCCCCATCATCATCCTCCTGTACACCTTGAGGGATCCGCCGTGGTTGCCACCGTCTGGTTCAGCTGTGAACGCAGTAGATACACTAGTACAGAACGACACATCGGATACCCCTCTATGGCAACGGTAGGAGTTAGGCGACGGTAAATCGCGACATCCCCGCGTGCCCGCACTGGGCCGTAAAGCAGGCCACAACAAAGGCAACGGGTGATAGTGGAATATATGTTGGCAACGGAGTTTGGTTTAACTCCGTTACCGATGTGTGATCATCGCACACGGATAGTTTCTAATCTCCGTTGCCATTAGAAGCAGCCCGACAGCCGGCCTATAAGAACCTACTATGCCTTCACTCTCACTCTCACTGTCTCACTTCAACCCTAGCCACCGCACAGACTCCTCTCTCTCCACTCTCTCGCATGGCTTCCACCATCGGCGCTGGTAGATCCGGCCATCGCGGCCGCGGCCGTGGCCGCCCCACCCTCCGGGCCTTCAGGCAGCAACAGCGTCAGCTGGTGTTGCGGGACGAGCTTGCGGAACAGGCCGCCGCCGATCCGGCCCCGCGGGCCGGTCCGTAGCCTTGGTGCTTGTCCGCACGGCGAACGCTCCGGCCGCACCGCTCATTTGGCCACCATTGCAGCTACCGCGAGATCCGCGAGGCGATGTACCCCGGTTGCCATCCA
Source organism: Poa pratensis (assembly GCA_947311845.1). Lineage (NCBI taxonomy): Eukaryota > Viridiplantae > Streptophyta > Magnoliopsida > Poales > Poaceae > Poa > Poa pratensis. Next base: position 22,958,383 of record CAMZMU010000116.1, on the reverse strand, counting down.
TCTTCCTCCTCCTCCCCGTCCTCGTCCTCCGACGAGGAGGAAGAAGAAGAGGAAGAGGAGGAGGATCGTGATCTGGAGATCGCTTGCCAACTCTCCCGCGCGATTTCGAGCGCGAGGACGCCAAGTGTCGTCAGGGCGAGGCGATCTGGAGGCAGCGGTCCTCCTCTCCGAGGCGTCGACCCAGGTCGAACGCGCCGAGGAGGGGGTCTACCAGTTGACCTCCGGGCCGTCATAGCCCTCTATTTGGTCCACGGCGAGGGCAAGGCGCCGCCAGGGGAGGCCGGCGCTAGCTCCGTCGCCGGCGGTGACGCTAAGTGAGCCCGCCTCGCCTAATGTAAGACCCCAGTTCAGTAGGATAGCTATTTTCTAGTTGTAAGTAGCTAATTGTTTATCCATAGATTTGCTCTGTTTTTAGTAGGCATTGTTTACACATAGATTTTAGCTGTTTTCTAGTTATAAGTAGCTAATTGTTTATCCATAGATTTGCTCTATTTTTTGTAGGCATTGTTTACAATAGATTTTAGCTGTTTTCTAGTTGTAAGTAGCTAATTGTTTATCCATAGATTTGCTCTGTTTTTAGTAGGCATTGTTTACACATAGATTTTAGTTGTTTTCTAGTTGTAAGTAGCTAATTGTTTATCCATAGATTTGCTCTGTTTTTAGTAGACATTGTTTACACATAGATTTTAGCTGTTTTCTAGTTATAAGTAGCTAATTGTTTATCCATAGATTTGCTCTGTTTTCAGTAGGCATTGTTTATACATAGATTTTATCTGTTTTCTAGTTGTAAGTAGCTAATTGTTTATCCATGGATTTTCTCTGTTTTTAGTAGGCATTTGATCTGATTTTAGCTTTGTTTCTGTTATGCCGATGATTAAAATTAGGTGACACCGTGTGATCCGGGGGTGGCGCTCCTTGTGATATGCACAAATACACAACGATCTTGTGCATCCTACTTGGCTCGCTTGCTCCATCCCTGGAATTTGTGTGTCCAATCTACCTATATATGAGGCATTGTTTAGGCCATGTTCTAGTTGTAATTAGTTCTATATTTTCTGTAATGCAGATGAAGAAGCATATGTTTGTGTATAGAGATGAAGGAGCTTACATTTTGATTTTTTTTCATCTCCTTTAGGGCGAGGAAGAAACCTGGAGACTATGCGGCGGCCGTGAAGACGTAGGAGCGGGGCTCCGTCCACACGGTCCACTGAAGCCGGCGCCTCCAGGAGCAAGAATTTTGTGCAGTACTAAATAGGTAGAAGAAGACCACGCAATGAAGCTGGGCAAAGAGGAAGGTGAAGAACGGCGGCCGTCAAGTAGGAACCACAGGGCTCCGTCGACGGTGCAGCAGGCGTCACCGGTTTTTTTTTTGTTTCCTTTAGCCCTCATTACAAACGGTCAAAAACTAATCTCCGTATCTGATGTAAAGACTAAAGGCAACGGTTATATATTATGCCTGTTGCTAAACTTATTGCAAACGATAAAAATCTTCGTTGCCAATGTGAGGCTTCACTTCAGTGACAGAGGCGGAGACACGGACCCTTTCTCCGTTGCCGAAGGGGTTTTGGCCCGTTTCCGATGTGTCGTTCTGTACTAGTGATAGCATCGTCGATGTCGGCCTTGACCTTGATCATGCCCCACGGCGCCGGAATCTTCAGCACGTTGTAGGCGAAGTGGGAAACGGCCATGAACTTGGCGATGTCGAAGACGATTTCCTCGGTGCGGAAGTTCTTGGAGTCGCCGAAGGTGACCGGAAGGGTGATCTTCCCGAGGGGTCGAGTAACACTTCCGTTCACATCTTGGAACACCCCGGTGTCTTGCAGGCGAGACAGGGGGATTTCAAGGATAGCCAGGACCTTCGCCGTCAGCAAGTTGAGGCTGGAGCCTCCGTCGACCAGCATCTTGGTGACCTTGTAGTTGTGGATGACGGGCGACACGATCAGCGGCAGGGTCCCAACCCCGGCAGTGTTTGCAGGGTGGTCTTCTGGGTCGAAGGTGATGACTTGGCTAGATCAGTCCAGGGGCTTGGACGGAGCAGAAGCAACCGCGTTCAGCTCCCGGACAAGTCTCTTGCAAGCGCCGTTGGAGGGAGGCAGAGAAGACCCTCCGTGGATGCACCCGACAACTCTCGTGACTTCTTGATACTTGCCGCCGTTGCCTTCTTGGGGAGCCAGAGCTTCCCCGTTGCCGCCGTGGGTGGCTTCCGGAGTGTGGTACCCGTGACCACCTTGGCCACCGCGTCCTCCTCCACGGCCCCCGCGGCCACCGCCTCGGTTCCATCCACGGCCGCCTCCGCCTTGGCGACCCGTGGGACAGTCACGTGCGATGTGCCCGACAGTGCCGCAGTTGTAGCAACCGTCTTGGCTGACCCCATCAGCTCGACGTTGCTCCCGGATGGCGAGGTTCTTGAGCATGCGGCAGTCCTTGAGCAAGTGGTTGCCTTCTGGATGGATGTGGCACCAGGGATCACCTTCACCTTCTTCCTCGGAAGTCGGCGCGGGCTTGGTCTTCTTCGGAAGAGGCTCGGTGACGAAGATCCGCTTGTCGGGTCTAGGGTCTCGTTTCTTGTTCTTGGCTGGAGCGACCTTGTCCTCGGGTTCATCCTCCCCGGGAAACTTGGCTCCTTCTTCTGCTCGAGCGCACCGATCTGCAAGCTCCCAGAGCTTACGAGCAGATTCGACACGATGGATGCTCAGCTTCTCGCGCATCTTGGGGTTGCGGACGTTGGCGTGGAAGGACTAGAATCACCAACTCCTCCTTGATGCACGGGATGGTGTTCATCTTCTGGGTGAAGCGCTGGATGAACTTGCGGAGAGTTTCACCCGGCAACTGCTTGAAGTCGCGGAGATCACTGGGAGCCCCGGGCGCTCGTACCCGTCTTGGAAAGCCCCAGAAACTGCTCCTTCAGTGCCGCCAGGAATGGATGGAACACTTGGGAAGGTTGAGAAGCCAAGTCTGGGCGTCTCCCTTCAGGGCCAAGGGGAACCAGTTGGCCATCATGACCTCGTCGGCCCGGGCAACCATCGCAGCAAGAGAGTAGACCTGCAGAAAGTCCCGGGGGTTCGTGGTGCCGTCGTAGCGGAGAACGTCGATCTTGAATTTCTTGGGCCAGTTGAAGTGGCAAAACTCGGGAGCGAGGGCGAGGCAACCTTCGGCGAGGTCGATGCCCCGATCTTCCCGGCGGTGACGTTCTCGGCGGCGCTCGATGCGGGTGCGCATATCCTCATTCTGACGGCTGTTGAGCTCGTCACGAAGATCTGGGTTGCGCGAGGTAGACGACCCGATGGAGATGGCCTCGCCGTGATCGCGGTTTAGCCGATCAGCCATCGGTGGCGCGGTGCGAGGAGGCGCCGTCTTGGCTTGACGTTCACCATGAGGCTGGCCTCGCGGATCACGTGTATTGTCTTGTGCTGCTCCGGGATTGTCGACTGTGGGGGCTTGAGTGGGTTCGACCCACGGACCACCATCGGCGAAGTCGAGGAGCCTCTCGACGCGAGTCCTCCATTCTTGGTAGACCGTGGGATCGCCGCTGCTTGGAGGGAACTGCATCAGGGCCTTGGCAGCGACTAGAGCATCATGGCTAGCTTGCACGTCCGAAGGCGAGTGCGCGGAGGTCTTGCTCTTGGATGCTCGTGGATCCCCGCTGGGGCGAACACCATGGTTCCCTCCTCCAGCGGTGGGCTCCTTGCCGGTGCCGTTGCAGACGCTCTTCTCCCCGAGCGAGGAGGAGGCATGGTGGCACCCTTTGGAGCCGCCGCTCCGCCAGGGCCGTTGTCCTTGTCGTGACCGTCCACTTCGTCTGGCGCCCCTCTCCATGGGAGGCGGGGACGGAGAGACGCTCCGCCGTATGCCAGCAGCACAACGTTTAGCTGAAGCTTGAGTGCGTGAGGGAGAGACCGGCTTGGACGCCGCAGGATCTCCCTTCTTCCTTGGAGGCATGCTTGACGAAGAACTTGCCGATGAACTCAATGAAGATGAATCCAGCACTTGCGCCCCCTACCAAGCGCCAGATGTCGTGTCTCGTTGCTCGGACACCGGGAGTATAGGATACCCCCTTTTAGGTTCGGCACGGGGCACGAAGGAGGCTGTCTAGATCAAGCTCTCCTCTCCACGATCAAAGCATGCAACCAAAGGGACACAAGGAGCTACCCAGGTTCAGGCCGCCTGGAGGTTAAAAGCCCTACTCCTGCATGTCTGGATTGATGGGTTCTTCATAGTGTGGCTTACAATGGAACCTCCCGGACAGGGTACCGGAAAGGTTTAGGCTGGAGGTAGAAGAAGGACAGATCCTGACCCGGAGGAGATCACCTTCCTCTCTACCTTCGCAGCCCTAGTCTAGTCTTGCTCTGGTTCTAGCTTGTGTTTGTCCTTGGTTCGACCTCTCCCTCCTCCGTGCATTGGTCCTCCTTTTATAGGCTAAGGGGTTGCCACAAGGTCACGTGAGGGGCGTGAGGGACCTTCGGGGTAAGGACCCTCCTCATCTAGTTTAGGGGGAGATGTGGCCTCTCCTCAGCCTAGCGTCTCCTTTGGGTTAGGTGGGAGTGTCCGCCTCGGGGTGGACAGGAGCAGACACCACCACGGGACGTGCTTCCTGCCCGCGCTGCCTTCGCCTTGCTTCCCTAGTCTTCCGCGGTGAGGTGGAGTGCTTATCCACAGGGACGTGGGAAGTACCTGAGAGAGAGCCTGGCCTCCTGCTGGGAACTCGGGCTCTCGGGTCCTTCCTGGCCTTCTTTCTTGATTCGGGGACCCGAAAGGTCGCCAGGACCGGAGCCCTTAGTCGACGTAGGCCATGCGTGTCTTGACGGTGAACTCGCCAGCTTGACTTGAGTCTTGGTCTTGTCCATCTTCATCTTGGGCCCACATGGGGTGGACCCACTTTGGCAGTACTAGGGGAACCCCATGTTCCACTGTTGCGACAACTACCATGGCAACTCATGTGGGTTTCATCCCTATCTCCTCGATACATTTTCTATCACAACACATGATAGCCCTTTAGTAAAGGGATCTGCCAGATTCTTAGCCGACTGGATATAATCCAACGCTATCACTCCGGAGTTTCTCAAATGTCTGACAGCTTTTAATCTCATTCTTATATGTTTGTTAGACTGCATGTTGTCCTTTGAACTCTTGACCTTGGTAATCACTGTCTGATTGTCACAGTTCATAAGGATAGCCGGTACTGGATTTTCAACCACAGGCAAGTCCATCAACAGATCTCGAAGCCATCCTGCTTTGACACAGATGTGTCCAATGCTGTTAATTCTGCTTCCATTGTTGATCTCGTCAGGATCGTTTGCTTGCAAGACTTTCAGGAAACAGCACCACCTCCAAGGGTAAACACATAACCCGTTGTGGCTTTCATCTCATCAGCATCAGAAATCCAATTCGCATCACAATAACCTTCAAGCACTAATGGGCTTCCGGTATAGTGAAGTCCATAGTTCTCTGTACCTTTCAGATAGCGCATAATTCTTTCAACAGCACGCCAATGTACATCACCCGGATTGGAAACAAACCGGCTCAGTTTGCACACAGCGAACATGATGTCAGGCCTTGTAGCGCTCGCTAGGTACATGAGTGAACCAATTACTTGAGAGTATCTCAACTGATCCTTAGATGTGCCTGTGAACTTTCGAATCTGCACACTAGGATCATATGGTGTTGGAGAAATTTTGCAGTCTGAATATCCAAATCGACTCAAAATCTTCTCAACATAGTGGGATTGCAACAGTGTAATCCCACCTTCATTATCTCTCAGTAGCTTCATATTCAAAATAACATCAGCCACACCAAGGTCTTTCATCTCAAAGTTCTGAGATAAAAATGACTTAACCTCCTCAATCACTTTGAGGTTGGTCCCAAATATCAGTATGTCATCAACATACAAGCACAGTATAACTCCTTCGCCCCCACCATGGCGATAGTATACGCATTGGTCAGCTTCATTAACAACAAAACCAGCAGAGGTTAAAGTTGTATTGAACTTCTCATGCCATTGCTTAGGTGCTTGTTTCAGGCCATATAAAGATTTCAGTAACATACACACTTTTCCTTCCTGACCATCTAATACAAAGCCATCTGGCTGTTGCATGTAGATTTCCTCGTCTAGCTCTCCGTTCAGGAAAGCCGTCTTAACATCCATTTGGTGGACGAGAAGACCATGCGAGGCCGCCAAAGAGAGTAATACTCGAATGGTGGTCAGTCTGGCTACAGGTGAATAAGTATCGAAGAAATCTTCCTCTTCTTTCTGGGAATAACCCTTGGCCACAAGCCTAGCCTTGTACTTGTCAATTGTACCATCGGGTCTAAGCTTCTTCTTGAACACCCACTTACATCCCAACGGTTTACAGCCATAGGGACGTTCAGTAATTTCCCATGTTCCGTTAGCCATGATGGAGTCCATCTCGCTACTGACCGCTTCTTTCCACTAATCAGCATCCGGAGACGCATAAGCCTCTGAAATAGATGTGGGAGTATCATCCACAAGGTACACAAGGAAAACATCACCAAAGGACTTTGCAGTCCTCTGTCTCTTGCCCCTACCAAGGGTTTCCTCGTCATCCTTCTCTGGATTTTTGTGATGTGTTTGTTCATAATATTCCATAGGAATGGCAGATTCAGGAGTCTCATCAGATTCCTGTCTAGAAGTGCTTGGCATATCTCATATAGGAAAACTATCCTCAAAGAATGTAGCATCTTTAGACTCCATAACTGTACCGACCTTCACGTCAGGTACCTCAGATTTCACTACTAGAAATCTATAACCGACGCTATTCTTAGCATAGCCCAAATTAACGCAGTCCACGGTCTTTGGTCCAAGCTTACGCTTTTTTATGGGATCGGCACGTTGACTTTCGCCAAACAGCCCCAAGTACGTAAGTATGAGAGTGTCGTTCTTCTCTTCTCCATTGCTCATTGATGCATGTAAAATGCATACATGAACTTTGCATTATATTACTTATATTTCAATCATATTTGCATCATATAATGGTTATATCATTGTTTTATATTGATTTTGGGAATATTTCACAATTTCCCCATTTTTCTGGAATTAACCCTGCATTGTCAGAAACCCTATTTTTCAATGTTTTTACCTTTCAGGGACCCAAACGCGTCCAAATGACCTAATATTTTGCGGGGATAATTTTTTGGAAGAACGAAGCGTAGGGGCGAAGGAAGTGAACAAACGGAGACCCGAGGGCCAAAAGAGGTGGGCCCATGCAGCCAGATTCCTTGGCAGCGTGGGAGCCCCCATCTTGGGCCTCGTGGCTCCGATGCCGTCCATTTTCGTCTCCGTTGTTTCGTCTTGACCTAAAACCGACTATAAAAATAGTCCCCCGAGGAGTTTCATGGGGAGGCGGCGGAGAAACACAAAACCACGAAACAGAGAGTCAGAAGGCTGCCGCCGGAGAAGATCGGAGGGGGGAAACGCCGCCGGAATCACCTCCGGAGGGCTCCACCCCCCTCCGGCGTGTTCATCATCAACATCTACAGCAAGATCATCTCCATCTCTCCACTGTAAACTCTTGGCAAACATGATATATGATGCAATATACTATTCCCTTGATCTATTGTGTCTCCCCATCTATGTTTGAGAAGTGATTTGTTCATGGCAATAGTGAAATAGTTCGTTGATTGGTTGCATACAAGTTTTGTTATCTTTTATGATTGTCTTTATGTACAATATATGAGTGCACACATATGTTGGGGAATGCATGTAAGGTGATCACCGGTAATGTAATGGAGTGAGGGAGACTTGGGAGGACATGTAAACCTGAGACCGAGTCATGAAGTTACTTTATTGGGGGAATATATAGGGGACCTTAGAACTTAAGGCTATGGTGGGACTTTTATGTCTTAATAATTCTTGTGTGCTCATTTACTTGGCCATGAGATCCATCATAAGGGGTTTTAGTTCATTTACTTGGCTACACCTATTTATGGCTCCTTCCTAGAAGAAACAATTAAGACTGAAACATGTGCTTCACTAATTGTGACAACCACACGAATGAAATAACAATTGCTAGAACATTTGCTCCCTTGAGATACTTGCTACTTTGACAAACTTGCTCTAAGAAACTTGCGTTTGAAACTTGATTGAGAAACTTGTTACTAGATAAACCCATTCCACATCACTTGCTTTCATTAGTTAGTTCCTTTCATATTTAAACTTATTGCTTTGCACAAACGGCCATATAAGAGGGTTATAGGGCTTTAGAGAATAGATAGTTTACCTTCAGCTCCTCGTGGGTTCGACACTCAAATACTTATCGAATTGTGCTACAGTGATTCCTTGCTCTTGGGGATTATCAAGCACTTTTCTGGCGCCGTTGCCGGGGAGCGTTGTGCTAAGCTTTTATTCTTGTTTGCATTGCATACTAACATATAAATCTAAAACACAAAAAAAATTATAAAATGGAAAACAACCAAACAATTATAGAACTGTATAATATCTATCTTGAGTTAGGACATGAAGTGTTTGAGGAGAAAATTAAATTTTATTTGCATAACAATCATGTTTGTGGTAGTACTAATTCTTTGAACACCTTTATTGCTAATGCTAAGGAAAACCTTAAGCTTGGGGAAGTTTGTTTTGATGAATATGATATTTTTAGTCCCCCAAGTTTGGAAGAGAAAATTTATTTTGATGATACTATGTCTCCCATTTATGATGATTACAATGATGTATATGATATTTTCAGTCCACCTACTATTGAGGATGAAAGTGATTTAATTGAGTTTGATGATCCATTATGCTCATTAGATGATAAGTCTTTATGTGGTGATTCTATTCAAAACTATGTGGTTATGTTTAACTTTAATGCTTGCAACTATTATGAGAGAGGAAGAGATAAGAATCCCCTTTATGTTTCTATGTTATTTAAAATGCAAGCTATTGATTATTATATGCATTGGTTACCTCAAATTTGTTGTTATTTATTCATATATAAAATTCCAATGCATAGGAAGAGAGTTAGACTTAAAAGTAAATTGTTTAATATTCTGTGGTGTGTTCCTTATGCTTTAATTTCCTATTCGGTTTGAGCACACCTTTATATCTTTACAACATGTAAAATATCTTTACCTACTGTTTTGTGACAATTAGTTTAAGATTTTCATTTTATAAAATTTGGGAAAGTAAATGAGAAGGATGAGTAATGGAGAAGTTGGGGTCGACCTTGAACATGTGTTGTTCATGCCAATGGAACCGTTGCAAAGTCTCTATCATTAAAACTTTTCCCAAAGCTAAAACCAAATAAAAAGAGTGTTTATGTTGTATATATTTGCTTCTCCTTTTGCCTTTTTGCTAAATCAAAAACAACAAAAATATTTTCCTTCTTCTTTGATTGTTTCTCTTGATTCTTGCTTGGTTCTTTTTGTTTCTTTTTATTTTTATCTTCAGCTTAAGTTTTGGGTTTTTGAGTCAAGGTGCTTGTTTACTACTGTAACATCACCTTTGTATCTTATTTTTCATCTTAATGGCAAGAATAACCTCTTTTGAGAGGTAGGATTAAACAATAGTGATTTGCTGTCCAGAAAACAGATTCCTGAGCTTCACTGCGAAAAATGTATAAAATCACAGAAGAGGAATTTTGACCTGATATTTTACGACAGCAATATTCAGTTATTAATACACATTTCATTAGTTCAAAGTTTTCTGATTTGAGCAACGTAAGTGCCTCTGAAAATTCACTCTTTACGGGCTGTCCAGTTTTTGACAGATTCTGTCTTTATTTTGCATTACTCTCATTACTTGTGTTTTGTGTGGTTCTATTGATCAAAGAGCAATACACAACCATAGTAATATTAGCTAATGTGTATAATCAACTCATGATATGTCTTTGCTGTACCTATGAGGATTTCATTTATGGAGACACTAACCCCTCTAATCAAGTTTTATGATGAGTTTTGTGTGAAGAGAACTTTCAAGTGGAAGAGTTGAGGGTGATGAATAAAGATCACGAGGGACAAACACTCAAGCTTGGGGATGTTACCCTAGGCTCACCTACATATATCAAATAAGTACAAGAATTTAAGCTTGGGGATGCCAAGCCACCTCACTCCAACCATCTTGATACCAAGTAAGCCTAGCTATATGGCTATAAAGAAAGCGCTTTACGGGAGGCAACCCGGTTGTTTTTACTTTTGATTTTCTTTGTGTCCTCTTGCTGTAACAAGAGACTTAGTTTTTAGTTTTGTTTCTGGAATTCTTAATAAAGTGCCAAGTTTTACCTATTTTGGCTTGAAAAAGTTGCTATTTGTATTCGGAGATTTTATTCCAGCACGAATCTGTGCACGGTATGATTTTTCATTCCTATTCTGTAACTCCGAATGAGCTGATATTTGAACTATAGTGCAACTTTTCATCCTCTGTAAGCATGAATTTTTTCAGATTTTTTGACATATTTAAGTAGGGTAGAAAAATACGTTTTGCTGCTGCTGTTTTTCTGGACAGATTCTGTCCCATTTTGTTTGATGCATTCTTTGAACTTTTAACTTGAATTTTTTTATCCAATTGAGTTTATAAGTAGGCATACAACATTATACACTTTCTGGACATTCATATGAATTTTTGTTTAAGGATTATATGCAGCAAGTAATTCATTTGTCTATCACTACTAATGTCACCCCACAGAAAAGAAATGGGAGAAACGGTGTTTTGAAGTTTTTTCACAGGGATTAGAGGAGATGCACCAAGAGCTATCCAAGGATGGTGAAGACCATAAGCTTGGGGATGTGAAGACAACCCCACTGGACCAACACACTCTCGGTTTGCACACGTCTAACTTCTGTTTTTCGATCAATGCACTTTATCGCATAAACTTGGAGCGTCTTTTATTTGCTTTTTATTTCGGTTTGATTTTTTTTGTCTTGAGACCACCACTATCATTATATATGAGAGAGCTACTGGAAATTTGGGTTGAATTAAGTTGGATGCTATTAAAAAGATTGGGAAAGGGATGTTTGAGTTGATTCAAAAAGATACATATAGTTGCATGATTCATGTGCTTTTTAATGAGTATTAATTTGCAAGTGTTTTATTAAGAGCTATCTTTTATTCATGTTTTGATGCTGAATGTTACTTTACTTTGTTTAACATGGATTGGTTAGTTCTATGGACACTTATGCATGCATTTAGACGGTCAACTTTCTCCCTCTTGCTAGCCCAAAAATTCCAACAAGTAAAAACTTGTTTTCCAACACCTTCAACCAAAGTTTTTCCAGTGAGTCCACCATATCTACCTATTAGCTTTATGCTATTCCGAGTATGTTTATCATGTTATTTTGTATTATCTATACTTCTGAATTAAAATGCTTATGTTATTGATTGTTATGGGAAAAGTTGGTTAAAGAGCTCTCACGAACTTGATGCACACTTTACTTTCATTGCACTTAATAAACATGACCCATTGTGATTAAAATTATGAAGTTGTGAGCTTGACAAGAGTCTTGGTTGGGAGTTAGCTCATATGTGCTGTCACATGGCAAGCTTTCAACGTGCTCTTTATATTTAGTTGATATCATGTACTTTTGTTTATGGATGCTTATCATGGTGCCAAATAAATGTGGAAACTTAGTAAGTTTAATGAGTTTGTATAAATGGCTAGAGAGACGCCTGGGCCGCTAATCTAAGCCATGCATCATTCATGGTGGAAATTTACTTACATGCTATGGTGAACCTTCAGTGATACCTCACAATAAAAAGCTATACCAATAGTAAATAAAAAGGTGTTGAGATTGTTCATTTTGTTTGTTTGTCTTGTCATTTTGACATGGGCTTGTTCCATGTCCTGGGACAAGAGGTACCCCAGTTGACGCTCTTGATGACGCTATTATATTACTTACAATGACCTTAACTTGAACTTGCTGTGTGTCCCAAGTTGAGTAACACCGTGGTGTAGGTACTCGTATTCACGGGGCATGAGACATTCAACCCATACTTTGTCAAGCACACTACTCATATTTGCTTTCACTTTAAACTTTAACCATTCAAGATGCTATGATAGGGGTAATGAGAGCTTGACACCAATGAATACCACATTGCAAACATTAACTTAAGTAGAAGCATTTGGAAGTTAGATGAAACTTATTCATGTTTTACCTCTACTCATTTATCTATCTTTCCAAAGTGTCCACCTTTTATATTCAGATTTCATAAGAATACTCTATGACCATTATAGGATGTTTTTACTTTTCATTATGCATACATTTGGTCCATAGTACTTTCTTCTATGTTACACTTTGTGAATTATCATTGAACATCCTTTCATTGAATATTTGATATCACTTTATAATCTTCTTGTATATTGCTACTCCTTTGAGAATGAATCATTTGACTCTATGTAGCAATAGTAATCATCTTTGATATCCATTGATAGTATTAAAATGCAAAGTCCATGTTTAGTTTTATCACCTTCATACTCGAGGACGAGTATAGGTTAAGCTTGGGGATGTTGATGCATGTAAAATGCATACATGAACTTATATTACTTATATTTCAATCATATTTGCATCATATAAGGGTTATATCATTGTTTTATATTGATTTTGGGAATATTTCACAATTTCCCCATTTTTCTGGAATTAACCCTGCACTGTCAGAAACCCTATTTTTCAATGTTTTTACCTTTCAGGGACCCAAACGACGTCCAAATGACCTAATATTTTGCGGGGATCATTTTTTGGAAGGAACGAAGCGTAGGAGCGAAGGAAGCGAACAAACGGAGACCCGAGGGCCAAAAGAGGTGGGCCCACGTGGCCAGATTCCTTGGCCGCGTGGGACCCCCCATCTTGGGCCTCGTGGCTCCGATGCCGTCCGTTTTCGTCTCCGTGGCTTCGTCTTGACCTAAAACCGACTATAAAAATAGTCCCCCGAGGAGTTTCGCGAGGAGGCGGCGGAGAAACACAAAACCACGAAACAGAGAGTCAGAAGGCTGCCGCCGGAGAAGATCGGAGGGGGGAAACGCCGCCGGAATCACCTCCGGAGGGCTCCACCCCCTCCGGCGTGTTCATCATCAACATCTACAGCAAGATCATCTCCATCTCTCCACTGTAAACTCTTGGCAAACATGATATATGATGCAATATACTATTCCCTTGATCTATTGTGTCTCCCCATCTATGTTTGAGAAGTGATTTGTTCATGGCAATAGTGAAATAGTTCGTTGATTGGTTGCATACAAGTTTTGTTATCTTTTATGATTGTCTTTATGTACAATATATGAGTGCACACATATGTTGGGGAATGCATGTAAGGTGATCACCGGTAATGTAATGGAGTGAGGGAGACTTGGGAGGACATGTAAACCTGAGACCGAGTCATGAAGTTACTTTATTGGGGGATATATATAGGGGACCTTAGAACTTAAGGCTATGGTGGGACTTTTATGTCTTAATAATTCTTGTGTGCTCATTTACTTGGCCATGAGATCCATCATAAGGGGTTTTAGTTCATTTACTTGGCTACACCTATTTATGGCTCCTTCCTAGAAGAAACAATTAAGACTGAAACATGTGCTTCACTAATTGTGACAACCACACGAATGAAATAACAATTGCTAGAACATTTGCTCCCTTGAGATACTTGCTACTTTGAGAAACTTGCTCTAAGAAACTTGCGTTTGAAACTTGATTGAGAAACTTGTTACTAGATAAACCCATTCCACATCACTTGCTTTCATTAGTTAGTTCCTTTCATATTTAAACTTATTGTTTTGCACAAACGGCCATATAAGAGGGTTATAGGGCTTTGGAGAATAGATAGTTTACCTTCAGCTCCTCATGGGTTTGACACTCAAATACTTATCGAATTGTGCTACAGTGATTCCTTGCTCTTGGGGATTATCACTCATAGGGAGTAATCTTGATTGCGTGGATCACACGTTCGTTGGGAGACCCCAAGAGGAAGGTATGAAGCAGTGTAGCAGCAGTTTTCCCTCAGTATGAAACCAATGTTTAATCGAACCAGTAGGAGCAAGAAATCACTTCTGAAGGTTGTCAGTGGCGTGCTGACGTGGAACCTGCACACAACACAATCAAACTACTTTGCCCAACGAAACAGTGAGGTTGTCAATCTCACCAGCTTGCTGAAAACAAAGGATTAAACGTATGGTGTGAAAAACAGTAGTAAATTGCAGAGAATGAAAAGGAACAATGTTTGCAGTTGGCTGTATTATCAGTGTAAAAGAATGGACCGGGGTCCACAGTTCACTAGTGGTGTCTCTCCATAAAAGATAACTAACATGTTGGGTAAACAAATTACAGCTGGGCAATTGACAAAATATTGAGCGCATGACAATGCATATATATGACATGATGATTACTATGATATTCATGTGGGCATTACGACAAAATACATAGACCATTATCCAACAACGTCTATGACTAATAATCCACCGCCAGGTTGTCATACCGAGTTCCCCGTTGGTATTAAGTTGCAAGCAACGGATATTTGCATTAAGTAATGTGCGTAATGTAAACAAATGCATTAGACCTAACGACGCACCCTTAAGCTAAGCATCGGTTATTTTATCCCTAGTGGCAACAGCACATCCACAATCTTAGAAGTTGCTGTCACTCTCCCAGATTACCGGAGGCATGAACCCACTATCTAGCATAAATACTCACTCTTGGAGTTACAAGCATCTACTAGTAACGAAAAGCATGCAAGGTCATAAATTACATATAAGATAGATTGATAATCAACTTGACATAGTATTCAATATTCATCGGATCCCAGCAAACACAGCATGTAGTATTACAATAAGATGATCTTGATCATGATAGGCAGCTCACAAGATCTAAACATGATAGCATAAAGTGGAGAGACAACCATCTAGCTACTGCTACGGACCCGTAGTCCAAGGATGAACTACTCACGCATCACTCCGGAGGCAGGCATGGTGATGTAGAGCCCTCCGGTGATGATTCCCCTCTCCGGCAGGGTGCCGGGAAGAGCTTCTGAACCCTCCCAAGCTAGGGTTGACGGCGGCGGCGTATCTGGAACTTTTCGTGGATAATGACTCGGGTATTTAGGGTTTTCGCGTCGGGAGGAATAAATTGGCGAAAGGGCGGCGGCTGGAGAGGCTCATGGGCCCCACACACCCCACGGCGCGGCGGGGGGGGCCGCGCGGCCCCATGGTGTGGGTGCCACGTGGCTCTCCTCCGTCTCTCCTCTGGACTCTGTGTTCGTGTTGGAAAAATAGGAGGTTCCGTCCAAGTTTCGTCCAATTCCGAAAATATTTCCAGACTAGCTTTTCTGGAATACAAAAATAGCAGAAAACAGGAACTGGCACTATGGCATCCTGTTAATAGGTTAGTCCCAGAAAATGCATAAAAATGCTATGAAGTGTATATAAAACATGTAACAATTAGTATAATATCAACATGGAACATCAGAAATTATAGATACGTTTGAGACGTATCAAATCTCATTGTCTTTTGTCGGAACTTTATTCAGGACATGACATGATGTCAATATAGCCTCCCCCCACCATGCCTTGGATAAACCCGATGTATCTAACATGGCGTTAACCAAATCTGTTAGAGTACGGTTTTTCCGTTCGGCAACCCCATTTGACTGGGGCGAATAGGGAGGCGTCCTTTCTTGAATAATACCATGTTCCGCACAGAAAGAATCAAACTCATTAGAGAAGTACTCTCCACCACGATCTGACTGGAACCGCTTAATTTTCTTTTCAAGTTGATTCTCAAGTTCTGCCTTATAGATTTTAAAATAGTGTAGAGCCTCATCTTTGGTGCTTAACAAATATACATAGCAATATCTAGTGGAATCATCTATCAGTGTCACGAAATATCTTTTTCCACCTTTAGTCAACACACCATTCATCTCACAAAGATCAGAATGTACAAGTTCTAACGGTGCCAAGTGTCTTTCCTCCGCAGCCTTATGGGGCTTGCGAGGTTGCTTTGCTTGCACACACGAATGGCACTTAGAACCTTTGGCTAAAGTGAAACTCGGGATTAAATTCGATTTTACTAGCCGCGTCATACAACCGAAACCAATGTGACAAAGACGTGAATGCCAAACTTCTATTTCATTAACATTCGAATGAATATTGTTCACAACTTTATTACAAAAATCAGCGAGGGAAAAAGGAACAGACCTCCGCATTCATAACCTTTTCCAACAAATAGTCCATATTTCGTAACAACTACTTTATTAGACTCAAATACCAACTTAAACCCTTCTCTACATAGAAGGGAGCCACTAACGAGATTCTTCTTGATGGCGGGGACATGCTGCACGTTCTTGAGCTGCACGATCCTTCCCGAAGTAAACTTCAGATCGACCGTGCCAACACCAAGAACAGAAGCAGTTGCGCCATTCCCCATCAGTACGGATCCGTTCCCTGTGACCTGATAAGAAGAAAACAATGAAATGTCAGCACATACATGAATGTTTGCACCCGTGTCAATCCACCAATCGTTAGACTGACAAACTAAAAATACAGTAAACAAATTACCGTACCCAGATGCCCCATTCTCATTATTGCTCACAATCATGTTGACGGACTTGGAGTCCTGTCCTGCCTTGAACTTATTCGGGCACTTGTTAGCCCAATGTTCCTCTGAACCACAAGTGAAGCAGCAATCTTTCTTCTTATCCTTCTTGAAGGGCTTCTTACCCTTCTTCTTGAAGTCAGTATTCTGTTGGACAACAGTTTTCCCCTTGGGCTTGTGGAAGTTGGAATTCTTCTGTACAAAATTGGCGACAGAAGTTCCCTCGGTCCCTTTTCCGTGTGAGTCCTTTGCTCTCGAGT
The DNA here is from genome assembly GCA_947311845.1 of Poa pratensis. Lineage (NCBI taxonomy): Eukaryota > Viridiplantae > Streptophyta > Magnoliopsida > Poales > Poaceae > Poa > Poa pratensis. The sequence goes on along the minus strand of CAMZMU010000116.1, from coordinate 22,941,599 downwards.
TCTGCTCGACACTCAGATGGCCGATGACATCCTCAACTGAGAATTCACGCCTCTGGTGTTTCAGAGTAGTAGCGAAGTTTCTCCAGGAATTAGGCAGCTTAGCGATTATGCATCCCGCGACAAATTTGCTCGGTAGCACACAATTGAGAAGCTCAAACTCCTTAGCGATGCACTGTATCTCATGAGCTTGTTCCAATACAGAACGGTTTTCAACCATCTTGTAATCGTGGAACTGATCTATAGTGTACATCTCGCTTCCAGCATCGGTTGCGCCGAATTTTGATTTGAGCGCCTCCCACGGGTCCTTGGCAACCCGCACATGTAAATATGCATCAACCAACTTATCTCCGATCACGCTCAGAACGGCTCCAACAAAGACGACGGTGGCTTCCCTGAACGCCTTCTCCTATTCAGGAGCAATCGTTCCAGTGGGAGTAACACCGGCGACACAGAACATGTTCATCGCAGTGAGTCATAAGGTGGTTTTGGTTTGCCAACGCTTAAAATATGTCCCCGTAAACAGGGCTGGTTTCAGTGCAGCAGCAAAACCTTGGATCGAAAATTGCCTACACATCTTAGGTTTTTGGATTGTTGAGTATTTAGGCGAATGTTCGGTTAAATTAATCCAATAATAAATCATGAACATGACGTGAGTAGTGCTAATGACATACTGAAATTCTATGATAAAATCATGTACTAGACAAATAGTAGATACATCTACACAAATAGCTAGTACGACAAACATGCAAATAATCAGGAGAGGGATAAACGTGTACCCTCCAGTAGGCCAGTTGGCCGCAGCAGCGGAGGCGTTAGCCTCGTCGGCGATCCTCTTGTCGGCAGCAGCCTTCTCGATGTCGGCGTCGGTGGCCATGACGAAGAGGAAATGTTTTCATTTTCGTTTTTTTAATGGTTCTAAAATTGAAAATGGTTATAATTTTGAAAATGATTCATTTCGAAAATTGTTCCAAATTTTGGAAATGGTTCTAAATTTTCGAAAATGGTTCAAATTTTATGAAAATGGTTCCAAAGCAGGGGAGCTTGGCAGGAAGGTGTTGAGCAGGTTTTTCTCCTTACATATCCATCTCTGAAATCTGTACCAAGAAAAAATTGAAATAAGGTTAACGGTAGTGATAAAAATCTTCTGTGTGGCTAAGGCTGCTCCGACCTCATGATATCTTATAGCCTAAAGTTCTAAACCATTGATACTGCCTTATTTTGATTTCACCTAGTTCTGTATAGCTGTCTCGAAACAGGCTTTCGCCCCGCTTTATAAATAAAGCAACATGCCAAGCAAGTCCACACACAGTTACAAACATAAGAGCGGAAAGGCCGCTTGCTGGGGACGCAGCACAAGTAAGCCCACACGAAATAAGCAAGAAAGAAATGGTGGGGGTGGGGGTGGGGGTGGGGGGGGGCGGTGTGAGAGATACATCAAGATAGATAGAAGAGAGCGAACAAAAAGCTAATCCCCTCTGGCGCTAGCTGGCAGAAGACGAGGAGATGCGTCGAGCGGTCTCCACAAGACTAGTGATCATGTCGTCCAGCTGCCCCCTGTCCCGCTGCCTAGACAACGGGTGCCACTGCTGCAAGAAAGCCAGAAGTTTAAACATCGAGTCAGAAGCACGTCAGAGAAAAATCCGCTCGATCACCATCTTATTGCGAATTGTCCATAGGGTCCACATCAGCGAGGCAAACACCAACCAGAAGAGGCGTCGCCTCTCCCCGGTACGGTTCGCCTGGATTTCTAGGAACTCGCCAAGGTCTGAGGCCTGCCAAGTAGGCCCGAGCGCCTCGTGCACGAAGTTCCATAGAAACCAGGCAGCAGGGCAGGAGAAGAGGATATGGGTTCCCGTCTCGGGGATCCCACACATGGGGCATAGCCCATCACCCGGCCCCTGTCGCTTGCGAACCTCCATCCCTGAGGGGAGGCGGTCCCTAAGAAGCTGCCACACGAAGATTTTGATTTTTAGCGGTATGGGGGCCTTCCAGAGTGGAGAGGTCCAAGCTCTAACTGGGGTACTAAAGAGACTCCGATATGCCAACTTTACAGAGAACGTCCCAGACGGTGTCAGGTGCCATGACACGAGGTCACGACCGTCTGGCAGCAACTCAGGAAGCAAACTCCGTAACTCCGTCCAGGCTGCAGCCTCGGCAATACCGAATGTACGTCGGAACGAGATGTTCCAAGTCCCATTAGGTATCGCCGAAGTCACAAGCTGCATCCGGTCTGCGCAGATAGCTAAAAGAGCCGGGAACCTATGTTGTAGCGGGCTCCCATCGAGCCACGGGTCCAGCCAAAATAGGGTGTTCTCTCCATTACCAATGGAGAAGCGGACACCCTTCCTAATCTCATGCTTGATGGATTGGATAGATCGCCAAAATTGGGATCCATCCTGGCGGTCACAAGAAAAGAGGGGGCGACCCTGCAGATATTTCGCTTTGATTAACTGCAGCCATAGTCCCCCTCCTCTCTAAGTATCCGCCATACCCATCGTAGCATGAGCGCAACGTTCATCTTACGGGAGGAAATGATACCAATGCCCCCCATATCTTTGAGGGTGCACACATCTGCCCATTTGACCATGTGGTACTTCTGATGCCCATTGGCCGCCTGCCAGAAGAAGCGTGAGAGATCCCTATCAAATGAGGCGTGCGTGCCTTCTGGGAATATATAAACTCCCATCAGAAACATAGGTAGACTAGAAAGACAGGCGTCAATCAGGACAGTTTTGCTCGCCATAGAGGTGAACCGCCCTTGCCAAGGCTCCGCCTTGGCTTTGACACGCTGGGTGACCGGTTCTAGGTCCTTAATAAGGATCCTAGAATCACTAATGGGCGTCCCCAGGTAAGTAACAGGGAAGGTAGACAACTTGCAATTTAGTTTGTCCGCTATCCGCTGTCGCTCATCAGGGGAGTATCCCATGATCATGACTTCGCTCTTGTCGAAGTTAATCTTGAGGCCCGACATGGCCTCAAAGCAGAGGAGAAGGAACTTGAGATTAATAATGTCAAGCTCCGAACCCTCCACCATGATCATGGTATCGTCCGCATACTGGAGGTGGGTGATCCCACCTCCAGGAATAAGGTGCCCTACCACACCAGAGATGTGACCGGCCGTCTTGGCTTTGTCCAAGATGGCCGCCAGGGCGTCACCAGCGAGGTCAAAAAGAAGGGGGGAAATTGGGTCCCCTTGCCTCACCCCACGCGAAGACCTAAAGTAGGGCCAATGTCTCCATTAATGTTTATGGCCGTGTTCCCGGACATGACGATCTGCATAATCCACGATATGAAGCGCTCGTCAAACCCACGACGCTCGAGGACCTGGCGTAGAAAAGCCCAGTCCAAACGATCATATGCCTTCTGGAAATCTAGCTTAAGAAAGACACCTTTAAGGTGTCTCGTCTTGACTTCATGAACAACCTCATGAAGAGCCAGAATCCCATCATGGATAAATCGTCCCTTGAGAAAGGCGAACTGAAGTGGGTGAGCCAGGCGCTCCACAACTGGCGCCAAGCGTGTTGCACACACTTTGGCGAGCAGACGCATGATGACATTGATCACCGTGATCGGCCTAAACTGACGAACATCCGTGGCCCCTACAACTTTAGGAATTAGGGTAATCACCCCAAAATTAAGGCGGGACATAACCAGTGTCCCAGTATAGAACTCCTGGAACATCGGCATAATCACCGCCTCAATATACTCCCAAAACTTTTGGAAGAAGGATAGGGAGACCATCCAGCCCTGGGGCCGAATTGGTTTCATCCCCATAATGGCCCGGCGCACCTCCTCGGGACTGAATGGGAGAGTAAGCTCCCTATTCTCGTCATCCGAGACTAAGGCCCCTAAGGGCCAGAAGTGCGCGGCCAAAGCCACTCCCGTGCGGGGACCCTCCGTAAATAACTCCTTATAGAAGGAGTATATATGGTCGGAAAGGTCCTGGGCCTCCTCTAATAGGAGGCCATCCGCCCATAGGCACGGGATAGAGCACCTACGACGGCGACCATTAGCAATGGCATGGAAGTATGCTGTATTAGCATCTCCACGAAGAATCCAATTCTGGCGACTACGTTGTCGCCAGAATATCTCCTCGCCTTTGTAGATCTCCATCAAGGAGTTCTCCAAAGCATACCGCTCCAACCATCCATCCGCGGACAAGCCTGTCGAGTCAGCCGCCATATCAAGCGTCTGAATCTGGGCGAGGATGTCCGCCTTATTCTTACGCACCTCCGGGCCTAAATTCGCGCCCCACCCCCGCATAAATTGGCGCACGACCTTAGCACAGTGGTGCCAAATGTCAACCGCATTATAGGCGCGGGGGGAGTCACGACCGCCAAGTCCCACTTTTGGCGAACCGCTTCCACAAATCCCGGCTGACCAAGCCAGAACTCCTCAAAGTGGAAGCGGTTCGACCTCGGCGGGGCCCCCCCTCCAGACGAGAGGAGGAGGGGGGAATGGTCTGAGCCAATCCTAGTAACCGCACGAAGCGAGCACAGAGGAAAGGCAACTTCCCATTCCACCGACACTAATACCCGGTCAAGCACACTCCGGATCGGGACGGCCTGGTTGTTGGACCACGTATAACGTGCCCCAACTCGAGTGATCTCCCTCAGAGCCAGGTCAGCAATCCAGTCGTTGAACATACGCATCCTAGGGAGGTCCACATTATCTGAGCTCTTGTCATCAGGGGAGCGAATGAGATTAAAATCGCCTGCCACCACAACAGGGGTAAGGCATCGCTCCACCTTTGCCTTGAGCTCAGCTAAGAATTCAGCGGACCTCCGGTGATCCGCGGGGCCATAGACAATAATCACCTCCCAGCGGAGGTTCGATCGTCTATGGGTGAGCAACATGCTCACAAAGAACTCCCCGCGGTCCATATCCTCAATCTCAAAGGTATCCTCCTTGGCACCAAGGAGGATGCCCCCTGAGTGTCCCGTCGCCGGGAGCCAATGCCACGAAAACTTGTGACGGCTTAGGCTCTCTAGCTCTGAGATCGAGAAATCCTGGCGAATCGTCTCCTGCAAACCCACAATGTCCACATCTTCGTCTCTAAGATAGTTGATCAACTGGCGGGGTCGGCCCTCCTGCCCAAACCCCCTCATGTTCCAAATAAATGTTAGGACATTCATTGAGAACCATGGCGGGGTTGGTCCCCTTAAGGGGGACCGATTGGGCCCTACTAGGGTCGAGGGCCGGGACGCTGACTTCGGGGGCCTCCCGCGCCTCTTCCCGGACTGGGAAGCAGGCACAGCAAATGTGGTACCAACAGGCCTAGGAGGGGCTCCACTGCCAGACCCTTGTGCCTCCTGCACAGGGTCAGCGGGAGCCGGGGGCCCCTGCCGCTCATGCTCAGCCTGAGCACGAGCTGCCGCTAGGGCCCCCTCATAGACCTCCTTAGCCTTGATGGCCGCAATCTGCTCAAGGCGAGGCCCACGCTCTCCACGGAAAATAATGTCACAGTCCCCCGCAACCTGAGCAAGATGGTCGGGCGGAACAGAATCGAGAACCGAGAATCGGGAACCAGAAGGAGGAGAGGGAGGGGGAGGAGGAGGAGGAGTAGGGGTGGGCGGAAGCCGAGACGTACCGATCCCACTGTCGAGCGCCTCACGACGGCGAGTCGCCACCATCGTGACAGTAGGCTCCACCGTCTCACCTCCAGTCCTAGCTCTCGCCAAGCACGCACTGTGGCGGCGAGTGCCAGGGGTGGGAGGGTGGGACCGGTGGCGCCTGGGGCGCCCGTGGTGCCAGTCACAGGAGTGTCGGGGAAGACCGTGACTGGCTCCAGGACAGGAGCTGCCGGGGTGCCTGGGGAGCGGGTGTACCAAACCGCGCCCGGGGAGCGTAGGGTGTCGGGGGCCATGACCTCCAACCCCACACTCGCCGAGTCCTCAGAGTCCTCCACCTCCGCCTGAGGCAAAGACTGGAGCCCCAGGGCTGTCGAGACGAGGCCAGAGATGTCCATGGATCCCGGTCCCTCACAGAGGTTGGAACCGTACTGTGATAGCGGGAATCCAAAGGACCGCGGTGGGGCCGGGGGGGAGGAGCGGGTGTCGACGGGCTGTCCAAGCGAAGATGCCTGAACCTGGGACCCTGCAAGAGATGCCGCCCCTGACGAAGGCGGCGCTGCAGCAGTCGGAGCTGAGGGCGCAGGAGGAGGAAGGGCGTCCGTGGCACTAGGGGCGTCACCATCAGATGGGTCGTCCTCCGAAGAATCCCCCTCCCTGCCCTCGGAGCTGCGGCGAGGCGACGGCGAGCGACTGGCCTGAGGGGAAGTGGACCTCGGCTAGTCCACCTCAGACTCCAGCTCAACCACCAAGGTCCTGCCTACCCCGTCGAAGTAGAAGGTGGGCAGGGGGATGTTGAGCTTGGCGGGGTCCGGTGCCTTAACCCGGATCCGCACAAGGCCATCCCCTGGCAAAGTGCTCTCGTCCACCTCCTCAAAGCGACCAACGGCCTGAGAGATGAGAGCCACGAAGCGCACCTCCTTCCGCAACTCAGACGGGATCCCGTGGATACGGACCCAAGCCTCGGCAAGTGGTGGTGGCGCGTCCGGGTCGGTGTCGGAGGGCCTGATGGAGACGCGAATGTTGTGGATCGGGAGCGTGATGGTCGGACTCCAGGATAGGTGGGTGAGGAGCTGAGCCGTGGGGAACGCCACCACAAACTCAGTCGGGGAGGTCTCCCTCACCACCCAAGTCCACCCACTCTCCAAGCCCGCAAGCTCGGAGCGGATGGTCTCAGCTGATATCACCACCGATGGAGCCAAGTCCTGCTCGGGGAGCACTGTCACCACGGCCAAGTGTGCCAGAGTCGCCAACTTGATCCCTCCGGTGTCCACGAAGTAGAAGCCGGCGTCAATGCCATGCCCGTAGAACTCGAGGACAGCCGGCTTAGGACGCACTCTCGCTGCCACTGTCGGTGCACGGGGCCTGGCAGAACAGATCCCGTGGCCGGAGTTACCGACGCCCTCTTCTCTTCTTGGACTTCTTCTTCTTCGCACCTTGAGCCGCACCGGATTTTGGAGGGATGACCGGCTCCCAGCGAGGCGGGGATCGTCCCCTGTCAGCTCTCCACGAACCCTCCATGGCCTGCGCGCGTCCTCCATCACGCTGCCGCTGGCCCAGCTCCGCCCGCAGTGCCGCTTCCATGCGCTGGCCGTCCGGCGAGGCAGCACGGCGGGGAGACCGCGGCCTATGGGGCTACGGGCTGCAGGAGCACGCGGCCCTCACGGGCACGGCCGTCTGGGGAGCGGCGAGGATGCGACCGCCGCGGCGGCGGGCGGTAGGGCGCGACCTGGGCGAGGGGAGGCGGAGATGGACGCGCTCGGTGCGGAGAGGAGGCACGGGCAGGCGGAGGCGAGCGAGCGCGGGCTGGAGGAGGAGGGTGAGCTTCGCAGCGGCGCGGGGAGGGGCTTCTGCGTCGCTTCATCACGGCGGCGGCGAAGGAGTGACGTAGGGGCGGCGGCGGCTTCGCGAGACGGACTCGACGAGCGGATCGACCGTGCCTGGCGATTTGCTGGACCGAAGCCGGGCTTCCTAGGGTTAGGTCAATGGCGCCCCGATGGATCCAAAGCCAGGCTGCCTTTGGCCCACTAGGCTGCGCCAAAGCCTGCTCCGTCACCCGGCCCACTCGAAAATCCTGGCTCCGCCAAGCCATGATGGGCCTTGGGCCCAAAATCCCCCTAGTGGGCCTAGGGTTAGCCTCAGCCATCGGCCCAGGGCCCAGCAAGGAGGTCGTCCCTGAGCCCGCAGCCACCACCATCCCTCGTCCCGGTGACGCCGCCAACTCGCCGCCGGTCGCCTGTGTCAGGTCCGGCTGGGGCGCCGTCGCAGAGCTCCTCTCTGCAACAGCCACCCCTGCCAGACCCGCACGTGCAGGTCCCGAGCGGGACCCACCAGCAACTGGCTTGCAAGGCGGCAGACCTCCATGAGGGGACGGCCGGCGCGCCGGCGAGCTCCTTGCGCCAGACCTGGGTCTTGGGCCGTGCCGCCGTGCTGGGGATTTCCTAGCCAGTGCCATGAACTCCCCGAGTGTCGGCAACTTCGGCGGCGAGCTTCGGCGCTCCAACTCCAGCCTCTCCGCCTCGGCAGCTTCCTCCTCGTCGGCGAGGTCAGCCCAGCAGCGGCCGCGGAGGGACGCCGGGTCCCCCAGCACCGTGGGAGATGCAGCCGAGCCCGTCATGGCCATAGCCACCGGAGAAGGAGCGGGGACGGCAAGGTTACCTGGGTCGCCGCGCGGTCGCCATCCTCAATTCAAATTAAAGTCACCTCCGCCTCACCGGCTTTCAAATTCTCCTGTATAGCTGTCGCTGGGACCTATATATATTGCTTTTCATCTGGAGTGTCATTTCATCATAGAAGTAACCTCAGTCTACGTTACATGGTACGGGGATACGGGTACGGGGATACGGATACGGAGATACGGGAGAACGGCATTTTCTGAAAATAGACTTACGGGATACGGCGAGTATAGGTATAAATGCGTAAAAATTAGCACCAATTAACTATTTTTGAGAATGAAAAAGTGATGTCAATGAAGTAGCTTGGTCATTTTTATTTACGGTGATCTGAGTAAGTCTTTTCAAGTCTCCTTGTACGCAGTCCATTAGGTTTATAGCCCACCCAGTAGGTCTTCCGATCATCCGATGGGCTGTAGACAGAGTGGAAACAAGGCCCGTACGTATCCCCTGCTTTTCCCAGCCATTTTTCGACTGTTTTATGTATTTTAGTTCGGGAAAATAAGATACGGTGTGATACGTGTATCCCGCGCGTATCCCTGCGTATCCCCGTCCCGGTGCAGTATCCTGCACTGATACGGCACCTCACGGCCGTATCCCTGCAACGTAGACCTCAGTACCAATATCAAACTCTCAGTACCAACATCATGTTCATGACAGACAAACGCAAGGTCACAAACTGGAATATATTATCAACAATTGCTTGAGTATTTAAAGCATTCTGACAATTTAAATCGTTTGATTTGAAACAAGTACAGCAAGCAACACAAACATGTACGGAGTACATCAAAGAACATAGCCAACAGTTCACTGTTTTGCATTGCACTGCAAACCAAATTGCAACTGTTGTACCTTGTTCTTATTCATCAGTTTGCAGGAGCGGGACCTGGAGTTCTCCTCTCTCTTCCACGGCCTGGAGCTCGACAGGACCTGCAGCTCGAGATTGACGGGGCCTGCGGACTGCTCGACAGGTATTGGAGCTCGAGATCGACAGAGATCGATCTGGACGGGTCTTCTTCGACAGAGGTCGAGCTGGGCGGGTCTTCTTCTTCGATAGAGATCGAGCAGGAGGCGGCAGGATCCTGGGCGGGTCTTCTTCCGTCCCTACTGTAGCACGAACCTGGAGCTCGATGGGGCTAGGTGCAGCAGATCGACGGGGTTGCGTTTGGGCAGGAGCACGAGATCGACCTAGAGATCGACGGAGGAGAAGCACGAGCTCGACGGAGGGGTGGCAGGCGTGCGGGAAGTACCACGAGATCGATCTGGAGGTCGACGGAGGGGGAGCACGAGCTCGACGGAGGGGGCAAACACGGCGACCTCACGTGGGTGATGGTGGCGAGCTGCTGGTCCTGGAGCGGGAGCTGCTCGGGGCGAGCATGGCGAACTGATGGGGGCGAGCGGGAGCTGCTGCGCGGAGACGACGCGGGAGGACCTGGCGAGAAACGGAGGCGCGGAGGCCGGAGACGGAGGCGAGGACGACGGATCGCTGATTTGAATTGCAGGGCAAAGTTTAGAACATTTGATTGACTTGAGGAGGTTTTCGTAAATTGTATTTAATGAATGGTGCGCGACATCCTTTTCAGGACAGAGGGAGTATATTTTAAGACGGAGGGAGTATATCGGTATATGGTCTAACTGGGAGCTCATACCTGCAGGGTCTTCGATGTCTCTCTGAACGAGAAGTTGAAATATATTAGGGAATCATACTTCGGTTTTCTGCGTGCTATATATGCCATAGTGGTCAGGAAGCACAATGAAGTCGGCATTGGAGGAAGAAAAAATGCTGACAACGATGATCGCCCAGTGGTACGCCGCCTACTGGTGTTCGTTCAGCAGATGGTATTCGCGGTTATACTGTGCCCTCTAGCCGCGCTCTACTTGCTTGGGTTGGTGATCACCGGCGGGATCTCGCTGTGGCGCCTTATACTACGTGATTACGGCCACGAAGATGGAGATGCAAACCTGAAGCCCGCTCTGAATGTCTTGTACACGCTGGCTCTCTTCCAGGCCGTGCTCTTCTGTTACAGGTTTTTCTCATATTCTGCAGGAGATGGGTTAGTCGATAAAGTGGCACAAGAATACCAGTTGGGAAAGTCCGCACGGAAATCAGTTGTGGACTACCTGCGCGAGATCAGAAATGGATGCGCAAAGCACCCATCATTCGTCGAGGAAAGGAACCTGGTCACGTACGCTGTGCGTTTGATGAAGTCGGAGTCGTCTGGCAGCTACCTCTCCGGCGCAAGGATTCTGAACGCACTCTTGGCACAGCCAAAGCTCAAGGGGCAGCACTCGATGATTGCACAGCTAATCGGGTCAGCATCCTGTAACCACGTAGTTGAGAAACTGCTGCAGGCGCTCGATTCGAGAAGCCAGCAAGACGACGAGATCCTGAAGCTCGCCGCCAGGATAGTAGCGCACCTTGCTGGTGAGATCCATTTGAACCGGTTCCCGCAAGGGATCCTGTGAATATCTTCACTGCTCGAGACCTCTCAGCGACAGCCTGACGATGACAGTGCTCCGTCCAGTGAATTCAAGGTGTTGATGGTGCAAGGCCTTGTTATCCTCGACAGGCTCGCTGCTGACAAGCAGAACTGCAGAGCCATATGCGAAGCCCCGAGCCTTCTCTTCAAAGTCATGGCCCCCATAAGCTCAGACATGCTCCACCTCATTGATCATGCCGAATGGCCCGGCATAGCTGCAGCATCACTACAAGTCATGTGCCGCATCGTAACGTCTCCCGGAAGGACCGGCAACAACCTGCGTAGACAAATCTTGAACAACCCAGAAGTGGTCCATAGCATGCAGCAGATACTGGGGTGTGACACCTGTGATGACAAGTTATACATACTAGCAATCAAAATTCTCACAAAATTACCAATGGGTAAAGCTCCGAGTACGGGAAACGAAAGCCAAGAAAAATTCATCCTTGAAAGCCAAGGAAAATTCATTAAGGCTGGCAGGCATCTTCACTTCTGAAACCAAAGATAGCTCCATCAGAAAATTGGCAGGCGAAGCACTAGCAATGCTAAATGAAAGAAGCCCTGCCATCTTCTTGAAGGAAAATGGGGGTGTTGTCAATGATCTTAGTAAAATGCTCTTATATGCTGGATTGCTGGTGACAGAACATACAGAATAAGTGCAGCTGAAATCCTGAAGCATCTTTGTATACATTATAAAGAGGATGATGACTATTTCAAGACACTCATCGAAGCCATGAAAGATGTGACGCTAAAGGTGATTTTTATTTTAAATTATTACCCTTTTTTTCTATAAAAATGTCTGCCCCTTGCCAAATTAAACATGCTCTTGCCATTGCAGATTCTCTAGAGATACTTCCTTGTGGGCTGACAAAGAATGAAGTACAAGCAGGAAATGGAACAGATAATGACAAGTATCAGGCACTAGGATCTGATTTGGAAGATGGCCATGACAGTGGCGGTGCTTCACAGGATAATGGTCTGGACGAGATCACTTCTTCTGTTCAGCAAAATGATGAGCAACATGTGGACAGGAAATTGCGTGCAGCTTTATTATCTCTTTGTGCATCGACATTTGACAAATTGGTCAATGACGAAGCTCATGATTTGTCTCCACTGGTTGATGGAATTACCTTAGCCTTAGGAGATTCTGCATTTGGGTTTGTCGGCAGGCTCACCGAGATGGTTCAAATGAACAGTAAGCCCACGGCTAATTGCCTGATGATAATGAAGGTTATCAGCAAGATTGCAATATCAATGATGAAGCAAGGAGGCTGGCACGTCAAAGAAAATCTGGAAAGCTTGGACAGCTTGATGCTATCTCTGTCCACTGCTTCAAAAAGTATGTTAGCTCTCGAGGGTTTCATGATTTTCGCTAGCACAGATCGTCGTGCAATGAAGAATTTCGGTACTCTTGCTTCCTTAGTGAATCAAGCACAAGAACTTTTGAACAAAATTAAGACGGAATATCGACCAGCAGTTATACCAGCTTGATGTGTCAATGGAAACCAGCTGATCGAGTGGTACTGTTTGCACATTGTATACACTCTGCTAGCTGCCAAGTACTGCTTGTGTTGTTCGTAGTACTGCTTGTGGATAAGATGATCATATCCTCAAGAGGAGTGAATATCTTATTTCCTGCCTGCTGTGAGCAGAATCATATTTGTATCTATTCTATCAGTGTGCATGTGTTATATGTGAGGTTGTAAATTTAAAATGATGCTTGATGAAGTGTGCATTTGTGAAGATATTTTGTGTCAGCCGCTAGCAAGTCAAGTATGTGCCACAATTTATTTTCTTTCTTCAGTCATGGCGTCCACTTTGGGAGGATCGACTGCAGCTGGGGATCGACTGGGCTATTGAAGAAGTGAAGAGGAATATGAGACCACTCAACAGCAGGAGAACCGGAGATGAAGCTTGTGGCTTTTTTCTTTTCTGTCCTTAGTTTATCTGTGTGTAGGGAGTTTGTGGGGTTGAGGAGTTTAGACCTGCCTTTGGTTTGTGTGGTGGTGTTCTGGAGCGTGTGTGCTCTCTATCCTAAACTGGTGGATCCCAGGTTGTGTTTGTAAGAACATTATGCTTTCTATATAAAGTAGGGCCTCGGCCTGTTCGTCTAAAAAAAATGTAACTGGGGATTCTCGTGTCAGGAACTTATATAGTTAGCCCATAGGGGCCTCCATCAGCATGTCAATTTTATATGTATTCTCGGCTTACAGTCTTCTTGTGTGTGATCTTGGAAGTCTTCAAAAAAATTCGAGTTGTCACCTCTATATTTAAGCTGCTTATAAAAATCCTATTCATCCGTAAGCAAACGGCTGATTGCGACATTTGAGTTAATAAAAATCTCTCCTTATCTCGCAACGGCGTGCTCGCTATCTTACACGACCATGGCACAATTTTCACTAAGATTGACTTTGTCGCATAAAAAACTGAAAACCCACTATGTCACTATGTTTTCAAATGGGGGGGGGGGGGGGGGGGGGGGGGGGGGGGGAGGGTGGTTCCATGGGTTGCCCCACTGGGTTATACCCATGTTGGGGCAGCCACATTGGACAGGAGGCCCATAGGGGTGTGCACTTGTTGCCTTGCCCCAAGGCAAGCAAGGGGTGGGGCAGTCACGATGACTACGGTAAGGAGGGGACCCCCCCCCCCCCCCCCCCCCCTCCCTCTTTCCCACCCGTTTTTAAAATTTTTCAAAACCGGGCCGAACTTATAGAAAGCAACCCACCCTGATTGTGGATAAGAGTTTTCCATTTATAATTGTAACGATTATGAAATAGACAAACTATTTAGTGAAATAGCCCATCCTATAGTAACACTAAACAAATTTGTAGTATTTCTATCCTCATTATATTCATGTAGCCTGGTAAAAATGGAGCAAGTTGCCTTAAGTTTTGCAACAACATGCTCACCAGCTTGGTGTTAGAGCATCTCCGGGGGGGGGGGGGGGGGGGGGGGGGGGGGGGGGGGGGGGGGGGCTTTGTCTGGCCCAAAATCTGTCCGACACCGTGAACAGGGCCTCCAACTTTGGGGGCTGCCTTCGCGGTGCCGGACACTGTCCGGCCCGAGCCTCCGACAGATATGAGCCGCCCGTCATCCTCACAAGTGGTTTCTTCCCGGCTTAATGAGCGGTGTAAATGTTGCCGCTTTCCCAAGCGACGCGACGGAGGCAGGCGGCGAAGCATGCAGGCGCACAGCATGCTGGCGGCAGCGACAGGATAGCCGGCCACGCGGCGCATTGAAGCACCGCCAGCTGAAGCATCATTCACGCGCCGGTGCGCCGTGTTTGCCCATCGGTCAAACCGCCGTTCCCCTCGGGCGCCTCGCCGCCTCCTGCCATGCCCTCGCCGCCTCCCGCCCTGCCCCGGCTTCCTGGAGACCATGGAGCGCTCGGCGCAGATGGCGGCCTCGGCCTCCACCTCCGTCGGCGCCGCCGGCGCGTCCACCTCCCGGGGCATCAGGACGGCGCGTCCACTCCCGCGCTGATTCCTCCTCCACCCTCATCCTCCTCGACGACAGCGACGACAGAGACGACTCCTTCGAGTGGTCCGCCGCCTCGAAGTAGATTTAGGTTTAGTTTTTAGTTAAATTTCATTGAAATCTTGTAATATATTACAAATTGAATGAAATTGTAACCGTTTTAAAGATTTCGTTTTTTAATTGAGTTTGGGGAATTCTTTTGGGGGGTGCCGGTGTGGGAGGTGTGCCGGACATAATTTAGGCACTCCCCGTGGATATGGTCTTAGTGCCATAAGTTTGTTATAAGGCACGTACAACAATACTATACCATCCGTTGTCCGTAAGAGCATGGGCGAAGGCAGGGGACGAGCAGGGGCCTGGCCCATATATTTTTCTTCAGTTCTAACCCTTAAACCTCTTTAAAATTTTGTATTTCGCTGTCTATTGCCTCCCTACTGACGTAGAAAAGAGAGAATGTAGGAAGCGAATGAGTCCAAGCCGCCGCGGCCTGAGGGGATCTTGCAATCTTTGATTCTTACTATCCGTATGTCACTTGATGTTGCGTACTACAAGTATGATTTCTGTGAACTGAGATTGCCTCCCTACTGACGTAGAAAAGAGAGAATGTAGGAAGCTAACGAGTCCAAGCCGCCGCGGCCTGAGGGGATCTTGCAATCTTTGATTCTTACTATCGTATGTCACTTGATGTTGTGTACTACAAGTATGATTTCTGTGAACTGAGATCTAGTAATATTGAACAAAAGATTTGTGCCCCCTCCGTTTTGAATTGAGTGACGCTGAAATTATCATCACTTAATTTGGAACAGGTTATATATAAATTATTAAGTTGTATAGAAGCCTTTATAGACAACCCGATGTTGGGGATTGTCGTGGGTTAGTCACGGCAGATGCCATAGGGGGTGGCTTAACTAGGGTGTGAGCCAGGCGATGTAGGATTCACGAAGAGGTAGCACACGCGGAGTTACCTAGGTTCGGCCCATCTGTATGAGGTAAAGACCTACTCCTGCTTGTATGTATTGGATCTGAATTGGGTGTACAATGGTGTGCGCAACAGAGCTTGCGGGTGCTCGAAGGCTGTGGAATGAGATGCGTCTACCTCTAGGGTTGCACCTTGCGGCTTTATATAGGGAGCCGGCTAGGGTTTACAGGAAAATGACGGGTGCCGCTGGCGGCGCTAGCTATCCTGCCTACAAGTGCGGCTGCTTGAGGCGCACTCTTCGGGATACGCAGATCGTAAACCGATTCGGAGATATCCGCTGCCGCCTTCCCGAGCCGATGTACCGGGATCCTCGGGGACCCGGTATCCTGGAAGATGCTCTCGGGTGGGCTTTGGGCCACCCGGCCTTGTGAGCCGACTCGGTGTCCTGGGCCTACCGGTTTGGCATCCCCCCATCATTAGCCCCCGAGTTCGTCATGGACTCGTCTCCGGCTTGGCCTTCGTCTTGCGAGCTGCGGGTCGTGTCGGTGAACGAACTCCTGAACAAAGAGAAAACAAAGGCTCGGAGTGGTGGATTTTGGCGTGTCAACGACTCAAGTTTTGTTTGATGCCGGCTCGTGCCCGTTGGGACGTTGGCCATACCGATTCGCTTCCGTGCGGGTTATCTCCTCGTATTCTCCGGCTGACATCACGGTATCTTTGACCGCTTGTCCTGTAGTGTTTGTCCATCTGACGCCGAGTCGATTGATGGGACCTGACGGTTGTATCGACTGCCTCCACCTCAGGATGGAGCAGTGGCAATGATGATGTTTTTGACCCGCACACACCTGATCCAACGGTCAGAAGAGTCGTGACAGGGCGACGTGGCCAAATCTGGGCCGAGCTTTCCGGCACATTCCGCAGAAAACCGAGGCGTCGTGCGACGTGGCGATTAATGCGGGACGTGGGTGGAGCCATTTACTGCGGTAACGGCTCCACTCACGGCGCCTATTTAGGAGGCGAGGGAGTGCGGCTGATGGGTACGCACTCCACTCCTCTCCCTTCTCGCGCTCGCCGCTCCTTCTGCTCAGAACAGCTCACGCCTGAGCGCCGCGTTGCTTCGCCATTGCCGCCATCGGGCACTCTGTTCCTCCTCTCCCTCGCGGCCAAGGTGGTGGCGCCAAAGAGCCAGTGGGAGCGATCCTCGGTGACGGCGCATGCGCTAGAGCAGGCCGCCAGCGAGGGATTGTTGCCGCCGGCATCGGAGGGTCGGTGGCGCATCGCCACCGCGGATCCGCGTCCGCGGCCGTCGCCGGGCGAGTTCGTCGTCTTCTTCCCGCTATGGTTGTGGATCTTCCATGGCAAGCTAGGGAAGGGCGGCGACATGACGCCTTGCGGCGGCCTCAACTTCCAAGTCCGCGGCGACGTGGATTACTTGGATCTTGGCCTTCTCCCCAAGGTGTACTGTTGGAAGACCGGCTTCTACATGCGGGAGCCGGCTCCCGACGGCGAGATCAGGGTTCCCCCGTTTTCTCCCTCGCCGAGCCGTCCCCGCAATCTTCAGGAGCTGCCGCAGGACGCCGACTTGCCCACGGTGCGCCGGCTGATGGCGTGGCTCCAGGAGCTGAAGTCCGAGGGGCTGACGGGTCTGAACCTTATCGCCTCCTGGGTGAAAAAGAAGATTGCGCCCCTGCAGCACGCCCCTCGTTGATGTGCGAGTACACGGGGCTGAAGGACCCGCAGCGCCACGACCCATCGCGATTCCAGACGGTGGAGCAGTTCATGCGCCGGATGAAGCGGATTACCGTCCACCGGTGCCTGAGTGGGACGTGGGCGGCTTGGAGGCCTTCAACGCCAAGCATCCGGCTCCAGAGGTGAGTCCTTTTTCTTGACGATTCGCATTGCTTTCCTTTTCTTGGTCTTTTTATACCAATCTCTCCTGCTTGCTGAGTTCAGGAGTTCCGGTCGCTCGTTGGGATGCCTCCGATCCGCGGTGCCTTCTGGCCCTAACGACGTCGTCAAGCGTGACTCCGACGACGAGGCCGACAACACCAACATGGCCTCCCTCTCCTCCCGCCAGCCGAACTCCATCTTGTCCGAGGGCGAGGAGGTAGAAGAAGGAAGAGAAGAACGCGCCGGGTCCAAGAACCCGATGCTTGACGATGATGATGAATACGATCAGCCGCTGCGCATCCAGCGGAGGCGCAGGCCCGCGTCTCAGGATGTCAGGCCCCAATCCGAGCGCTCGAGGCCGGTGAGCTCGACACCGCCGCCACCAGAGCGATCGGTGGCAACCGCCGCGTAGCGCACCGTTGTTGCCAAGCGGCGACAGAAGGCCTTGCGGGACATCCCCGCGAGGGTCGTGCCGACTCACCCCTGCGCCTCGCTCCCGGGGATCCGTACCTCAACTCTGCCGCCTGCGGGCGAAAGGTCAGCTGCTGAGCCGCGCCCACAGTTTTGTTGGCGTCGTTATCTTGAATTTGACCCGTGCGAGTGTCGCAGGGCTAAGGATGCGTCCCTCAGCGACATGGAGGATGCGCAGGCGAACTCCCAGCGGGCGAAAGCCGCTGTGCACGCCGCGGAGCCCGTTGCGAGGGTGCCGACTCCTCCGCCTTTCGCCGGCGGAGGCGATGAAGTTATTGTGCCCCTCCGAACGAGGGGGCCACTATTGATGACTCCGTGCACTGGCACGGACAACGCCGCGCCTGTGCCCGAGTCGGCACTGGTGATGATGGCGACTCGGGCTGCTGCGGCGGCTTCCTCCTTGGGTGGGCTGACCGGTCAGCCCCCGAGCTCCACCTCGGGCTCCTCTCCGTCCCGGCCGAGCTTCCGAGCCGCCATCCAGACGGCAATGGATGCGCACCAGGTACGTAGAAATTTTTCTTTGTACATGTTGCGTCCATAGTATATATGTAGCCCCCAAGGCCCGAGTCATATTTGTAGAATGCGGCTTGGGTCTTTATAGTTGTCTGGTTGCGGGTTGTTGACTAGTGGCGTAGCCCCCGAGTTGCCGATGCTGTGGTAGAGGCAATTCGGGGCGCAGCCCCCGAGTTTCAAGACTCGGCATGCTTGTCAGGGCGAGCCCCCGGGTTGCGGAATGTCGATGTAGACGCAACTCTGGGCGCAGCCCCCGAGTTCCATACTCGGTGTAGAATTTTGGAGTGCAGGGCTAGCCCCCGGGTTAGCGCTGATGTCGCTGTAACCCGGAGTGTGGCCCTCGTATATTTTTCTATGTTTTGACTTTCGCCATCTTTTTTGTTGCAGGAGCTTGCGTGGCTCCTGGAAGCCGAGCAGAGCGAGACCCGCCGCCTTCAGGAGGAGCTGACGAAGGCGCGAGGGCTACATCTCCCTCGCTGAGCATCAGCGGCTGCTAGCCGCACAAGAGAGCCGGCACACCGAGGCGTTCGCCGTGGTGCAAGACTCCTGCGTGCGGCTGAGCAAGCAGAAGGAGGAGGCGGACGCGGCCCTCACCCAAGCCACAAAAGGCTATGGTGAGGATCTCGAGAAGCTCGAGCGCAAGTCCGCCGCGGCCGAGCGCGAGATGAAGGAGCTGGCCGAGCCGCTCGAGAAGCTCGCTGTTGGCATCTGGGGTGAGTTTTGTCACGATTTTCCCCTTTGCAATGTATTTCGTTGCCGTTCTTGGCCATTCTTTGCTCATTTTCTTCCTTTTTATCGCTGACGGGTAGGCGAGGAGACGGCTGGCTCAACGTCGGCGGAGCATATTCGCCGCATCGGCGTCTTTGCTCGCGACGTGCACGACAAGGCCAGCGCCGTCGTCCAGGCACTGTCTCCCAAGGAGGGGTGTCCCGCCCGTCTGCCGGGTCCTGCGGGTGCTTGAGCTAATGCCCCAGGTGATCACCTGGGTGCGGGAGTCGTCCGCCCGGAGCGGAGCGTGCGTGGCGCTCGGGCTCGTGCGCAGCCGGTACACGCAGACGAACGTCGACAAGATCACGGCCAGCATCCCGACTCGACCTGATGGTCGAGAAGTCGATATGGCACCGGTCTTCGAGTTCTGCACCCCGTACGCCTGCCGAGCCGCCAAGATGGTCGACCACACCGAGTTCGTCTTCGATGCGGTGCCCCCCAACAGTGAGCTGGCGAAGTGGCGGAGGAGAGCCGGCAACGGAGAGTCCTGTTCTCCAGGGCTTCGATTATGGCGCCGGCGGCTGCGGAGAACGAGGCGTCGACTTCTTCCGCTCGGGCGGCTCCGTCTTCCTGAAGGTCATGCCCCTGCTTTCATGAGAGGGGTTATTTTGAAGTAGTTAGGTTTGATCGCCTGCGGGCGAAAAAATATATATGTAATGAACAAGTATGCTAAGTGCCGGGTTGCGTTTCAGCGTGCGCCTCTGCGGCTTAAGGATTTATTTCTGGCACTTCTTGATGTTTGTTTGTTGTGCGCTTATCGTCACTTTGTTTGTTTTTCGCTTTTTGTGAGCTTAGTCGATCATGCGACCTCACCAAGTGTGCCTCGCGTGATTTTTGTTCGTGACGCGCGGTACCCATGGTGACAAAGTCCGAGTGCGGCTTCATTGTCAAGTTAGGTTTGAACCGGCTGCACTACTTTTCACTTTTTGCGGGTGGCTGACGACTTGGGAGAAAACAACAATTCCTTAAGTGATTTTGCTGCATGAGCAGGGAGTCCAGTGGTGAGTCGCGCATCGTGGCGTC
Organism: Poa pratensis; assembly: GCA_947311845.1. Classification (NCBI taxonomy): domain Eukaryota; kingdom Viridiplantae; phylum Streptophyta; class Magnoliopsida; order Poales; family Poaceae; genus Poa; species Poa pratensis. The sequence continues at coordinate 22,921,816 of CAMZMU010000116.1, read as the reverse complement.
CGGCTCTCTTTGACGACCCATCAATCATATAACGTGTGAGTAGGAAAAATAAAGGCTCGAAAGCATGATTGAGACGAAACGGTAGCCCCCGAGCGTGTCGAGTGCGTACCGGCCTTATTTCCTTGATTGATTACAACATTACAATGGATACTATGTATAGTAGGGGCGAAGCAGGCTGATGTTCCATGGACGCTTGGTCTCCTCTTCGGACTTGGAGCTTTTGTTTGGCTCACGCAAGTCGACGAGGTGGTAGGAGCCGTTGCCTATCGCCTTGCTGACGACGAACGGTCCTTCCCATGGTGCCGAGAGCTTATGCATCCCTTTCGACTTTTGGATGAGTCGAAGAACCAAGTCGCCTTCCTGGAAAGATCGACTCTTGACCCGGCGGCTGTGATAGCGGCGCAGGCCTTGCTGGTATATCGCCGTCCTGGAGAGTGCGAGTTCGCGAGCTTCTTCCAGGAGATCGACGCCCACTAAGCGGGCTTCCTCATTTTCCTCCTCGTTGTAGAGGGCGACCCGTGGCGAGTCGTGCTCGAGGTCGGTAGGCATGACGGCTTCCGCTCCGTACACCATGAAGAATGGCGTATAGCCGGTGGAACGGTTTGGAGTCGTTCTGATGCCCCAGAGTACGGCTGGGAGCTCGTCCAGCCAGCAACCCGGTGTTCGCTCCAGTGGTACTTGAAGTCGCGGCTTGATCCCGGCTAGCACTGTCTGGTTCATTCTTTCCCCTGCCCGTTTGATTGCGGGTGGGCGACCGATGCCAGGTCGAGACGGATGCCCTTTTGTTGACAGAAGGCCTTCATCTCTCCCTCGGCGAAGTTTGTGCCGTTGTCGGTGATGATGCTGTGCGGGTAGCCAAACCGAAAGATGAGCTTCTGGAGGAACTTGGTTGCAGTCTTGCCGTCGAGTTTCTTGATGGGTTCGACTTCGACCCACTTGGTGAACTTGTCTACTGCGACCAGCAGGTGTGTCATGCCGCCACGAGCTGTTTTGAACTGGCCCACCATGTCCATCCCCCAGACGGCAAATGGCCATGTCAGCGGGATGGTTTTCAGAGCTGCAGCGGGTAGATGATCCTGTCGGGCGTACTTCTGGCACCCGACGCAGCGACGGACGATGTCGACTGCATCCTGGTGCGCAGAGAGCCAGAAGAAGCCGTGTCTGAACGCCTTGCCGACTAGGTTGCGGGCACCGACGTGGTGACCGCAATCGCCCGAGTGGATCTCGTGAAGGATGCGCCTTCCTTCTTCCGGCTCGACGCAGCGGAGGAAGACTCCCGATGTGCTGCGTTTGTAGAGCTCGTTGTTGATGATGGCGTAAGCTGAGGCCCGGCGCACGACTTGCCGTGCATGGACCTCATCGGCTGGCAGTTTCTTGGTGGTGAGGAACTCGATGTAGGGTTCCCTCCAGTCGCTCGTCTCCTGTGTTACCGCTACCAGAGCTGTGTCTGACGATGGCGGGTTGGCGGTGTCGATTTCTGCCGGTGGCCGCACCGACGGGTTGTGCAAGTGGTCGAGGAAGACGCCGGGTGGGACTGGGTCCCGCTTAGACCCGAAGCGAGAAAGCGCGTCAGCCGCCTCGTTCTTCCTCCGGTCGATGTGCTCCAGCTCCATGCCGGCGAAGTGTCCGCCGACTTGATCGACGAGTCGGCGATAAGCCGCCATGTTGGGATCGTTTGCGTCCCATGTCCCCATCGTTTGCTGAACGACGAGGTCGGAGTCGCCGTAGCATTTGATGCGGCTAACTCCCATCTCCTTGGCCACGCGTAGGCCATGTAGGAGGGCTTCGTACTCGGCGACGTTGTTGGTGCAGGTGAAGTGTATCTGCAGCACGTATCGCATCTTGTCTCCCTGGGGGGAGGTGAGGACGACTCCGGCCCCCGAGCCCTCGTACATCTTGGACCCGTCGAAGAACAAGGTCCATCTACCGGCTTCATAGGTTGGAGGCGGCAACTGCATCTCCATCCAGTCGACCATGAAGTCGGGTAGTGCTTGCGACTTGATTGCAGTGCGAGCCGCGTAGCTGAGGCCAAAAGGCTGCAGCTCCGAGGCCCATTTGGCGACTCGCCCGGTTGCTTCCCTATTGCGAATGATTTCAGCTAAGGGAGACGAGCTGACCACCGTCATCGGGTGGCCCATGAAATAGTGTCGCAACTTTCTTGAAGCAAAGAAAACACCGTATACAAGTTTTTGGTAATGTGGGTAACGTTGCTTCGAATCCGTCAGAACTTCGCTGACGTAGTAGACTGGCCTCTGGACCAGTTGTTCGTGGCCTTCCTCCTTGCGCTCGACGACGACCGCCACGCTGACGACTCGATTGGTCGCAGCGATGTAGAGGAGCATCGGCTCCTTCTCCAGTGGAGATGCAAGGATGGGCGCCTCGGCCAGCGTCTTCTTGAGAGCGACCAAGGCGGCGTCTGCCTCGTCGTTCCAAGTGAACGTGTCCGACTTCTTGAGGAGCCGGTACAGAGGCATGGCCTTCTCGCCGAGTCGTGAGATGAAACGGCTGAGGGCAGCGACACAGCCTGTGAGCCGCTGCACGTCCCGGAGGTTCTCCGGCTTCTTCAGAGCTTCGATCGCCTTGATCTTCTCTGGGTTGGCTTCGATGCCTCGCTCGGAGACGATGAAGCCCAGGAGCTTGCCCGCGGGTACGCCGAAGACGCATTTTTCCGGGTTGAGCTTTATCCTGTACTTGCGGAGATTGTTGAATGTCTCCGTTAAGTCGCTAATCAGGTCCGTCTTCAGCTTGGACTTGACGACGATGTCATCCACGTAGGCGTGGACGTTGCGGCCAATCTGCTCGTGGAAGCAGTTTTGGATGCAACGCTGGTAAGTCGCTCCGGCGTTCTTCAAGCCGAAGGGCATGGAGACGTAACAAAACGCGCCGTAGGGCGTGATGAAAGACGTCTTCTCCTGGTCTTCGGGCGCCATCTTGATCTGGTGGTACCCGGAGTAGGCGTCGAGGAAGCATAGCGCCTCGCAGCCTGCCGTCGAGTCGATCAGCTGATCGATACGAGGCAATGCGAATGGATCTTTGGGGCAGGCCTTATTCAAGCCTGTGTAGTCGATGCACATCCGCCATGTTCCGTTCTTCTTCAGAACGAGCACCGGGTTGGCAAGCCACTCCGGGTGCATGACCTCGGCGATGAACCCGGCAGCTAGGAGCCGGGCTATCTCTTCGCCGATAGCCTTGTGTCGCTCACCGGTGAAGCGACGCAGGAATTGCTTCACCGGCTTCAGTTTAGGGTCAACGTTGAGCTTGTGCTCTGCGAGCTCCCTCGGGACGCCTGGCATGTCAGATGGCTTCCATGCAAAGATGTCCCGATTCTCACGGAGGAAGTCGCAGAGCGCGCTTTCCTATGCGTTGTCCATGTGCGAGCCGATCACCGCCGTCTTGGAGGAGTCGCCCTCGACCAGCGGGATGCGCTTGGTCTCCTGTGCCGACTGGAACTTGTCGCGTGCGTCCAGTGTCGGCTTCTTGACGATGGTCATGTCGTTGGGGTCGACTTGCAGCTTGAGCTGTTCCAGCTGCTCCGTGGCGATGACGGACTCGGCGAAGACGGCGTTGCCCTTCTCGCACTCGATAGCGCGGTCGATGTCGCCGTGCACGGTGATGGTGCCGTTATGACCCGGCATCTTCATCTTCAGATAGGCATAGCAGGGCCTTGCCATGAATTTGGCGAAGGCGGGTCGCCCAAGGATCGCGTGGTATGAACTGCGGAAGTTCACCACCTCGAACCAAATCTTCTCGAGCCGGAAGTTCTTGGCGGTGCCGAAGACGACGTCGAGTGCAATCTTGCCTAACGGGTAGGCCTTCTTTCCCGGCACGATGCCGTGGAAGGTGGTGATGGTTGGAACCATCTGTTCGTCACGCAATCCCATGCGCTGGAACGTCTCGTAGTAGAGGATGTTGATGCTGGATCCTCCGTCCATCAGGGTTTTGGTCAAGATGTAACCCTTGACCTGAGGTGCGACGACCAGAGCGAATTTGCCCGGGTAATCGACGGGGGCGGGTGGTCCTGACGGCTCCAAGTGATCGGCTGCTCGGACCAGTCGAGCCACTGGGGCACGTCTGGCAGAGTCGCGTGGACGGCGCGCTTGATCACCTTCTGTTCCCGCTTGGTGTCGAGGCCGACGAAGGTGTGGCCCATGAAGCCGGCAGTGGGGGGCATGCCCTGCTGCTGCTCACCGTCGTCATCCCGTCGGGTGCCCTCTTCTTGGCACCAGTCTTGGCCTTGACGATTTCTGCAGTCCAGCTGCACTCGTCAGTCGTGTGGGCGGCTGGCTTGCCGGGTAGGCTGTGATACCTACACGGCATGGCCAGGATCTCCGTGGCGGTGAGCTTATTTCGCGGGAAGTTGCCGCGTTGGCTTTTGAAGCCGCGACCTCCCGCAGTCGTGGCGGCTACGAACTCGGAGCCGCCGTCACCTTTGCGCTTATGAGCGCTGGAGTGCTTGGCCTTGCCCTTGTTCTTGCCCGCTCTTCTCGTGTCCTCCTCGTCGGAGTCGTCCTTGGTGGCGTCTGACTCGGCGTACTTGTAGACGATGGCGAGCAGCTGTCCCATCGTCATGTCGCCTTTGTGGGAACGCCTCAGCTTCTGTCGAAGCGACTCGAACGTGGTGTTGTCCTCGAGGTGAGAATGCACCGTGTCGACGCTGAGGTGTTCTGCCGAGTGGATGAGGTCGGCAACCCGGCGATACCACTTCCTAGTGGACTCACCCTCCTTCTGGACGCAGCGCTTGAGATCTTCGAGCATGGTCGGGCGCTTGCAGGTCCCTTCGAAGTTGGTGATGAAGAGCTTTTTCAACTCGCCCCAGGAATTGACGCTATTCCTGGGGAGGTTGTTAAGCTAGGTGCGAGCCGTCCCCTCAAGCATGAGAGGGAAGTAACGCGCGCAGCAGAGCGAGGATGTGCTCTGGATGCTCATGGCGGCCAAGTAGTCCTGGACCCAGGTCTCCGGGTTTATGGTGGCGTTGTACTTGGGCGCCTCTCTCGACACCTTAAAGTTGCTAGGGAAACGCTCGCCACGAATGGCGGGTCCGAAGCACTTGGGGCCGACGTCATCGTCGTCGTCGCTATTGCGCGCCGTCTCGGCGCGCTTGTCGTTGAGGTGGAGGCGCAGATCCGGGGCGGAATGGTTGGAGCGTGTTTACTCCTGGTTGTTGTTGATGGTGTGCCGGGCGTCGTTGCGGGCGAGCCGAGGCGGGTTGCCTCCAGCTCTCGCGTTGCTCGACACCGCTGGCTCCTCATGCCGGCTGCACGGCTGCGGCGGAGCAGCGTCGTACCTGGGGTGGTCTCTGTTCCCCTGGCTTGGGCGTTGCGCCGAAGTCGTCTTCTCGCTAGGTGGCGACTTGGAGTAGAGCTTGCCGCTGGATTGCGACATGTTCTCCTGCAGTTCTAGCGCCTTGTCCACCAGCTTGCACCCCTTGGACTAGTAGGGGTTGTCCTTGATGTGTATCCTCTTGAAGAGGGAGGCGGCAGCGGTCATGCAGTCGACCGGTGTGCCGAAGACGGTAAGGTCGGCGTCGTCGTCATCGTTCCGTGGCTGAGGTTGAGGTCGAGCCGGGTTCAACTGGGGTCGTGGCGCCGGAGGCGGCATCGCTGGTCGAGGCTGAGGTGGCGGCTGATTCGAGCCACCAGGCTGAGACCTGCGACACTCATCGCACTGCCTCTCCAAATCGGTCTCGCGTGCGAAAGCGTCGTCGAGCACGCGAGAAGGCATCTGGCGATGCGCGTCTGGGTTGAGCCGCGATTGGCGGCTCTTGTGTTGCCTGGTCACCGCAGATAGGGCGGTGGTCTGGGCATCCACCTCCAGCTCCTTCTGGCGGATCTTCTCCTGCTGGCGAGCCATGTCCAGGCGCAGCTGCTCGAGCTACGTGGCCTGGGTGGCGGCGTTCGCCGGCGTGATTGGAGTAGCGAGCGGGTCAGGGACCCGACCCACTTGTCCCCTGAGCGCATCAAGGGAGTCTTGAGCGCTCTGTTTGTTGCGAGCCTCCTGCTCGCGTAGCACCTGTTCGCGCTTAGCTTCCTGACGCTCGCGCGTCTGCTTTTCTTGTGCCTGCTGATACCCAATGATGCTACTATGACGGGCGCGTAGTTGACGAGGGAATCTTGATGCGGTGTTGCTTCTTCGCTCCCCGGCAACGGCGCCAAGAAAACGATCTTGATGGCCCTTCACGTAGTTACCTGCGTTAAAAGAAAATGGGTTAGGTTGAGACTCCAAGTGCAGAGTGTATGTAGTAGTGGAAGACAGTTTTCCCCACGAGGGGTGACTCGAGGGTTTAATATCGAACTCTCGGGGAACCAGTATTTCAGGTGTTATCTCCTTATCCTTCTCTTGAGAACCTGCAACAAAATAAATTGTTTTGTGCCCTCAACCTCACCAAGTGGTTGTCAAGCACAAGGTGTGAGAATGATAATAAAATAAATATGCAAACAGTAGTAAATATGCAATGATGGTAAAATAAATATGCAAGGATGATGGTAGTAATGATAAATGATATTTTTGGGTTTTTTATGATGAATGCAAGATGTAAAAGTGTTTTTGTATTTTCGGATTTAATAATGGCAGCAAACAAAAGTGGTGATAAAAGTGTTGGAAAGGTGTTTCTTATGATTAAAAATGGACCGGGGTTCATGGTTTCACAAATGCACTCTCTCTTGATAACGTGGTAGACAATGGAACACTAAAATTAACATGTAAGATGGCAAGACATGGTTTGACAAGTTATTAATAATATGGGCATCACGTCCTAACATAGAGATCTCAAGTATAAGTTGTTCTCTCTCTTATGCTCCACCAAGATGCGAACTAAATCATAACACCTTAGTAATTAAGATAAATCAGAGCATAGCAATAAGTTCAATGACATGAAGTTAAAATAAGAACATGCTAGATCTAGTCATGGAGATAGTGGCCAAGGTCACATCCACTCTCCGGTAGCATGGTATTTTTGTTTATCCCTAGTGAGGCAACAAAGTAAGGTAGAAAACCCAAGTGGATCGCAGAACTATCTGTCACGTTCACTGCACTAGCCACCCCCGTTACTCCAACTAATGCACACGTTCCCCCTCACATGCTCTCATAAACATGCTTGATCATGACAAGTAAATAAGAACGGGGTACATAATATGCATCTACTTTCATAACTGAAACAAAACCATTGCAATCTCAAACATGTATTAACTCATAATAAAGATCCACCACAAAGGAATTACATAGATGACCGTAATCATGTTCAGCAGCTCATACGGTACTAATTAGTGAAGCTCATAGAGAGGAGAGATACATAAGTTACTTCCACAAACCCATAGTCCAGGGTGGACTACTCCCTCTTCATCATGGTGTCGGTGGAGATGTTGTTGGAGGGGAAGGAGACCACCGGCAGCGCCCCGCCGGAGTTTTCCCCCTCCAATCTTCAGCTCCAGGTCTCTGTTTCGTGGTTTCTGTGTTTCGGCGGCGCTCCTTTGGGGGGGGTCTATATATAGTCGTTTTTAGGTCAAGACGAAGCTTCGGGAAGAAAGATCGACGGCAGCGGAGGCCCGAGGGCCATGGTGGGTCCCACGCGGTCAGGGAATCTGGCCGCGTGGGCCCACCCCTTTCGGCCTTCTGGTCTCCGTTTCTTCGATTCCTTTGCGCCTACGTTTCGTTCCTTCCAAAAAAGTGATCCCCGTAAAATTCAGGTCATTTGGACGTCGTTTGGTCCCTGAAACGTAAAAATATAGAAAAAGGGGTTTTCTGACAGCGCAGGGTTAATTCCAGAAAAATGGGGAATTGTTAATTATCCCCAAAACTCAATATAAATCATGAATATAACCCTTATATGATGCAAATAACATGTAATAAAATGTAAAGTTCATGTATGCATTTTACATGCATCAACATCCCCAAGCTTAACCCATGCTCGTCCCGAGTATGAAGGTGATAAAACTAACATGGACTTTGCATTTTAATACTATCAATGGATATCAAAGGTGATTACTATTGCTACATAGAGTCAAATGATTCATTCTTCAAAGGAATAACAATATGCAAGATAAATTATGAAGTGATATCAAATACTCAATGTAAAGATGTTCAATGATAAATTCACAAAGTGTAACATAGAAGAAAGTACTATGGACCAAATGTATGCATAATGAAAAGTAAAAACATCCTATGGTGGTCATAGAGTACTTCTTATGAAAACTGAATATAAAAGGTGGACACTTTGGATAGATAAATAAGTAGAGGTAAAGCATGAATAAGTTTCATCTAACTTCCAAACACTTCTACTTAAGTTAATGCTTGCAATGTGGTAGTCATTGGTGTGGAGCTCTCATTACCCCTATCATAGCATCTTGAATGATTAATGTTTAAAGTGAAAGCAAATATGAGTGGTGTGCTTGACAATGTATTGGTTGAATGTCTCATGTCCCTTGAATACAAGTACCTACACCATGTGTTACTCACTTTGGTCCACAAAGTAAATTCAAATAAAGGTCATTGCAAGTAATAATAGTATCATCAAGAACTGCACTGGGGTACCTCTTGCCCCTTGACATGAACAAGCCCATGTCAAAACAACAAGACAAACAGACAATGAACAATCTCAGCACTCTTTTATTTACTATGGGTATAGCTTTTTATTATGAGGTGCATCACTGAATGAACATTATGGTTATGCTGTAAATTTCCACCATGAATGATGCATGGCTTAGATTAGCGGCCCAGGCATTTCTCTAACCATTTATACAAACTCTTTGAACTTACTAAGTATCCACATTCATTTCACCCATGATAGGCATCCATAAACAAAAGTACATGACATCAACTAAATATAAATAAGTGCAATGTTGAAAGCTTGCCATGTGACAGCACATATGGGCTAACTCCCAACCAAAACTATTGTCAAGCCCACAACTTCATAATTTTAATCACAATGGTTCATGCTTATTAAATGCAATAAAAGTAAATTGTGCATCAAGTTCGTGAGAGCTTTTAACCAATTTTTCCCATGACAATCAATAACATAAGCATTTAAATTCAGAAATGTAGATAACACAATATAACATGATAAACATACTTGGAATAGCATAAAGCTAATAGGTAGATATGGTGGACTCACTGGAAAAACTTTGGTTGAAGGTGTTGGGAAACAAGCTTTTTACTTGTTGTAATTTTTGGGCTAGCAATAGGGAGAAAGTTGACCATCTAAATGCATGCATAAGTGTCCATAGAACTAATCAATCCATGTTAAACCAAGTAAAGTTAAAATTCAACATCTAAACATGGTAAAAGATAGCTCTTGACAACACACTTGCAAATTAACATTCATTCAAAGCACATGAATTATGCAACTATATGTATCTTTTAAAATCAACTCAAACATCCCTATCCCAATATATTTAATAGCATCCAACATAATTCAACCCAAACTTCCAGTAGCTCTCTCATATATAAATGATAGTGGTGGTCTTATTAACAAACCGAAATAACAAAAGCAAAAAAAAACAGACGCTCCAAGTTTATACGATAAAGTGCTTTGATCGAAAAACAGAAGTTAGACGTGTGCAAACCGAGAGTGTGTTGGTCTAGTGGGGTTGTCTTGACATCCCCAAGCTTATGGTCTTCACCATCCTTGGATAGCTCTTGGTGCAGCTCCTCTAATCCCTGTGAAAAAACTTCAAAACACCGTTTCTCCCATTTCTTTTCTGTGGGGTGATATTAGTAGTGATAAACAAATAGGTTCCTTGCTGCATAAAATCCTTAGGCAAAAATTCATATGAATGTCCAGAGAGTATATAATGTTGTATGCCTACTCATAAACTCAATTGAATCAAAAAGATTCAAGCAAAAAGCTCAAAGAATGCATCAAACAATATCAAGACAGAATCTGTCCAGAAAAACAGCAGCAGCAAAACGCATTTTTCTACCCTACTTAAACTCGTCAGAAAAATCTGCAAAAAATCACGTGTGCAGAGGATGAAAAGTTGAAGCTACAGTTCAAATTACAGCTCAATCGGAGTTACAGATAAAAAATGAAAAATCAAACCGTGCACAGACTTCGTGCAGGCAGAAAACTCTCCGAAAATGAATAGCAACTTTTCAAACCCAAAATAGGTAAAACTTGGTTCTTTATTAAAAATCCAGAAACAAAACTAACAAACTACTCTCTTGTTACAGCAAGAGGACTCAAAGAAAATCTCAAACAAAAACAACCGGGTTGCCTCCCGTAAAGCGCTTTCTTTATAGCCATATAGCTAGGCTTACTTACTTGATAATCAAAGGGGACGTAGCTCATGAGGGAGCTTGAACCTTGGTGTGTCCCTCTTCCTTGGGAAGTGTTCCATGCTCTTCTTGTGTGGAAACTGAAACTTCACATTCCCTTCCTTTGAATCAATAATGGCACCTGTAGTACGAAGAAAAGGTCTTCCCAAAATAATAGGACTAGAGGTTTTATTCCCCATGTCCATGATTAGAAAATCAACAGGCACAAAAGTCATGTGTAACTCTACCATAACATCACTTACTTTTCCTAGAGCATGTCTAATGGAATCATCAGCAAGTGCAAGTTCAATAGAGCATTTCTCAATATTTTTAAGTTCAAGGACTTCATATAGTTCTTTAGATAATATAGAGACACTAGATCCTAGATCTAAAATGGCATGGTGTGTCTCTTTTCCAATGGTTACTAGTACCTTAGGGATCCAGATATCCCCAAGCTTAGGTGGTATCATAGCTTCTTGATTGTACCTAGCAATCTTTTCTTTTAAGACATGATTAGCAATATAGGAACCAAAACCAGCCTGGTTAATATTAACAGAAGGATCACTTGCAAATTTTTGTAAGATAGAAATTAATTCATGCAAGCTACACTTCTCTAAATCAACAAATGGTTCCTTAACTTCACTAAGCATTTTAACTTCCTCAACTTTTTATCTCTATTATATAGATTAAATAATTCATAACGGTCATCAAACACATCTTCAGGTACTTGAGCTTTTTCTAAACTTTCTTTAATTTTTACTTCCAACATCAAGCCATCAAGTAGAATGTAAGCATCAGCAATAGTAGTATTTATGAAAGAACCCTTACATTCATTGTCTAAAAAGAGTTTAGAAGTTTCAGACAATCCTTTATAAAATATGTGCATGAGCATCCAATCTCTAATACCATGTTCCATTCCATAAGCTATACCTCTAAACCTTTCCCAAGTTTTAACCAAGGTTTCTTCCTTATTTTGTTTAAAGGTGATAACTATTTCTCTAATATTATAAACCATGGCTGAAAAACAAAACCTCTCAATGAATGCAGCTTTCAAATTAAACCAATTGCTAAAATTCCCAGGTGGCCATTTTAATATCCAATCTAGAGCTTTTCCAGCCAAGGAATAAGGAAAAAGCTTTACTTTGATCACATTAGCATTGGCATGAATCAGGTTTAATTCTTTGCATCTTTCATTAAATTTACTAAGATGTTGAAGAGCATCTTCTTTCGGTTTCCCAGAAAAACGATTTTCAAAAATCAATTTAGTGACATTAGGATCTATCTCAAATTCTTTAACAGGGAAATTCCTATCTTGAGGAAAATTCTTAACACTAAATGGCCAAAAAGTTCTTTTCTCCATTGAGCAAGTTTTTATATGTTTTTAATTTTTTATGCAAAACTGAAAGTAAAATGACACTAATGCAACTCGAAATAACAAATGCAACACAAAAATGCAAAACTGAATATAAATATGCAAACCGAAATATAAAGATGATATGCAAGACAAGAACAAAAAAAATAAAATGATTGTAGGTAAAGATGGATAAGATGATGCTCACGTAGGTGCAACCTCCCCAAGCTTAGGTTGTTACACAAGTTGGTGATGAAGTTGACTTGATGTGAGTGATCCTTGGATAAACCTTTCAGCTATGGTTCCCGGCAACGGCGCCAGAAAACGTCTTGATACCCAATGATGCTACTATGACGGGCGCGTAGTTGACGAGGGAATCTTGATGCGGTGTTGCTTCTTCGCTCCTCGGCAACAGCGCCAAGAAAACGGTCTTGATGGCCCTTCACATAGTTACCTGCGTTAAAAGAAAATGGGTTAGGTTGAGACTCCAAGTGCAGAGTGTATGTAGTAGTGGAAGACAGTTTTCCCCACGAGGGGTGACTCGAGGGTTTAATATCGAACTCTCGGGGAACCAGTATTTCAGGTGTTATCTCCTTATCCTTCTCTTGAGAACCTGCAACAAAATAAATTGTTTTGTGCCCTCAACCTCACCAAGTGGTTGTCAAGCACAAGGTGTGAGAATGATAATAAAATAATATGCAATGCAAACAAGAAGTAAATATGCAATGATGGTAAATAAATATGCAAGGATGGTGGTAGTAATGATAAATGATATTTTTGGTTTTTTATGATGAATGCAAGATGTAAAAGTGTTTTTGTATTTTCGGATTTAATAATGGCAGCAAACAAAAGTGGTGATAAAAGTGTTGGAAAGGTGTTTCTTATGATTAAAAATGGACCGGGGTTCATGGTTTCACAAATGCACTCTCTCTTGATAACGTGGTAGACAATGGAACACTAAAATTAACATGTAAGATGGCAAGACATGGTTTGACAAGTTATTAATAATATGGGCATCACGTCCTAACATAGAGATCTCAAGTATAAGTTGTTCTCTCTCTTATGCTCCACCAAGATGCGAACTAAATCATAACACCTTAGTAATTAAGATAAATCAGAGCATAGCAATAAGTTCAATGACATGAAGTTAAAATAAGAACATGCTAGATCTAGTCATGGAGATAGTGGCCAAGGTCACATCCACTCTCCGGTAGCATGGTATTTTTGTTTATCCCTAGTGAGGCAACAAAGTAAGGTAGAAAACCCAAGTGGATCGCAGAACTATCTGTCACGTTCACTGCACTAGCCACCCCCCGTTACTCCAACTAATGCACACGTTCCCCCTCACATGCTCTCATAAACATGCTTGATCATGACAAGTAAATAAGAACGGGGTACATAATATGCATCTACTTTCATAACTGAAACAAAACCATTGCAATCTCAAACATGTATTAACTCATAATAAAGATCCACCACAAAGGAATTACATAGATGACCGTAATCATGTTCAGCAGCTCATACGGTACTAATTAGTGAAGCTCATAGAGAGGAGAGATACATAAGTTACTTCCACAAACCCATAGTCCAGGGTGGACTACTCCCTCTTCATCATGGTGTCGGTGGAGATGTTGTTGGAGGGGAAGGAGACCACGCCGGCAGCGCCCCGCCGGAGTTTTCCCCCTCCAATCTTCAGCTCCAGGTCTCTGTTTCGTGGTTTCTGTGTTTCGGCGGCGCTCCCTGGGGGGTCTATATATAGTCGTTTTTAGGTCAAGACGAAGCTTCGGGAAGAAGATCGACGGCAGCGGAGGCCCGAGGGCCAATTGGTGGGTCCCACGCGGTCAGGGAATCTGGCCGCGTGGGCCCACCCCTTTCGCCTTCTGGTCTCCGTTTCTTCGATTCCTTTGCGCCTACGTTTCGTTCCTTCCAAAAAAGTGATCCCCGTAAAATCTCAGGTCATTTGACGTGTTTGGTCCCTGAAACGTAAAAATATAGAAAAAGGGGTTTTCTGACAGTGCAGGGTTAATTCCAGAAAAATGGGGAATTGTTAATTATCCCCAAAACTCAATATAAATCATGAATATAACCCTTATATGATGCAAATAACATGGAATAACATGTAATAAAATGTAAAGTTCATGTATGCATTTTACATGCATCAACATCCCCAAGCTTAACCCATGCTCGTCCCGAGTATGAAGGTGATAAAACTAACATGGACTTTGCATTTTAATACTATCAATGGATATCAAAGGTGATTACTATTGCTACATAGAGTCAAATGATTCATTCTTCAAAGGAATAACAATATGCAAGATAAATTATGAAGTGATATCAAATACTCAATGTAAAGATGTTCAATGATAAATTCACAAAGTGTAACATAGAAGAAAGTACTATGGACCAAATGTATGCATAATGAAAAGTAAAAACATCCTATGGTGGTCATAGAGTACTTCTTATGAAAACTGAATATAAAAGGTGGACACTTTGGATAGATAAATAAGTAGAGGTAAAGCATGAATAAGTTTCATCTAACTTCCAAACACTTCTACTTAAGTTAATGCTTGCAATGTGGTAGTCATTGGTGTGGAGCTCTCATTACCCCTATCATAGCATCTTGAATGATTAATGTTTAAAGTGAAAGCAAATATGAGTGGTGTGCTTGACAATGTATTGGTTGAATGTCTCATGTCCCTTGAATACAAGTACCTACACCATGTGTTACTCACTTTGGTCCACAAAGTAAATTCAAATAAAGGTCATTGCAAGTAATAATAGTATCATCAAGAACTGCACTGGGGTACCTCTTGCCCCTTGACATGAACAAGCCCATGTCAAAACAACAAGACAAACAGACAATGAACAATCTCAGCACTCTTTTATTTACTATGGGTATAGCTTTTTATTATGAGGTGCATCACTGAATGAACATTATGGTTATGCTGTAAATTTCCACCATGAATGATGCATGGCTTAGATTAGCGGCCCAGGCATTTCTCTAACCATTTATACAAACTCTTTGAACTTACTAAGTATCCACATTCATTTCACCCATGATAGGCATCCATAAACAAAAGTACATGACATCAACTAAATATAAATAAGTGCAATGTTGAAAGCTTGCCATGTGACAGCACATATGGGCTAACTCCCAACCAAAACTATTGTCAAGCCCACAACTTCATAATTTTAATCACAATGGTTCATGCTTATTAAATGCAATAAAAGTAAATTGTGCATCAAGTTCGTGAGAGCTTTTAACCAATTTTTCCCATGACAATCAATAACATAAGCATTTAAATTCAGAAATGTAGATAACACAATATAACATGATAAACATACTTGGAATAGCATAAAGCTAATAGGTAGATATGGTGGACTCACTGGAAAAACTTTGGTTGAAGGTGTTGGGAAACAAGCTTTTTACTTGTTGTAATTTTTGGGCTAGCAATAGGGAGAAAGTTGACCATCTAAATGCATGCATAAGTGTCCATAGAACTAATCAATCCATGTTAAACCAAGTAAAGTTAAAATTCAACATCTAAACATGGTAAAAGATAGCTCTTGACAACACACTTGCAAATTAACATTCATTCAAAGCACATGAATTATGCAACTATATGTATCTTTTAAAATCAACTCAAACATCCCTATCCCAATATATTTAATAGCATCCAACATAATTCAACCCAAACTTCCAGTAGCTCTCTCATATATAAATGATAGTGGTGGTCTTATTAACAAACCGAAATAACAAAAGCAAAAAAAAACAGACGCTCCAAGTTTATACGATAAAGTGCTTTGATCGAAAAACAGAAGTTAGACGTGTGCAAACCGAGAGTGTGTTGGTCTAGTGGGGTTGTCTTGACATCCCCAAGCTTATGGTCTTCACCATCCTTGGATAGCTCTTGGTGCAGCTCCTCTAATCCCTGTGAAAAAACTTCAAAACACCGTTTCTCCCATTTCTTTTCTGTGGGGTGATATTAGTAGTGATAAACAAATAGGTTCCTTGCTGCATAAAATCCTTAGGCAAAAATTCATATGAATGTCCAGAGAGTATATAATGTTGTATGCCTACTCATAAACTCAATTGAATCAAAAAGATTCAAGCAAAAAGCTCAAAGAATGCATCAAACAATATCAAGACAGAATCTGTCCAGAAAAACAGCAGCAGCAAAACGCATTTTTCTACCCTACTTAAACTCGTCAAAAAATCTGCAAAAAATCACGTGTGCAGAGGATGAAAAGTTGAAGCTACGTTCAAATTACAGCTCAATCGGAGTTACAGATAAAAAATGAAAAATCAAACCGTGCACAGACTTCGTGCAGGCAGAAAACTCTCCGAAAATGAATAGCAACTTTTCAAACCCAAAATAGGTAAAACTTGGTTCTTTATTAAAAATCCAGAAACAAAACTAACAAACTACTCTCTTGTTACAGCAAGAGGACTCAAAGAAAATCTCAAACAAAAACAACCGGGTTGCCTCCCGTAAAGCGCTTTCTTTATAGCCATATAGCTAGGCTTACTTACTTGATAATCAAAGGGGACGTAGCTCATGAGGGAGCTTGAACCTTGGTGTGTCCCTCTTCCTTGGGAAGTGTTCCATGCTCTTCTTGTGTGGAAACTTCACATTCTCTTCCTTTGAATCAATAATGGATCGACAGCAGCGGAGGCTCGAGGGCCAACTTGGTGGGTCCCACGCGGTCAGGGAATCTGGCCGCGTGGGCCCACCCCTTTCAGCCTTCTGGTCTCCGTTTTTTCGTTTCCTTTGCACCTACGTTTCGTTCCTTCCAAAAAAGTGATCCCCGTAAAATCTCAGGTCATTATGACGTGATTTGGTCGCCTGAAACGTAAAAATATAGAAAAGGGGTTTTCTGACAGTGCAGGGTTAATTCCAGAAAAATGGGGAAATTGTTAATTATCCACAAAACTCAATATAAATCATGAATATAACCCTTATATGATGCAAATAATATGGAATAACATGTAATAAAATGTAAAGTTCATGTATGCATTTTACATGCATCACCTGCTTCTGCAGGTCAGCCTCCGTTGCTGCACCAGATGCAGCAGCAGTGTTGGCGGCGGCTTTAGCCGCCTCACCCATCATGCCGATGAAGGCGGGTGTGGCCGAGCCGTCCGAGGCCAGATCGGTCGAGCCCTCCGACTCGTAGTCGAGGACGGGCAAGATCGACCCGGTGTCGTCGTCGTCCGAGATCTGGACGGTCCCAGCGGGTGAAGCGGGTGCGGTGAGATCCGCATCCGTGGTGTTGATGACGACGTAGTCCATTATGTCGAGGCGAGAGGAGGCGCTGTCATTGTCATTGACAATGACGCCTCCGTCCACACCGCAGAAGCCTGACGTAGGCGGTGACATCCGTCCCGAATGGGATCACCATCGAGCGGGTGATGGCCCCGTAATTGGGCTTGCCCCAAGTGTGCGGGTCAGCGACGTAGCTGATCCCTCCGTGCTCGAAGTAGGTGCCGGTGATGATGTCGCCGCGGTTCGGCGTGGCCTGGCGGCTGAAGATGACGCCAGTGTCAGGTTCAGGACTCTTCGCGAAGTAAACTTCAGCGATCGCTGGCCCCACGGTGGGCGCCAACAGTCGTGGGTTAGTCACAGCAGATGCCATAGGGGGTGGCTTAACTCGGGTGTGAGCCAGGCGATGTAGGATTCACGAAGAGGTAGCACATGCGGAGTTACCCAGATTCGGCCCCTCTGTATGAGGTAAAGACCTACTCCTGCTTGTATGTATTGGATCTGAATGGGGCGTACAATGGTGTGCGCAACAGAGCTTGCGGGTGCTTCGAAGGCTGTGGAATGAGATGCGTCTACCTCTACGGTTGCACCTTGCCGGCTTTATATAGGGAGCCGGCTAGGGTTTAAAGGGAAATGACGGGTGCCGCTGGCGGCGCTACCTATCCTGCCTACAAGTGCGGCTGCTTGAGGCGCACTCTTCGGGATACACAGATCGTAAACCGATTCAGAGATATCCGCTGCCGCCTTCCCGAGCCGACGTACCGGGATCCTCGGGGACCCGGTATCCTGGAAGATACTCTCCGGGTGGGCTTTGGGCCACCCGGCCTTGTGAGCCGACTCGGGGTCCTGGGCCTACCCGGTTGGGCATCCCCCCATCAGGGATTCATATGGTGTTGTCTAGAAGTGACATGGACGGATCTTATAGACAACATCTGTCTAAATTATCGCACATGCGCTTAGCATCCCGTAGATAGTTGGTGTTTGTTGGAAGTCAACTCTTATCAGGACTGGCTGTTCACACTTCCATGTCACTTCTCACTAGTTGCTTTTTAAGAATCTACAGCCTTGTGTGGCGTGCATGTCACTACCTATATAAAAGACGACCGTCTAAGGCCACCGCGGAGCCTGCCTACGTCGCGCCACACTGTTGACGTCTACAGTAGCGCGTTTCAGCAGTACGCAATAGTCTCCGCGCCGTCGATCTCAGATCCAACGGTCACCGTGGACATTTTGCAAAAACGTCCCTGTGTTCTTCGAAAATTATGTTTAGGTCCCTCACCATCCTCCTCTTCTCCCCTCTTCCTCCTCCGCTCGGGCGGAGCTCCCCGCCGGCGCCGACGCGGGCTGCCATCGCTCCGATGCTTCCTCGACGAATCGAAGGTCGCCAAAGACACCGCCGTCTCCTCCTCTCCGTCCTCCGCGAGATACGCGAGCCGGGACGTCGCACGCGGCTCGGAATCCTCGCCGTCGTCCACCACGTCCGCCGCCGCGAAATTCATCACCGGCGGCGATTGCGGCGACCATATGGTCCAATCCGCCGCCCGTTCGGCTCCCCTGGATGCCCGCTAGCAGATCCGCGCGGTCTCAGCGCCGCGCACGCGCGCCGCTGCTCGAGCGCAAGCTTGGCAGCGCCGTCCGCCGTCGGCGAGCACCATGTCACGATGACGTCACCGCAGGCCCCACCTGTCGGATATTTTATATTTCCATAAACGATTTTATAAATTAAAAAATGATATCTGGGCCCTACCTGTCATAAATTCACAATTACAACAAATTTCTGAAAATTGTAAAATTCATAACTTTTAATCCGTTATTCAGGAAAATGCAAATAATATATCAAAAAAATTCAAATTTAACAGATTTGTAAATTCTTCACACAAAAAAACCTCTAAAAATAAATTGTGCACAAAATAATGCAAAATAATCTATCAAATGTTTTCGAAATTAACAAATTAACAGTATTTCCACATGTTCTGAAAATTGTAAAATTCATAACTTTTAATCCGTTATTCAGGAAAATGCAAATAATATATCAAACAAATTCAAATTTAACAAATTTCGAAATTTTTAACACAAAAAAAACACTAAAAATAAATTATGAACAAAATAATACAAAATAATCTATCAAAATTTTCCGAAATTAACAAATTAGCAGTATTTCCACACAAAAAATTGCAAGAAAAATCCGTTATACACATTTCACAGTTTAATTTTTTTAAAATTTAATATATTTTCAAACTTCCCACATGAACTAATAAATATCAATTTTGTTTAAAATTTGTTAGAGTAGTTTCCCAGATAATTTTTCTACCAACATCAGACGAATTAACGTAAATGGTTATTTAAAAAAACATTTTTACAAAATGTTAGATTCCTGACACGTGGGACCATTTTACTTAAACAACCATTTTACTTGAACAACTTCCATAAAATAAAAAATGTTTAAAAATCAATAATTTTGAATCTTTTCATTGCGAAAATATGAATAACATATTCAAACGGTTAGAAAAATAAATGCTAGCTATTTCATTCTGGTAACTATTTCAGGAAAATCTAAATACACTTCCCCTGATTGTATGAATTTTTTTTTATTAAATGCTCAAATAATACATTTCATGTAATTACGAGCTCACATTTCCTCTAATTATGGGCTCAAGTTAAACATTTCAATTTGGTCAACATTTGTATACGATCTAAATGACCTTTCCTTAAATATAAAATTTAATTCTATAAATGTACATCAAACATGTTTAAATATTTTGAATTACTAAATGGTTGGACAAAAAAAACAGATGCACTCCCTCTAATTATATATAGCCATCAAGATGGAAAAATATATTCTTACTATTTATGGTAAAAAACAAACATATTTAGATAATTTGAATTGGTAAATGTTTACACAAAAAAAAATGCACTACCTATAATTGTGTAAAGTTAATTTTATTAAATTCTCAGAATAATGCACTTCCTCTAACATACGAACTAAAATTAAACATTTCAACTTGATAAATATTTAGATATAACTAACATGAACTTTCCCTAAATATATAACTTAATTCAACAAATCTGCGTTCCCACTCATTATGGTCTTAAATTAAATACTACTGGAAAAAATAAAAACACATTCGAACATTTTAATTTGCTAAAAAAAATGAATATACTCTAGAATATATCAACGTACTTACAAAAAATATATGCTCGACATAATGCAAACACATTTAAACAATCCAATTTGGTTAATATTTTAATACAATAAACATTTTTGAACATCCAATTTAGTTATAATTTGGATACAATCTAATTACCTACCCACTAATTTTAATAATACATCAAAAAGGATAAATTTGGATTTTCCCAATAAATATTTTCCCCCCGTAAAATATACATGGTTAAAATAGTTTTTCTCGGCATTCCCTCGAGGCACCCACGTTACGCGCATTATAGACGATTAGTTTTCCATATTTTTTCCCTTCAAAAAAAAATTCAACCATTTTTACAAGATCCAAAAAAGAATTCATACAAGATTTGTTACATATTTTTCCAAAAAATATTTTTATCTCCAAAAAAATATTCAACAGATTTTGTAAGTTCAAAATATTTTTCATACAGAATTTTTTATAAGTTTTTTCAACAAGTATTATTCCCCCATAAAATACTCAATAATAGAAAAATATTGTTTTCCCAAAAATATTCAATAATATTAAAAAACAATTCAAATACATTTCATGCATATTTCTCTGTTTTTCTTTTCCAAATAAGTTTCCACACGGGCGCGGCGTGTCGACGCGCCAATTTCCCTAGTACCATCCTAAAGCTGAACCTATGGAGACTTTCTTAGATACATCATTGTCGCCACCATCCCACCGTTGCTACCAGTACACGTATTCCTAGCCTTACCTATAAGCCCGTTGCGAAGTCTGGTTTCCACCCTTCTCCAACCGACGGAGCAACGTGTTTGTCGAGGAAAGAGGACCCCTAGACTCACCGATATTTGATGGAGGCAAAAGAAATCGACTCCATTCATCTCTATTGGAGAGACTAGGTAAACAAAAATAATTCCCGATCCATTACTTATACGTTCTTTTAGAATCACTAGCAAAGTGCCCTTGCCCGTGCTTCGCTACGGGAGAAAGGAAAAAAACGGAGTTTCATTTTGGATTTAAATTCGTTGTCGAATTACTTGTGGATCACTTTAAAAGGGAAGAAAATGGCAATGGATTATTTGGGTCATTAAATCATTTTTAAAATTTATAACTTTGGTTCCCCTAGACAGATGATGTATTTTTGACATTTAACAAAAGGTTTCATTTTAAAAACATTTTTTAAACTTAAGTCTTGAATTATACGGCCGAATTGCATCTCTGTATTTTGATCAACTAAAACGGATGCAAAAAGGAAAAGTAATGATGCCAAATTAAACTACATGGTGAGAGCTTTGGATCGATGTAAAATTTGTTAAATTTCGAGTTGCGGTTTGAAAGTTATGAATTTACAAAGTTTAGTTTGTTGTTTGTTTATTTAAACGAAATTTAGAAAACTGGTTAATCTCGGTCGTCCGTTCGAACTTAAACGGACGCTCCAGATTGTCCAGTACCGCTTCGGTGGGTTTTTTGCGAAGAGGTCCCTGGGTTTTTCCTAAATTGCGGCTAAGTCAGTACGACGTATGCTGTGTGGACTGTGGGTGAATTTCGCAGTTTGTCAGGGGTTTTTTTTGCAAAATGGAATTTTGAACAGGTATCCACTCGGCGGTGGCAGTGGCTGTAATATGGCCGAACAGCCAGGGGCAAAACCGTCATTTTGGGGTCAGACGGCAAGAAGCTTTGCTTCCTTTTATAGTAGGTATAGATAAGGCCGCAGGAGCACTTCATCTGCTAAAGAGGGATGTAGGAGGTGGCCGCGACCGATGAGAACCTGGGGCCGGCACGTCGGCAGCGCCGCCGTGACGAGCTCCAAAGACCAACCGCTCCAGCAGCGACCTTACAGATTCACAATGCGACGGCGTCGTCCACACGCCATGGCCCATGGGACGCGGAGCTCATCACCGGCGGTGGTTAGTGCGGCGGGGGATTTTGTCCTCTTTGAGAGAGAGGGTGCTGACAACTGTGATCCACTACAATTTTACAAAACACACCAGATTTTAGAACCTGTGTGACGTTTGTGTCCTTTGACCTTTCATGTGGTGCCACCTAAGGCTGACAGTGGGGACTGTCGATTAGAATGATGGTTAGCGCTCCTAAACTGCACGATCAGTGTTTCTTGTTACGCTATTATGCAATACCGGTGTTTTTTTGATAAAAATTGGCGTCATGGTGGTTTTTTAAAATCCTATACTCAATTGTGGTGGCTTTTTGCAATTTTCTCTATATATTAAGACCATTATATATGCATGAAATGCAACAGAGAGCCTACAAACTATACCAAAAAATAAAATAAAATTGCTGACCACTTCAAGGCCGTATCTAAGTTAACACAAATTACCAACATACTCCAGCTTGTTCTCAGTTAACAAAAATTACCAGTATTACAGCGGCTGGCAAAACTAGAGTATTTGTAGATCTAGATTACTCATAGCCAGCTTATTCCAAGATAGACACAAATCACCGACAATACGTACAACAAGCAAAGCAAGAGTGTTCTTAAAAAATAGATGTATAACAAATGACATAACTTGCAAGGTAAAACATTCATCAAAGGTCGGACGCTAAGGTGACAGTTTGCTCGATCCCTAGGAATCTTGTCATGTGTTCCCTTTTTCAGGATTCAGGATCTACGAGCTTTGTGACAATACAACACTTGTTTCTCCTGTAGTAAATAGCATAAGTAAGAAGACAGAGAAATGCTTAGGATAAGAAATAAGATGACAAACACAACACTAGAAAAGGGAATAGATATGCACGGGTTTGTGTATAGTAATAGCTGCAATTTAATTATCTGAATATCAGTTGGCATACCTTTTACCATCGATCTCTACCCAAGGGACATGGCAGATGAGATGATAATCCTCTCCAGATCCAACATCACATCGTCTGCTCAGCTCCGGGCAGCCCCAAATCACAATTTTCTTAAGACAAGTGAATGTTTGAATGGCACTCGGCAGTTTCTCTATCCTTTTGCAGTCACGAATCCAGAGATATTGAAGAGAGGACCCGACAGATTTGAGGCTCTCTGCAAAACCCATTAACTTTGGAAGCTCAATTAGTGTGAGCGTACGAAGACATCCCAGGCCACTCAAAACTTCATCTGGTTCCATCAGGTCCAGTTCTTTGCAGTCTTTAATATGCAAATCCCTAAGTGCGGACAGGTTCTTCATCGCACTAGGGAGAGAAGTCAACTGTGGACATTTGGTGATGCTAAGTTCTCGGAGAGCAGAAAGGTTACCTAACTCCGGTGTCAGTGATGTTAGCTCACGACAGTAACATAAGTGTAGAAATGTCAAGGAAGACCAGCCACAAAAGCCATTTCTCAACAGAAGTTGTTGCTTTGACGTGAGGATAAGGTATGTAAGGTTAACAAGTCGATGCATATCTCTTGGTAGCTCCTCTAATCGATCGCACCGATAAAGTTGTAGTGTTTGCAGATTCGCCAAACTGCATAAAGAATCCGGCAGGAAATTTATTTTTCTATTCCATTGTAGATCCAGGTACCTTAGGTGCCTCATATTTATAATCGAATTTGGTATCTCCGCGAATTCAACTCCCGAAAATATCAAGACACGCAGAAGCGTGAATGTTGTGAACAAATCATCAAGAAAGGCTTTGCTCACAGTACCAATATTAAATCTGCTAGCAAATACTCTTGCCTTGCATGCATTTTTCAGCTGTTCAAGGAACACTGTATCCTTTGAGAAGTTCTTGCGAGACGATAACATTTTCTGAACTAACAACAACAAGCTCCTTTCTTGACACAGATAATGCTAAATCATGAACAAGATCGTGCATTTTACATGATGAAATTTCACCATCGTACTCAATAGAATGGTCTTGTAAAAGAGATCTACCAAGAAGTTCATGGAAATTTTTCAATCCAATAGTTAATGCTTTATTGCTTTCATTGCCTGCATGCAACAACCCCAGTGCCATCCAAAACATCACCAATCGATCTTTAAGAAGTTGTTGACCTTTGGGAAAGATGGATAAGCAGGAGAAACATGCTCGTAGATGTGGTGGTAGAGCATCGTAACTTAATCTTAATGCTGGCATGATACCATCTATACCTTGTTCAATATTGCACAATTTATCTTG
This sequence comes from Poa pratensis, assembly GCA_947311845.1. Taxonomy (NCBI): domain Eukaryota; kingdom Viridiplantae; phylum Streptophyta; class Magnoliopsida; order Poales; family Poaceae; genus Poa; species Poa pratensis. Next base: position 22,897,712 of record CAMZMU010000116.1, on the reverse strand, counting down.
CTTGATGCTTTCCCATTCTTCAACATCTAGACTATTGCATAATAGGGAACCCATTGTCTTCGCTGCCAAGGGAACACCAAAACATTTCTCAACAATTGACTTTCCAATGTTTAATAACTGAGGGTCCTTTTCACCATTTCCTCTAAATGCACACCGTATAAATAATTGCATGCACTCTTCCTGTGATAGTTTTGCCACATCATAGGGTTCCAAGGTTTTCACCATCAATGCAACATTTGAACTACGTGTGGTAACTATAATCACACTTCCACTACCACCGCAAGACAATAGGCATCTCAACTCTTCCCACTCAATCACCTTATCACTCCACATGTCATCCAGTACAAGAAAATACCTCTTTCCCTGTAGAAGCGCAAATAGCTTGGTCTGTAGCACCTCAAGGTTCAGTCTTTTGTGGCTTACACCAGTACCTGACTGTATTATGTCATCTAAGATCTTCTTAAGATCAAAAAAATTAGACACACATGCCCACAACTTGTACTCAAATTTGTCATTGATCTGCTCATCATTGTAAATTAATTTTGCGAGTGCAGTTTTCCCTATCCCTCCTAAACCAACGATAGGAAGTATAGATAAAGGGTATGAATCCGCAGCTATCAGTATCCTCCCAACAATATCATCTTTAGCTTCGTCCCTTCCAATAATATCTACTTGGTCAATGAATGAATGTGTGTCCCTGTTTCTACTCGTAGATGCCTGGGAATGAATTGGTTGCTCGGCTAGTCCAAATTGCACTTTGTTTATTGCAATGTCATCAAGTTTTTCACGGACTTCTTTTATTCTTTTACTCATTTTAATGGGACTAGCAAATCGGTGGCTTATGCTAGTCTAGAAACCTTTATCAACTTCCATCTGCAAAGCTTCAGTGGCCATGTCATCCAAAACATCATCTATATCATAAACACAATCCTTCAGATTGTCCAACCACTCTTCAAGGGCATTAGAAATAGACTCCTTGCGCTCAGCATCTGTAAGAACAGCACAGATGGATGCCAATGACCTTTCCAATTTGTCAATCTCCTTTTTTACTTTTCTGGCCGAATTGATCACATCTATAGCACAGCCGGTGCCAAATGACGTAGCTTTTACAAGAACTGACTGTGCGATAGCTAATACAATCACTGCGACCATAGTATCTCCCTGTGGGAAGTACATATGAGATAGTTAGGAGAATGTTAGTGCCATTTTTATAGAAAATTACATGATTGTTTGTCCGATTAAAGGGAGTACTGAGTGAAATATTTAGAGAAATGTTAGTGTCGATTCTTCAAGAAAATTACATGAATGCTTGCCAAAAAGGACCAATCTCGTATAGCATAAATTAGATCAAGCAACCAGTCGAATTTACAAGGGGGGTGAAGTCGTGGCCAAAAAGATTGCTAAATGAAGAGTGTACGAAGATACCGGGTAGTCAGATCTACAAAAGATCCCTGTCTTTTTTTTTGAGGATGAATTCATCCATGTCTTTAAACAGAGAACAGGTTGAATAAACTTAATTTACCGAAAATAAGCCATAAGCGAGGTACTTGCATCTAGTAACTGCAGAAAGTACCTGGAAATAAACTGCTAAGTTATGCGACAGCAGTACCTTGATGGAACCAGATTCGCTCCCAGTCCTAGAGAAAAATGCCTGAACGACAAAAGGGGGATGGATTCAGTTAACAAGTGAGCTAATTAGTTGACAGATCTCTTAATTAACCACCTACCTCTCTCGCATAGCTCCGGCGAAGTCCTTGAGGGAAGTCGACTCAGACTGCTCCTTCACGGCAAAGGCGATAACTTGTGAGAGGATAAGAGATTTCCCTGAAGACGATATTTTTCATTGTAACACATTGTCCGTGTGGGAATTTCTGTGGTCCTTCCGACTTACCTTCATGTGGCTCGACCTCCACCACAAATTTCCAATGGCTTTATGTGGTAACGAGCGTGTAACAGTAAGAGTATCTTTAAAGGACATGCAAAACAAAACTGCAGTCTTTTAGTACGTAAAAGTCAGCAGATTTCCAGACTGCTGAGGTCACTTTCCCATTCCAGTTTCTCTGGCATTTGAGACTAGGGATTTTCGAGGCATCTACTCCTGCCCCAAGCGGCGACCTGGTCAACGCTGGAGATGCTTGAGGGTTTTCTTCAAACTATATCAACATTTTTTGATCTGCGAAATTTTCTTTGAACACCGTGAACAATTTTTTTAGTGACATGAATTTATTAACCCTCTGAACAATGTTTGATTAGTGAACACTTTTCAACATTGTGAACAATTTTTTTAAACACGTGAACTTTTCTAACCCCGTGAACATTCATAGCATCCCCGTGTATTTTTAAAACACGTGAACTTTTTTAACCCCCTTAACTTTTTGAACAATTTTTTAAACCCAGATCGAAATATGTTTAAAAAATGTCCCCATTGAGATAGCTAAATTTCACGTATTTTTTAGAAAAATCATAGTGTTTTAAAAATGTTCACGGATACAAAATGTTTAAAATGTTCACGTGATTAATAAAATTATGCCCAATGTTCAAAAAGATGTTCACAAGGTTAAAAAGTTCACACATGATTAAAAAACTGTTCACAAATCAAATGAAATATGCCTCTCTACGCGAATAAGAAGAAGTGAGCCCAACAGAACAGATCAGGAAAGAGTTTACACTAATATAGAAAAACCACATCGGAAACGGGCCAAAACCCTCATCGAAAATGGAGAAGTGATCTGTGTCCCTTCCCCGTGGCTGATGTGAAGGTCCTCATCGGGAACGAAGACTAAAAACCATCACCGATGAGGTCTGATATTGGCTACCGTTGCCAACATATCTCCATTGCCGATGTGTCGGAATATCAGTAACGGAGATTCTGTTTTTACTCGTTTAAGGCTACAGCAGCAATACAGTTGCTACTTGACGTTTAAAATCTCGCAGCATGAGCACAAAAATGGTACCAAATCCATTCATAACGTATATAAAAATTGTCACCATTACATAGCATCCAACTATGAGTTACACATGTCTCGCTAATCCTATCATTCTCATGCCTCGCTAAGCTTAACTTTTATTGTACTCCACTCTTCTCCTTCTTTCTCAGCTAGCTGTCCGTTCTGAAATCTCAAAAATAGTCTTTGAGCTAACAAAAAACTCGAGTAGTGGTTTCATGTTTCTCCAAACCACATATGCACCATAATTGCTATACACACCCTGAAGCCAATAGTGAAAACAACTACATAGACGAATAAATTGAAAAACAAGAAACCACACCGAGCTCGCAAGCCTCCCTAGTCTATATTAAAATGTAACGAGCATATACAACGACTAGCACAATTACAGGTCTATATAGAGAGGACACAACTGTCTCACGTAACTTAAATATTTTTTATTAGATCAATGATAGAGTTTATTTATATTCTCAAAGTCTAATTTTGTTTGGACTAATGTGCTCGCTAGCTTTGGTCAAGTCGGTATGACGCACAACATGACAACTAGTTCACACATGGTAAGAGCATCTCTAGTGGATGGTGTAAATTTGGACGTGTATATCTCTATATACACCTCCATATACACCTTGCTAAATTTTATACCTCCCAGTTTTTCGGTGGAACGTGTAAATCAGGACGTACATTTTAATAATATTTCATCTACAAAATCGATGGAAGTAACAAATTAGATCACTCCTACAGTATCAAATATATTAGCATTAGCAACAATTTTCAGTTACCATCTACTCCGTACTAATCAGCACAATTTATTAAGCATGAACAATCAGTACAAATATATTAAAACTAGATATTACTATATCGATTGGAAAATAAAGTTCAGTACAAGATGTATCCGTATACGTCTACCAAAATGGAAAAGTTTCAACACGAAAGTTGTGAGAAACATCGAGATGAACATGTTCGTCAAATGATTTTTCAAATCTTCAACCGAGTGTGACGAATTTGACAAAATTCGACCAAAAACGTTCTAAACATCGGTTCAAAATTGGCAAGTTGTGATCGATGAAACTTGAAACCGAGTATGGGAATGGAACCAACTCATCAATAAGCACATATTTCGTGTACACAACTTTTCAAATCGAAGTGTATTTGTGTAGATCAAAGAGCAAGTAAAAATGGGAAAAGGGGAAAAATACACGGGCCGCCATGCTTGATTCCGTCGGATGCGCGCCGTCGAGCTCCCAGATGCGCCGCCCCCAAGCTCCAAGTTCGGCCCCAGGCGCAGCCTCGACCAGGCACGGGCGTGGATGCGTCGTGGAAGTATACACGAGGAGTACCGTCGTGGGTCGACGTGGAAACGATGCACGATGGTATACACGTTCCGCTGGGAGCCGTTTTTCGCTAGCGATGGTGTATTTGGCGTTTCCACGACCGTTTACACGAGCCACTAGAGATGCTCTAAGCCAGTAAGCACAACAGTTAAAATCTATGAATTGACCAAAAAATAATTTTTTTAACAGAATTCAAAATTTGGAAAAAGATCAAAATTGGTAAACCATTTATTCACGAAATTAGAAAAAAAATAACTACAGGAAATATAATTCTCTATATTAGAGAGTACCACGTAGACTAAAACAAATTAGATTTTGAGATCAATGTACATCGCCTTCTCTATATAGACCACGTATTAGCGCGTGGTGCAATATCGCCTATCAAAAGAATGCTTTTTTTGATAATTAACCGTTCATTGAGTGTCTATTGAAGATGTTTGTACGCAACAGAGATCAATGTACATCGTTCGGTATGCCTCACCAAGGAACATGCATCCATAGATAGTGAGATGTCTCTGGTAACATTGTCGGTTTTAAAACTTGTATTGCCGTTGATATGATACCTAGTGTTAGATAAGGAAATGACTACAACATGACATAATTATGTAACCATAGTGTGATCTATATTACTCCTTTCTTCCCCCCCCCCCCCCCCCCCCCCCCACACACACACACACACACACATCACCCTCTCCCTCCCGCATGCTCCACATCATCATTGCTTCTGCCAAATTGGGGCATTGTCACAGTACGATTAGAGACTTCCGGAGCATTATTGAAATGCTCATCAGCAGTTTACTCATGGTTTGAACTCTTTGACACCACCTCGCCACCACCGTCCATTGCCCACTATCTTAGTAAATCTCTCTAGTGGAAGATCAAAATGGTCTCATGGGTAACGCACCCTTCAATGGGCTCACGTAAGTAGAGATAGAAAAATCACTAAGGCCTTGTTTACTTCTCTCGTATTTCCACCCCAGAAAGTTTGGGGATGGGAGGGGATTTGGTGTTCACCCAATACCCTACCATCCCCTCAAATACACTTCCCAAAAAATACAATAGTATGATTTAGAGTTTTTAATCTATGAAAAAATGAGGTGATTTGTGGTGATATTTTGGGATTACACTGTCCAAACCAGGACAAGTAAACGGCCTACTTGGGATTTTTCAGGATTCGAAATAATCCCTTTCTATCCCCTAAAATACACTGGAAGTAAACAAAGCCTGACGGGTGTGCGCCGCCAAATATTGGTGAAACTAAAGCCCTATTGACGCTGCCACTGCTCAGAGGTCGAGGAGCAACTGCCCAGGAGCTCCCCGCGTCTTCCTCACCATCAGAACAATGTTAGGGTGGCAGCTCTACCACAACCTCCTCCTCCAACTTGGGAGCTTCCAAGAGCTCCTCATCCTTTCCGTATAGAGCCACCTCGTTAATCAGCCCCTTCTTCAAACACCATCCTTTCCATGCAAAATTGCAAAGGGCACAGTTGTGTGTGGGAACACGGTATGGTATGCTCGTACAAATTAAATATTCTACCATGCGGACAAAGATTACCAAATCATATAAACATTTACCACCGTTTTAATGCGTGTTCTAGCCAAACTAGAAAATCCGCATATAGGGGGTGTTTTCTCGAAAAGAGAATAACCCCGCATCTGCATCCATTGATTGATGCACAGGAAAGTCTTGGCTCCATTAATTTCTAAACCAACGACGTTGATCACTTATGAGGTCAACATGTCCAATCCCGTTGCTGGCATAAACAATCATATCGTTTACCGATCGAGGGGTCTGATGACTTGATGAGCTTGCCAGTAGTAGTATTTGTTTCGCACTCGACCTCAACTGCTTAGGGAAGAATGGCTGGCGGAGTGGAGCAAGAGCAGGGTCACGGCCGGCATGAACGGCAATATCCTCACCGACGAGCTCGTCGCCGGCCGCCCATGGACTCCACCTGGGTGGAAGTGAGGAACATCAACAGCCATGCGGCGTTCTTGGGGTACCTGTCCTCGGCCGTGACGGGCCTAGGTTTCCTGGTGTTCACCTGGACCACCGTCGTCCTGCTCGGTGGCTTCGTCTCCATGCTCAAGAAGAAAGATTTTTGGTGTCTCACCGTCATTACCCTCGTCCAGACAAAGCAGTTAGTCCCCATCATTTTCTAATTGCACGTTGCATACATGAATATCTTTGCTAGTATTTGATTGCTTGTATATGTTCATTATGCATTTGTGCCTTTTCTAGTTAGCCTCACGGTCATTACTCTCGTCTCCATGAATTTCAAACTCTTGGGTCTTGTCCCTCTTTTTTTTTTTGGGAGAAGGAAAAACTTTGTGTTTCATTGCAATAGATAGAAAGAGTTTACAACCGATGGTCTTGTCCCTCTTTTTATGGTTGTGAAGATTGCAAAGATATTTTCACTGCGAGGAGAGCAGCTCCGCCTCCGTGGCCTGATCCAGGCATCCAGCAAGTAGTTAAGCGAGTCCATGACTAGGACAAAAAGAGGGCCAACGGGTTCCCTTGGCATTGACAAATACTCTGAGAGTTGTCGCCCTAGAGAGCAGGCCACAAATCCATGCGAGCCAAAGCTCTCTCTGGAGCTAGATTGGTGAGCACCTCGAAGAGGAATTCTCAGTTCACTGTGTCAAACGCGCCTTCGAGTTGTACAATGAGCCAACGTGAAGTTGGTGGTCAAGTTCAGAGACGCCATAGACACCAGAAAACAAGGATAATCACCGTCCAGAGGTCTCAACTGTCAAAATCAGAAAACCAAATCCACAAGCAACTTATGTCATATACACATCAAATAATCAAGTTCCAGGAGAAGATAGGAGGTTTTAGCACTTAACATCAATTGTTGGGGCTTTTTTCAAGGAACAACAACCACAATTTTGTTTACACAAAACACCAGTGTAATCCGTACTTATTGCACGTAACATAGTTTGTGTAGTTAACAGACTTGTTGGGACTACTGTTAGGACAAAATCTAGGACCTTCCCGTGTCCTATGAGTTGAGAACGCGATCGATGTTCGGTTCACACTGTCGCCGGTGTCACTTCTCCCTGCCGCAGCCAGCGACCATGCCGTCGGTCCAGGTCATGTCCAATAGCTCCGCCTCGCCTTCATGGACCTCCCAGCCCAAGGAATCGAGCAGAGGAACTGTGTTTCGCCGATCCGCGTCAACCTGGGCCACAATGCCGCCCTGATTGTTGTCCTCCTCCATGGGATTCCCGTAATCGGTTTCTTGGACCGGGCCGGAGATGAACAACTCATCGACGGACCTCATGGTGGTGGATAGGCCGGCGCAGCTAACGGTGCGGTGGCGTGAGGCGAACTCAAAGTCGCTGCCATCCGTGAAGAAGTCTCAGTCCGTGGAGGGAGCGTAGTGGACAGACACGGAGGACGTTGGCGGTGAGCGGAGGATGTAGTGTGTTGAAGTGTATATGTGGATTGCCTAGCCTTTCCATCAGTTCAAATTTTTGGTTGTGTACTTGTGTTGGCCAGTGCATGAAACTTTAAGGTATATAATAGCACCTCCCCCCAATACTGGTATTTTTTTCAAAAAAAATATTGTTTTTTCCGAAAGGGGAAACTACTAAAATATGGTTTCATGGATATGGTAGTTTTCATCAGATGTATGCTCAATACGATAAGAGGCACATATAGATTTATTAATTACTGTACATCTTTTCCCTGACTGAACTGGATCATGCAACAGGGCATTTGAAGTCATTCTGGGGGAAAGCGCGCACTGAGCATTGAGCCTCCCCATGAGTTGTCAATTGCACTCATCGGGCATACATCGTAGCACGCGCTATAATGGCAGTCGTCCGATCCCTGGTGTTCATAATTGTGCTGTTCCCTATAGTAATCATCTATACATGTGGGCTGTATATTTCTACCGGGATTTCCCTGTGGCGTCTGGTACAGCATGATTACGGTGAGGCTGATGGGGATATAAGTAAAGCAAACCTGAAGCCGGCGATGGACGCCTTGTACTTGGTAGCTATGGTCCAAGGTCTGCTCTTCTTCTATAGGCTCACCTATATTTCGGCAGGAAGGAAGATTGTGAAAAAAGTGGCTGAAGAATATGAATTCGGGGATCAGGCACAAACTTCAGTTCGGAACTACTTACGCGAGACCAGGATCGGATGTGAGAAGGACCCATCGTTCGCCAATGGAAGGAACCTGGTCACATATGCTGTGGGACTCATGAAGTCGGAATCATCTGGCTGCTTTCTATCTGGGGCAAGGATCCTGGGCACGCTCTTGTGGCAGTCGACGCTCTCCGGCAGCTTACACTGATCAAACAGCTGCTGATTGGATCATCAGCATCATCTAGCCACCACCTGCTCCAGAAGCTGCTGCGCGCGTTGGATTCAAGAAGTCAATATGACAGAGAGACAAGGGAGCATGCTGCAAGGATAGTGGCGCACCTTGCTGGCGACATCCGTTTGGAGCAGTTCCCGAGAGGGATCCAGTGCATATCTTCGCTGATAGAAACATTTGAGGAATACCGTCTACTTGAGCCATATCTGCAGAGAGGCTGGCTAGTCGAGAGATATGAGCAAGACTGGAACCAGGAGGCTCTGTATCTGTTATCATCAGACAGTGATGAGTATTACCTTGAGAATGCCTACAAGGAGCTGCTGCTGCAAGGCCTTCTTATCCTCCGGAAGTTGGCAGCTGACGAGAACAATTGCAGAGTCATGAGCAATGCCAAAGGTCTACTCCACAAGATTATGGCTCCTGTCACATCCGACCTGCTCCACCACATCGATCATGGTGCATGGTCTGACATAGTAGAGAAATCACTGAAAGTGATGCGCCAGCTTGGGTCTGCTCCAGGAGAGACTGGGCGCAAGCTTCGGCGTGAGATTTCAAGCAACAAGGAAGCCATCAGCACCATGGAGAGGATTCTCAAGTGCGACCAATGCGATGCAGAGCTGCAGAAACAATCCATGGGAATTCTCACACAACTATCCATGGACAACAAAAGCAGAAGAGAATTTATCCAGATGCTGGTAGACATCTTTACTGACGATAACAAGTACAACACCAGAATGTTAGCAGGTGAAGCACTGGCCATGTTATCTTTTGAAGGTGGCATTCATGCAACAATCATCTTACAAGTAACTGGTGACTTTGTTGGTAGCCTCAGTAAAATACTTCTAAATGCCAAGAACAAGACATACAGAATTAGAGCAGCTGAAATCCTACAACATCTATGTAGCCATTACACCAAGGATGATGAATGTCTCAAGAAACTTAAGAAAGCCATGACCCAGGTTATGCCAAAGGTAATCCATATGTAAGAAATAACCATTGAATACTCGCATCAAGATTCAAAATATTTGATGTTTGGTGCAAAATAAAAGATGTATTTGAAAAAAAAAATCAAAGGGAAAAAACAACCTTTGGTAAAGACTAGTTTGATGATATATCTCTGTGATGTTACCCTAATTTAAATGTAAACCATTAACCATGTGGGTTCTGTCTTCAAAACTGATCTGCCATTAATATATCCGAAAATAAAACAGTATATCATATGCATCACATTTTCATACCCAAAATCAGAATTATGTTGATCATATAACCATATATGTATATTTTATCAGATGGTTCATGGTGCGTGCATGGGTGCGAATACATTATGACCCGTTCCAAAGTATACATATAATAAGACAATCGTCTCTTAGAATTGACTATATGCGCTTGTCAAATAAAAAAATACACTGAATGTTTGCAGGTGCTCAGCGAAATACTTCCTGGAGAAGCATCACAAACAGGAACAGTAGAAGATGGACCCAGCTTTTCCTCACCACATGCAGACATAGAGGGCCAAAATGGTGTAGCTTCAAAAGATATTGGCCTCCGCAAGAGCTCTTTCTCTCGTCAGAAAAATGATGAGCGAAACGAGGACCGCAAACTGCTGGCGGCCTTGTTATCTCTGTGTGTGACCATATGCAACATGTTCATCAGTGGAGATCAAGATTTGGCTCTTGAGTTTGACACAGCTAGCTTTCCGAGGAGACTCAGGGAGATGGTAGCTAAAAACTGTGAAACCACGGCCAGCTGCCTGAGAATAATGAAACTTACTAGCAGGATGGTCATATCAATGATGAAACACCAAAACAGTTACCGAAAGCAAGACCTTGACAGCTTGATGGAAGCACTGTCTAGTGCTTCCAAGATAATGTTTCTTCTTGATGGCTCCATGGTTTTTTCCCTCTGTGACGATGGTGAAACAACAACCAAACCTATGAGGACTTTTGCTTCCCTCGTTAAGGAAGCACAGGGAATTGTTGCTGCAAGCAAGGCACTGGAATTGGAAGTTATGGTACCACATAGCTCTGCCAATTGCGGCAAACTCCATAGATTATCTTGACCTTCCGTATGAGTTTATAAGCATTGTGTGGTTATCTGTATATTGCTGTTGGAAGTTTGCTGTGTCTTCAGGATGAAACATGAAAATCTTATAGGAGCATTCTTCATGTCCTGCAACTTCTGCTAAGCTCCAAGTTCTCTAAAAGAAAACACTACTAAATGTAATTGGCATAAAGTGGCATATGAGATATCCTACTTCTGCAATAACACATGAATAAAATCTGCCATTTCACTATATTTAGTTAATTACATTTTTTTTAAATACTGTCTGGGACGAGTTATTATCTGTAATATCATCCGTATGAGATTTCCAAAGCCTTCTAATTTTTTTAAATTGATCCCTTACATTTGTGAATCAATCCACTTGAAATATATTTTGTCACCGGTCAGTAATCGTCGTGTATGTTACAGTTGAGGAGAGAGGGAAAACTGCTAGTAGAGTAAGAGTTTTGGAATTTTTTCTAACTAAAAGTTGTATCTAGCATATCATAGCTACGTTAAACTAAAGCATACTACTATTATTGAGGGAATATTCAAACCTCAGGGCTCATAGAACCCCGAGAGCACAATCAAGATTAGACAGAATATGGGGATGATCTCTGGTGCTAAAATTCTGCATTACATGGATCTCTTAACTCCCACAGTCCCACCCTTAATTCATTTTTGGAGCCAGACATGTCAGCAACAACTTAAGTGGAAAAACAATTACGAAAAATTTAAAAATCAGAACTGGAATCCGAAATTAATAATCAGAAATAGTCAAAAGTCAATATGAAAAAACTGATTCAATAGGCAACAGATGACATGTATCTAAACTATTCTTTAAATTGCAAATTTGGAGAAAAAAAAGTGTTGCATTTTCCGTAATAGTTTATTCCTGAATAGTCAAACTGGAAAAGCAGTGGCGAAGCCCAGTAGCGAGTCCAGAATAAAATCGAGGATGGGCGCAAAAGACTAAGTCACTGTGTGGAATTTGTTGATCCACAGTACCTAATACGATATGTGGGACGGATATCACATAGGAGAACAAAACTATACGTGTGGTGGACATATAATGCTATGATCTTTGGAACATTTTATCAAACATTACCCATAATTTAGTGCATGGAAGATAATATCTCAAAGATTTTGGTGTGAACAAAACTGAGACAATCTAGAACAGAGTACAAGCATACCACCAGCGATGCATTCATTAATCCGTAATATTTACAGTATAATCTAATACATGCCACCAAATTTCCTTTACATAGTCATTTTTGCTTACTGTATAAGCTTTGTATAGCAAAGTTATGAAGCTTTAGGACGATGCAGCTGGTATTATCACCCATGCGCCTAGCAAAACCAAGAATGCGCCTCATTTGGGCTATTGGCAGTTGCACAGTTTGGCCTTACAGCAGACACGAGGCTACAACCCAATATGCGTACCCCTTCGTCACCACTCACCACAGTTAGCGATACAAACATACACGAACAAAGCTTCTTCCTGCTCTGCAAATCCATGCCTTCCGCCACTCCAGATTAGGGTATCCCAACCAGAGTGGTGGGTTGGCTGAAGCATAACAAAGTCTGCCTGCTGGATTCGTCCCTGGCGAAGCCACCTCCCGGCTACCATGCACGGGTTCGGTCTAGGAAGCTTTGTGGAAGTTATAGCAGTGCATGAGGATTTGATAGAGAGGTTCATGGGCATGCTCACGGTTCACCGGCATGGTCAGTATTAGACTTTGCCCAGGCTCCATTAATTCACAGCAGCCGGACAACTGCATTTCGGCAAATATCGCCAAAGCACTCTCACCATGTCCACACTGAGCATGTCGCGAGATCAGTGTATTGAACGTTACTCTGTCACAGTATGGCATGTCACGAAACACTCTTTCCGCCAGACTAAAAGATCCAAAACGCAAGTACAGCGCAATAAGCGCATTTCCCACGACGGTTTCAGAGCTGAACCCTTGCTTGTAAATTTGGACATGAACCAACCGTCCTTGCTCAAAAAGCTCAGCTTTAGTGCAAGCACTCAGTACTCTAGACAGAACGTAAGGCGTAGGAACAACCCCGGACCGATGCATCTGGTAGTATAGCCCAACAGCTTCTTCTCCGAGGTTATTCTGTGCATATCCTGACAACATTGCAACCCATGATACATTGTCCCTGGCAGATAGCTCCTCAAATACCTGCCTTGCCCGCCGCACAAGCCCTTTCTTCGCATACAAATCGATCAGCAGGTTGCCGACGATCCGGTCTCCTCCGATACCACACGTCATTGCCTTGGCATGGATCTCTGGAACGAGCGGCCAGTGTTTGCCGCTGCCCCTGCATGCGCGCAGGGCGCAAGCAAAGTCGACGGATCCAAGGCCCCTGCACTGTCTGACCTTGGCCGCGAAGAGCGACAGGAGCTTCTCCAGATCTTCATGCGCGAGGAATCCAGCGAGCGACTTGTGAAGGGAGGCCGCTCCACGGCGCGTCATTTCATCGAACACCTAGGGCGCGACGCGGTGGACGACATCGTCCAGGTGGTTCGCTGGTACGCGCTGGTGCTCTCACGTGCGCGAAGGAGCACGCGACACGCGGAGAGGCGGCTGCTGTGAGCAGAGTTATGAGGATCCAGTGGGCGACGTTTCAGGGTACTATTCTGTCTAGACCATCCAACGGCTGAGCTCACACTAGTTTCCGTGAAAGTCAATCTCACTATACAATCGATCGCGGGAATAGAATCTGGATCTTTTGTTCAGAGGTCTAATGTGTAGTGGTAGATTAACACAAAAAGAAATAAATAAGCGGAAATCAATTTCGGCTAGTACGAGACTCCCAATGTTTAAAAATACATTTTTAAAATGTCAAAAAGTTTTGAAAAAAATTCCGGGTGTAGCTATAAACATTTTGTTCTGGTACATAAAGTTTCAGAAAAAAGATTTTTTTTGTGGACCCTGTTAAAAAGACACAAAAAATGTCTTTTAAAAACTCATTTTGTAGCACCAAAAAATGTCTTTTTTACAAAAGTCACGAAAAATATATTTTCATCGTGAAACTTTTTGCGTGGACATAAAATATCAAGTTGAATATTCGATTTTTTTCTTGATTTTTTTTACTTTTCCAAATATTTTGTTTTTTCTTAATATGAGTAGATTCTCCTACTACCCAAAACACCGCCTCTTTAATTTTTAATTGAGAGAGTATTTGGCAGACAGAGACCTAACATATCCATATAACAGAGCCTGAGACACAACGATCAGAACAGAAACAATAGCACCACGGAGATAAGGAACTCATAATCATTTTGGTGATGATTGTCAAAGCAGAAAACTTTAAAAACGAGAGTTGTGCGAAACAAAAGAGATGACACTAGTCGTCAAAAGAATTATGGTAAGACCCACTTTCTGCGTTGAATTTGATAAAACTAATTAAAAACTCCAAACATAAATTATCTTTTGAAAAATTACAGTTGGCGGAACTTTGAATTGATTGTGTGGATATTATCACATTGCGTTTATGTGCATAATTTTGGTGTATAGCTTATCATGAATTTTACCCGCAAAAAAAGCTTATCATGAATTGAAATATTGTTGTATAGATCAGAAGGGATAAGGTGAAAGAAACGCAACGAAGGTGAACTCGTGAAGATTTACACAGTACTCCCTCCGTTTCTAAATGTAAGATGTTTTAGGTGTTATCTAGATAAATACTCAAATGAGTGAACATACACATGAAACGTGTCTAGATACATTTGTATACTTGTGAATGTGTACAAAATCTAAAAAATCTTATATTTGGGAACGGAGGGAGTACGAGCTAGCGAGTTCCACCTATTGTGTTTCCCCTCGTCCAATCTTGTCAATCATGATATGTAATTCTCTTTTTTATTTATGTTGAGACTTCTGGATTTGTGATGACCGTGTGCATCCTAACTATGAATAGGCCGGTGTAATGATTAATTTTTTTTAAATAATAAAGCTCCATTTAGAAAAAAGTAAATCTCTCGGTATACTGGCTTTTTCATGTCTTCTGTTTTCCCTACTAGAAAACGAGACGCTGCCGGGTATCAGCTGGTTGGCCGACTTGCAGAGGCTGGGGCTTGACCCCTTTTCGAAAAAAGGTGGGTTTGCTGAGTGCCAAAACACGGGCCACTCAGTAAAGACCGTGTATGCCGAGTGGGCCAGACAACACACGGCAAATAGGCCGACACTCGGTTTACGAACGGACGCCCGTGACCCATTTTGTTTTCTGCCGAGACCATGCAAAAAAGATCGGCAAAGAATGTGCCGGTGTGCCTGCAAAAAGACACTCGGCAAACTATTTTTACCAAGATTGATGTCGAGTGTCAATTGCCCGGTGTTATACTTGACAAAGAGTTTGCGGGGGCGGTTTTCGTCATTGTGGTGTATTTTTGATACCCGGCAGTTTTCGCGCTTCCAGTAGTGTGTAGCCTTCTAGGTGAATTCTTGAATATCAGGCAAACCCTCGGTAGTAGGTTCGGCAACACAACACAAATAATTTCATTCTTGTAGGTGAACAAATGATCCACACAATTAATCATGATATTTATTAGTTGGGTTAGTTTTCTTGGTATCTAAAAAGTGCGATAGTGGTCTTGTATAAGAAAGGGAGGGAGTATAAGAGTTTGGGAGGATTTCAGTGTCTTTTTTTTTTTGCGAAACACAGTATAACGTAGACGCTCACAAACACGTGCACAGACTCACCCCTAGAACGCACGTACGCACATCCTACCCTATGAGCACCTCCGAAAGACTGAGCCGGCAGTCGGGTCTTGAGATTGACGAAGTCACCACAGGCGTTTCGCTGTCGACGGGAACGTCGCCTCCCACTAAAGAATATTCTGCCTAAATGAGAAACACCAATGTCAAATCTAGAATTTGAACTCTGATGAGATAGGCATAAAACCACTCTACTAACCATCTTGCCACGAGCAAGTTGTTAAGGATTCAGTGTCTTGCTATAGATGGATCTCACCAACTAATACTACATCGCTCATAACAGGTTACAGCTTGTCAGCCACCTCATAAACAAACCAACACGATGACAGCCCTCAGCTCAATGCAGTTTTTTTTTGGGAGGGGCGACTGCACACATTAATCATCACGGGCGTCTGGCCCCGATGCCTTCTGCCGTAGGCCCATAGGTAATGCAGTTAGACGAAATTCTATATCAAATGTACTGCAGGAAGCCAGGAACGAGATTGGATCTTGACCAACAGCAAGCAATAGAATAGAGGTCTTGTTATCTACTCCCTCCATCTATAAAAGGATGTCTTAACTTTGTCTAAATTTACATGTATTTAGACATGTTTCATATATAGATACATATAAATTTGTTGTCTACGGAGGAAGTAATTCCTCCGGCCAGACTGCCTACCGCTGTAGCGCAAATGTATCTTCAAGAACGACATTAGATCTTGACCAGCAGCAAGCAGTAGAGGTCTTGCTAACTAAGTCCTCCAGCCAGACGCAACCGAAATGTCTCGCTTTCTCGCCATGGCGCATTATACAACATAATAATAGACTTTATGAAGAATATCAGAGATAGTCCGTCGTGTTTTGACTTGCCCAAGTGGCGACTGGCGTCATGCCGAATCCTCCCCTCTGATTCTCCCTTTCCAATCGGAGCTCCTCCCTGATTCTCCTTTAATCCTTTCTCTCTAGTCCTAGATCTGCTTTGCCCCATCGATTGGTTCACTAATTCCTCTAGCATCCAAAGATCCCCATTAGAGGAAAGTTCGGCCACGCAATCTTGTTCATACTCCACCGCTTTTCCTTGTAGCAGTCGATCTCGCCCTGTTGTGGCCTGTCCTCTCCATCAGTTTAGTCCGTTCCTCTCTCCCCATCTTCTAAATCACTTGAGCGGTTTCCCAACCCCGTTTCTTCGTCTGTCATTCCTGGAGCTTTTTCAGTCAAGCTCTTCAGCTGAGCGGGAAGAAGAATCAAAAGGGACAGCTAGAAGTTCCAGGAGTGCCGCTCACAGAACAGGATAAGAAGCTCCACTTTGAGTGTTAGATAATCAAGGATTTGCCGGCTGCAGCACTCTGCTTCAAGATCAAGCGGCGCCATGAGGGTTCTGGGATGGAATTGCCAAGGTATTGGCAAGAATCTTGGTAGTTCCACAGTGACCCATCTTGCTAGGATGGCGGACGCCACGAAGGCGCAGGTAATCTTCGTCTCCGAAATCAAGTCTTCCAAATTTAAACCAGCTGATCTTGTTGCTAGATTTAATATGTATGATAGCGTGGTTGTGCCTTCGAGAGGACGTTCTGGTGGCTTATGGCTAATGTGGAATGACGACTTGGAAGTTTGTGTAAATAGCTCTAATTTCTACTTAATAATTGCTACTGTTACTATTAAGTTTACTAATCAGAAGTTCGGCCTTATATGTATGTATGGCGACCCCTATCATCGTGTGACAAGTCAAATCTGGGAGCAGATTGCCATTTTTGTGTATGATAATTATAATCTGCCTTTGCTTTGCATGGGGATATGAATGAGCTTTTGTATGATATGGATAAAAGTACTCCTATTATTAATCACTCTCGTGTTAATACGTTTCATGCTCTGGTTAAAAACTGTGGGCTATTTGATCTGGGGTATAGTGGGCATGCTTACACTTGGACTAACAGGCGTTTCTCTTCGAAACCAATCTATGAAAGACTTGATCGTTGTTTAGCAAATGCTGATTGGTGTGCTTCCTTTCCGGTTACAAATGTTTATAATATGCCGTTAATTCACACAATCAGCCACCATGCTCCCATTTTGTTATCAACTGATGGCGATGTCCGTAGAATAAAGCGTAGCTTCAAATTTGAGAATTGGTGGTTAAAAGAGCAAGATTTACAAACTTATGCTAATTGTGCATGGTCAAAAACAGCTCAAAAACCTTTTACTCAAGGGACTAACAATCTAGCTCGAGCTCTTAAGGTTTGGTGCAGGAAGAAAAAACCCTTACAACAGGAGCTGACCAACCTGGAGGACCAGATCAAGCATCTGCAAATGCTGATCAAGCATCTGCAAATGCAACCTGTTGAAAAGCAAAACCATTCTTTGGAGAACTCGCTGGCCACCAAGTATGAGCAAAATCTAACGAAACTAACTGACTTTTATATGCAGCGAGCAAAGAAACAGTGGATCAAAGATGGAGATAGGAATACATCCTTTTTTCATAGGGCTATTCTCAAGCGCAGGAGAAGAAACACTATTGTATCCATCAAAGATGAAAATAATATTATTCAACACATGCCAAGTCAGATCAGTAACACCTTTGTGAATTATTTCAGGCACATATTTGCATCTTCCAATGTCAACTTTGGCAGGCCTTTCATAGCTTCGCAGCTTCCCTGTACCAATGATGATTACACCTACTCGATACCTGACAAGCAAGAGCTTTGGGATGTCCTCCATGAGATGAAGAAGAATGCGTCTCCAGGACCGGATGGCTTCAACGTTGAATTCTATCTTTGTAACAGCGCAAAGTTTGAGAACCTGACAACCTGAGTAAAATTTTCACTTTTGCTTTCCTTCATTGCATCATGGCATCCATATTCATTGCTAAACACCACACTAATTGGTTTGGCACCACCTAAAAACAAAATGCCAAACTTACTTTAACCAATCTCGAATCAATGAAAGCACTCAAACTTGCAAAACAAAGTATCTCGACATCTTATATTTGTCAAGAAAGTTCCAAGAGTTAAAAAGTATTACTTTGCACTTCCTCTAAAAATTACTAAAGGAGCAACATTTCGAATTTAGCAAAATGCCCTACTCCAACCCTTCTAAACAAAAGTGGTCCAGACTATTTTAGTTTGGGACACCAATTTTTGTGGAGTAATTAAAGGCTAAGGGGAGCTTCCCCGAATTTTGTCATAATTTTTGAAGATGTTTAAGTGCCTCAATTAAATGATTAAAGTCACAGGTTTTTAAAATTAAAACTGGAAAGGACCTATCCGTGAGGGGAACAAATATTCCAGGGGGTTTTCTGGAAAATGGTCGTCTCTCTCCTTCCTCCTGTAGCCATGCCGCCGTGCCGCGCGACGCCCACGCCGGGCCCCCTCTGCTCTGCCCTTCCTCTGCGAGGAGAGCACGCCATCGAGCACCACCTGCTCAACCACTCCCTCCCCGATATTTTTCTCTTCTCTCTCTCTCTGCTCCTCACCGAGCCGCCATGGTCGCCGAGATCCGCCGCCGCCTCGCCGTCGCCTGAGGCTGCCCCGAGCCAATCCAAGACCGTAGGAAGCTTCGCCGCGTCGCCTTCTACCTCTCCGCCAGAGGAATCGAGCTGGGGCGCTGGGAATCGAGCTCTCCGTCCGCTACTCCGCCGTTGCCGTCTGAGCACGCCGCGGGCGAGTTCGTCGCCGTCGAGCCACCTCCGACCTCGCCGTCTCCTCCTACTCGCTCAGGGTGAGCTGGCGAACATCCCCGTGCCCTCCTTTCGTTCGATTGTAGTCCGTAGCTTGAGTTCGTAGAACCTCTCCGTCGAACTGGAAAATCCGGTGAAATTCCCGGAATTTTCTGGATTTTATTCCGGATTAAGGAAATGGCTACTGGACTCAACCGTTTTCACCCGGTATACGCCCGGAATTGGCCCGGAAATAATTCCGGATGTTTTTCTCCGGTGCCAAACCCGGAATTATCCGGACCTGAAGCCGGATTGCTCCCGGTACCAGACCCGGAATTTTCCGGACTTTAATCCGGATACTCCAATTTAACCTGTTTCAGCTGGAATGCAAATCAATCTTCCGCTCACTCTTAGTACTTGTTACAAGAATGGTTTAACCACCTAAACCATGCATCTTTCATAATATGATCATGTCATTCATATGCAAGTTAACAATAGGTTCATCTATTCCAATTAACAGGTAAAGAGGCTACTTTACTTAACTCCACGGTGTACTCGAGATGTGTCCTTATCGCCTCCGAACTCAGTTTAAGTTGAATAGTTGAATCATCCTCCTCTCGGGGATTTAAAATGTCATGTCATCATGTGTTTGCGCATTGCATTTATGAAGCATGTGTGGTGATTGATTGTCTCTTCCCGTGTTTTATGCTACGATAGATCAAGGAGCTGGGGTTACACCGCAATACCCCGACGATCCGTACTACCAGCACGTTGAGCAAGGCAAGCGTAATCCCCCCTCTGAGCATGTCTTATCCTATATTTCCGCAAATATTTTCTAGTCTATAATATTGCATGCGGTTCCAAATGTGAATTTTGATCGGATTAGAGTATCCTATAGTTGCATTAAGTTTCCGATGCCAATACATGTTTCCCTCCTATTATCCATAGGTTTGTATTGTTCGCCTGAGATACTTAACTATGCAATGTTGATGCTTAGCCATGCTTAGTTAAGTGTTTATTTGTCCGATGGATACCTCATGTTGGAAACAGGTGATGAAATGTTCGGTTGATGGTGGAGAAATTGTGGAGACAGGTAATAAAATGCTTAAAGGTGGGGATGAGAGGCCACTTTGGTATAGTGGTGTTTTGTCTCGCTCTCGCTGCCTAGGTGCGAGTTCTTTACCTCTTGAACCAAGAATGAGCGCGCTTCCATTCAGTGGGGTATATGGAGCCCTCGTCGACCAACTAACTTGCGGAGGGCTAGCCGAGGGTCCTCTAGTTCGGCTTCCATTTGCGCGTGCGTTGAGATGGTGGCCAAGACTGAGATGAGGATGGTGGTGTCTAGGAAAATAAGTGGCCGCGGGCAGGGTGTTGGAGGTACTGAACCTGTCCTACCGCCACTGATGATCCTGGGTTAGTCTCAAGCAAGGTAAAGGTTGTAACCGTTCCCACTCAGCCGGCTTTCCCCGGAAGAGAGCTAAGCGTAGGCAATGAGCCGGGCGGTACCGAAGGTAAACACAGTGCACCCCTGCAGGGTTAAATCTTTTCGAAAAGCCGTGTCCACGGTTATGGACACTTGGGAAAGGACGATAAGACCATAGAATAACTTGAACGGAATGATTAAAACCTGAGTACTAAAGGTACTACTCAAGAATGCAAGGTTAGCTTCCTCGAGGGTGATTCGGGGAGGTGCCTTTGTAGAACAGGTACAGTGTGATGGTGGTTGATGATGAGAAAGGTGATCAAAGAAAAGAGTTACTTCTTACCCCTCTTTGAAAATATCTGATTAGTCGATGCCATTGAGTTATGTTTCTATAAATAAAATCAGCTTTATGCAAAACAGCCATAAAACTTTGAAAGCCTCATCGAGCTAAAGCTCTATATTTAATCTTGCGAGTTCGTCGAACTCAACGTCGTTTTTTGTTTCAGAGGAGGACTTCACCGACCTCGAAGGTGGGTTCTTTGTGGACGTCGACGAGTAGTCTGGGGTTCCCAGGTGGCAGCTTGGGACATCCCGGAACAGCTGGCGCTTGAATGTTTATCTGTAGGCCTCTTAGGCCATAATTTGGATCTTGTTGTTTAGAACAACTAATTCGCTTCCGCATGTTGTAATGTTGGGTCTGTGACCTCTGGTTGTAATTTGCTATCTTTCTCTATTATAAGAGTTGAACTATAATGATTTGTGTCGTAGAGTCTGTGATGTGCCAGTTGTTCCACAAGTCTTGATCTCTCTATTATGCATTGAGTTGTGCCTGTGTTAAGGCATCAATCGGGGTGTTGCGTTGCCGATGATCCATTCCGAGCAACGCCTGCCAAAGGTTTTGGCCGGGGATTGGTAAACCCGTAACCTCCGGTTGTATCGCTTAACCGGTGACACACAGCATCACTGTATAGCAGTCGGGTCGGGGCGCCACAAGTTGGTATCAGAGCAGTACTGCCTGTAGGAAACCCTTCTACTGGTCGACGTTGAGTCTAGTGTTTGTGAAAATATTTTAACCTAAAAATGAGTTGTGAAAACCATCTTAGGATTCTTTTTACTCCTTATCTGGTTACCTCTAATCTCGGAGCAATCTTACCTCGATTTGAGTTAAAGTTTTACTCCTCGTGATCTGTTTTTAAGTAAAAGATAGAAACGGGTTGGGTTCTACCTTTAGTGTTATGTGTCCGGTTGCTCCCGCTGCGTTACAATCCGAAATCAACTCAGATGTTTCTAGCGAGTATGATCACTTATTCCTTGTTGGGTTTTAACCCAAGGACTTGAACAGAAGGTCCCGGATTGTGCCAACTAGAGTGTGTTGAATCACGTGGTTTCTTAACTATTTGAATCTCACGCTAGTAGTACATGATGCTGATCTTTGACCCAAGTTCTATCTTGTTGATCTTGTTAGTTGTTACACAAAGTATTATCGTCCCTAGTCTGTGTACTTGAGTAGACGCTAATGCTATTGTTTCAACCATTCGGAGGAAGATACTAACTGTGTCATTGTAAATTCTCCAGAATGGCTCGAGGAGGCCGTGGTAACCACAATGATGAGGAACCACCGCCACCACCCTCGATGGCTCAGGTCTTGATGGCCATTGAGGAAAACCGCGGGCGCAATGAGCGTTGCTTGAGCAGTTGGTGCAGCAGAATGCACAGAGGAATGGCTGCAACACTCTCACTGAGTTCCTGCGCTCGCAGCCACCCACCTTTGCTGATGCTAAGGAGCCACTGGAAGCTGATGATTGGCTTCGTGCTTGGAGCGCAAGTTCTCCGCGCTGCATGTCCCAGTGGCCGAGCAAGTCAACTTTGCCACCTACCTCTGGTTGGTGCAGCTGGCTGTTGGTGGGAAAGCCATGTGGCTTGTTTCCAGCCAACCATGTCTTCACTTGGGCTGATTTCCGCACTGCCTTCCGTGCGGCTTACATTCCTCCGCCGATCATGGATTTGAAGAGGAGGGAGTTCCTGGATTTGCAACAGGGACGTATGGACCTCCGCACTTATGGTTGTGAATTCAACCATCTCTCTCGTTACGCCCCAAGGGACGTGACCACTGATGCTGACAAGCAAGAGCTGTTCCGCAAGGGTCTCGCCGCAGCTCCGCTATGAGTTACTGCCCTTCAAGTTCCAGACCTACCAGGAGCTGTTCAACCAGGCTCTTACTCTTGAGCAGGGTAGGAAGGAACTCGAGGCTTCCAAGAGGCCAGCACACGGGGACCACCAGAGTTCCTCGGGTTCTGAGAGCAAGAAGCGCAGGGTGTTTGTTCCCTACAGCGCTGTGCCGTGTGCTCCATTCATGCCGAGGGCCGTGGGATACAGGCCACCACCTCCGCGCCCACTACTTCGACATTTGGGTCGAGCGGAGTGGTATCGTCCTCAGCTACCTGCTCCACCTGGACTCACCTGCTACACCTGTGGCCAGGCTGGCCACTACTCCAGGGAGTGCCCCCAGAAGGCACCTATCACGGGAACTCCTGCACGAGCCCCTGCCACACCAGCTGGCAAGGCTGGACCTATTGTGCGTGGTCGCCTGAACCACGTCTCTGCTGAGCAAGCTGAAGAGGACCCCGGCGTCCTTATGGGTGAGCTACGAATCAACAACAATCTTGCTACAGTTTTGTTTGACTCTGGAGCATCGCATTCATTCATATCCATAGCTTTTGCAAAAGACCACAAAATACCGTTCGAGAAAATGAGCGTCCCTTGGTGATCTCCACTCCTGGCTCCAAATGGCAAACCGATGGGGTTACTCCTGAGTCCAGATTACCATCGGTTACTTTCCTTTCCTTTTGTTTGGTAGCTCTGAAGTCAAATGGCATTGATGTCATACTGGGCATGAACTGGCTAGCCAAATACCGGGCTAATCTCGACTGTGCTGCCAAGACCATCACCGTGACCACCTCTTCCGGCGACACTGTTGAGTATTGGTCTGCACTGTCAAGACCTCCATCTTCATCATACCCAACTCACCCGAGATCCTCCTTTGCTTTATGGAAGGCGAATCCCCTCCTGAAATCCAGGACATACACGTGGTGTGTGACTTCCCGGATGTGTTCCCGGAAGAATTGCCTGGCATGCCTCCTGACCGAAGTGTGGAGTTTGTCATAGATCTACTTCCCGGTACTGCTCCGATTTCCAAGAAGCCCTACCGTATGCCGGTGGAAGAGTTGGCTCTGTTGAAAGAGCAAATTGATCAGCTGTTAGCGAAGGATTTCATTCAGCCTAGCAGTTCACCTTGGGGTTGTCCGGTACTCTTTGTCAAGAAGAGGGATTCTACCGTGCCTCGTCTAGTCTCTGACTATAGACCGTTGAATGCGGTGACAATCAAGAACAAGTATCCTATTCCTCGCATCAATGATCTGTTGGATCAGTTAGCTGGTGCAACGGTATTCTCCAAGATGGATCTGAGGTCAGGATACCATCAGATCAAATCAGAAAGGAGGATATTCCAAAGACGGCATTTGTTACTCGCTATGGCTCATATGAGTATACCGTCATGTCCTTTGGTCTCACCAATGCTCCAGCTACTTTCATGAGGCTCATGAACTCCATCTTCATGGATTATCTCGACAAGTTTGTCGTCATTTACATCGATGACATCCTCGTTTATTCCAAAACCGATGAAGAGCATGCCGAACATCTTCGGTTGGTTCTGACACGACTTCGAGAACACCGCCTCTATGCCAAGTTCTCCAAGTGTGAGTTCTGGTTGGATAATCTTGTCTTCCTTGGTCATGTGATATCCGCTAATGGTGTGGCTGTCATTCCCGACAAGATTCAGTCCATTTTGGATTGGAAAACTCCAATGTCAGTCAAGGACATCGTAGCTTTCTCGGATTGGCAGGTTACTACCGCCGATTCATCGAAGGTTTCTCCAAGATAGCCAAGGCTCTGACTGACCTTCTCAAGAAGGATAAAAAGTTTGTATGGACGGCCGAAGCTGAAGAGAGCTTCAAAACACTGAAAGCCAAACTCACGTCCGCTCCTGTGCTTGTCCTGCCGGACACAAGCAAGGATTTCGTCGTCTTCTGTGACGCCTCTCTGCAAGGCTTGGGTTGTGTACTAATGCAAGATGGCCATGTGGTGGCATATGCTTCTCGCCAATTGAAGCCGCATGAGCACAACTACCCAACTCATGATCTAGAACTTGCCGCGGTGGTCTATGCTTTGAAGCAATGGAGACCATACCTGTTTGGTAACCGTTGCGAGATTTTCTCGGATCACAAGAGTCTGAAGTACCTCTTCACCCAGCCGGATTTAAATCTCAGGCAAAGGCGTTGGTTGGAGTTAATCAAGGACTATGATGTGAGTCTGAACTATCAACCCGGCAAAGCAAACGTCGTGGCTGACGCGCTAAGTCGGAAGTCTTATTGCAACAACCTGATGGTTGAGAAGGCTCAACCTGCTCTTCATGAAGAGTTCGCCCGTTTGAACCTGGAAATTGTTCCCTCGGCTACCTTGCAAATCTGGAGATCAAATCTACTCTTGTAGACCAGATTAAGGATGCTCAAAGCAAGACGAGGGTATTCTGAAATAAAAAGAACATTGCTAGCGGAAGGCCAAATGTTTCTCGGAAGATGAATCCGGAGTTTATTTTGGTGACCTCTGGTAGTGCCAAAGAACCGGAATTTGAGGGAGCTGATCCTACAAGAAGCTCATGAATCACCTCTCTCTATTCATCCCGGTAGTACCAAAATGTACCAAGACCTTCGACCACAATTCTGGTGGACTCGGATGAAACGGGAAATTGCCAAGTATGTTGCTGAATGCGACACCTGTCGACGGGTAAAGGCTGAACATCAAAGGCCTGCCGGCACTCTCCGCCCTATTGCAGTCCCGAGTGGAAATGGGATGAAATTGGTATGGACTTCATCACCGGGTTTCCCCGATCTCAAAAGGGCAACAATGCAATCTGGGTAATCATTGATCGACTGTCCAAGGTTGCTCACTTCCTACCAGTCCGTGATGATATACGGGCAAGTCAACTTGCTGATTTATATATGGCTCGTATTGTTCCATTGCATGGGGTCCCTCTGAGGATCATATCGGACCGTGGAAGTATCTTTGTATCCAAGTTTTGGCAGAGTTTCCAAACTGCTATGGGGTCCCGTCTCAACTTCAGTACCGCCTACCATCCTCAAACTGATGGTCAGACCGAAAGAGTGAACCAAGTGTTGGAAGACATGCTTAGGGCATGTGTAATCTCTTTGGCAAGGGTTGGGAAAAGTATCTCCTTTCGCGGAGTTCTCCTACAACAATAGCTATCAAGCTAGTCTGGGCATGGCTCCATTCGAGGTTCTATATGGAAGAAAATGCCGCACTCCTCTAAATTGGTCCGAGACCGGAGAGAGAGCACTCTTTGGTCTGGATGTGATCAATGAAGCTGAGGAGAAGGTCAGAATCATAAGAGAGAATCTGAAGATTGCTCAGTCTAGGCAGAAGAGCTACTATGATAAGCACCATCAGGAAATTCACTATGAAATTGGTGATAAAGCTTATCTCCGCGTCTCTCCCCTTCGTGGCGTTCGCCGCTTCGGTATCAAAGGGAAATTGGCCCCTCGCTATGTTGGCCCTTTCACCGTTCTGGCCAAGCGAGGAGATCTTTCTTATAAGTTGGAATTACCGGTCGTCTTCCCAAATGTACATGATGTGTTTCATGTCTCCCAACTTCGCCGGTGTTTCAAGGATCCTATCCATGGAGTCAATCATGAGGAGCTAGATCTCCAGGAAGATCTCACTTATCGCGAGCATCCTATTCGTGTCCTGGATGAAGCCGAAAGAAAGACCCGTAACAAGACTACCAAGTTCCTCAAAGTTCAGTGGTCTCACCATTCCGAGGAAGAAGCAACTTGGGAAAGAGAGTCTAGCCTTCGTGAGGAGTATCCCGACTTCTTTCCGCAATCTTAGAATCTCAGGACAAGATTCCTGTAAGGGGGGTAGATTTGTAACAGCCCAAAGTTTGAGAACGTGAAAATTTGAGTAAAATTTTCACTTTTGCTTTCCTTCATTGCATCATGGCATCCATATTCATTGCTAAACACCACACTAATTGGTTTGGCACCACCTAAAAACAAAATGCCAAACTTACTTTAACCAATCTCGAATCAATGAAAGCACTCAAACTTACAAAACAAAGTATCTCGACATCTTATATTTGTCAAGGAAGTTCCAAGAGTTCAAAAGTATTACTTTGCACTTCCTCTAAAAATTACTAAAGGAGCAACATTTCGAATTTAGCAAAATGCCCTACTCCAACCCTTCTAAACAAAAGTGGTCCAGACTATTTTAGTTTGGGACACCAATTTTTGTGGAGCAATTAAAGGCTAAGGGGAGCTTCCCCGAATTTTGTCATAATTTTTGAAGATGTTTAAGTGCCTCAATTAAATGATTAAAGTCACAGGTTTTTAAAATTAAAACTGGAAAGGACCTATCCGCGAGGGGAACAAATATTCCAGGGGGTTTTCTGGAAAATGGTCGTCTCTCTCCTTCCTCCAGAAGCCATGCCGCCGTGCCACGCTACCGCGCGACGCCCACGCCAGGCCCCCTCTGCTCTGCCCTTCCTCTGCGAGGAGAGCACGCCACCGAGCACCACCTGCTCAACCAATCCCTCCCCGATATTTTTCTCTTCTCTCTGCTCCTCACCGTGCCGCCATGGTCGCCGAGCTCCGCCGCCGCCTCGCCGTCGCCTGAGGCTGCCCCGAGCCAATCCAAGACCATAGGAAGCTTCGCCGCGTCGCCTTCTACCTCTCCGCCAGAGGAATCGAGCTGGGGCGCTGGGAATCGAGCTCTCCGTCCGCTACTCCGCCGTTGCCGTCTGAGCACGCCGCGGGCGAGTTCGTCGCCGTCGAGCCACCTCCGACCTCGCCGTCTCCTCCTACTCGCTCAGGGTGAGCTGGCGAACATCCCCGTGCCCTCCTTTCGTTCGATTGTAGTCCGTAGCTCGAGTTCGTAGAACCTCTCCGTCGAACTGGAAAATCCGGTGAAATTCCCGGAATTTATTCCGGATTAAGGAAATGGCTACTGGACTCAACCATTTTCACCCGGTATACACCCGGAATTGGCCCGGAAATAATTCCGGATGTTTTTCTCCGGTGCCAAACCCGGAATTATCCGGACCTGAAACCGGATTGCTCCCGGTACCAGACCCGGAATTTTCCGGACTTTAATCCGGATACTCCAATTTAACCTATTTCAGCTGGAATGCAAATCAATCTTCCGCTCACTCTTAGTACTTGTTACAAGAATGGTTTAACCACCTAAACCATGCATCTTTCATAATATGATCATGTCATTCATATGCAAGTTAACAATAGGTTCATCTATTCCAATTAACAGGTAAAGAGGCTACTTTACTTAACTCCACGGTGTACTCGAGATGTGTCCTTATCGCCTCCGAACTCCGTTTAAGTTGGATAGTTGAATCATCCTCCTCTCGGGAATTAAAAATGTCATGTCATCATGTGTTTGCGCATTGCATTTGTGAAGCATGTGTGGTGATTGATTGTCTCTTCCCGTGTTTTATGCTACGATAGATCAAGCAGCTGGGGTTACACCGCAATACCCGACGATCCGTACTACAGCACGTTGAGCAAGGCAAGCGTAATTCCCCCTCTGAGCATGTCTTATCCTATATTTCCGCAAATATTTTCTCCACTATAATATTGCATGCGGTTCCAAATGTCAATTTTGATCGGATTAGAGTATCCTATAGTTGCATTAAGTTTCCGATGCCAATACCTGTTTCCTCCTATTATCCATAGGTTTGTATTGTTGGCCTGAGATACTTAACTATGCAATGTTGATGCTTAGTCATGCTTAGTTAAGTGTTTATTTGTCCGATGGATACCTCATGTTGGAAACAGGTGATGAAATGTTCGGTTGATGGTGGAGAAATTGTGGAGACAGGTAATAAATGCTTAAAGGTGGGGATGAGAGGCCACTTTAGTATAGTAGTGTTTTGTCTCACTCTCGCCGCCTAGGTGCGAGTTCTTTACCTCTTGAACCAAGAATCAGCGCGCTTCCATTCGGTGGGGTATATGGAGCCCTCGTCGACCAACTAACTTGCGGAGGGCTAGCCGAGGGTCCTCTAGTTCGGGCTTCCATTTGCGCGTGCGTTGAGATGGTGGCCAAGACTGAGATGAGGATGGTGGTGTCTAGGAAAATAAGTGGCCGCGGGGCAGGGTGTTGGAGGCACTGAACCTGTCCTACCGCCACTGATGATCCTGGGTTAGTCTCAAGCAAGGTAAAGGTTGTAACCGTTCCCACTCAGCCGGTGTCGGGGAATACTTTCTGGTTAACCCGCGGCCCAGTGCGACTTAACTTACTCGCACGGACGAAGGCCCACTTGGGAGCAAGCCCAATATTGAACCGCCATAAGGGGAAAGATCTAGAAGACATATCCCGGAGGACGTGAAGACCAAGTAGTCTCCGAGTAGGCCTCTGTGGATGTATTCCTTATGGGGAAGTTTCCTTTTGTAACCTAGCGAGCCTCTGTGTATATAAAGAGGACTCGCAGGACTTAGAGCGGGTCAAGCTATCAAGCCCTAAACCCTAGCTCATACGGCGAGTACCAGATCGGATCGCCTCCATTGTAACACCTCGATTATCATATCAATACCAATCTAGGGTAGGCAGGAAGTAGGTCTTTTACCTCACATTGAGGGGGCCGAACCTGGGTAAATCTGTGTTGATCTTTGTTCCTGCGATCCCAAGCTCGGAGATGCTTGACTCGCATAATCCCACACCTACGAAGTCATCTATGACACCTGACGTGACAAACCCACGACAGTTGGCGCCCACCGTGGGGCCTGCGGTCAAGAGCGTCACGTTCCGCGCAGGATCCATGAAGGGAGCTGAAGATCTTGTTGTTGGCCGTATCATCACGGTCAATGGCACACCCCTCATCGACGATTCAAGCTGGGGGCCGGAAGCAGATTATTTGGAGACCGGCCACGTCATCCCGTTCGGATCCATCAACGTCTTCGTCGGCTTCATCGGTGGCAGGTCCGTTAGATCGGTCCAGGAAGGCGATTCAGTAGAAGAAGTCGCCGATGACGGGGAAGAATCCGTGGAAAGCATGGACTCGCAAGAGTTTGGGTCCATCATACCTGCCTTTGAAGAAAGTTGCTGGGGTTACCCACCAGAAATCACATCATCACCAGATCAAGAGATGGCACAAGTCGCGGTTTACATGGCCGGAGGAGCAGGTGCATCAGGAACTGCTGGAGAAACCGAGGCATCGGCACCCCCAAGCAACCCACTTCTTGTCCCTGTGTCAGCCACGAACGCCCCCTCCGTGCAACAGAAATTGAGGCCGCCAGGGCCGAGCTCCTGTATGAGGTTCGAAGGATGGAAGAAGAGCGCCGCAGGCTCGATCAGATAAACCAAGGAATCCAACAGGAGCGGCAGAGAGTAGCCGCGCTGGCTGCGACTCAACAACAGGTTGACCCGCAAACACAGCTGCGCGCGACTCAACCAACAGTGGAAATCCCGCTCACTCCAGCCGCGGGACGGGAATCCAGACGACTGCGGAAGGAAGGGTACCAACAAATCAAGAGACCCAGCAACAACCAAGGAGGTTTCACACCCCACAGGGCCATTACCAGAACCCTGTCGATAATATGTATGCTGCGGCTAATATCTTGACTCAGATGGTACCAACAGGCGATGACCCGGTCAATGCTGAGGCGCGGCGCGCGATTCAGATGCTAAGTACGGCAGTCCTGCAACAAGCCAATAGGGCGGAAGCCGAAGCACAGCTGCCCCTCGTACCAGCCAATCACAGGATTACAGCAGAAAGAAGCGTCCAGAGCAGGCCACCAGAGGACGTGTCAGGAGTCGCACAGAGGCAGCAGGAGCAAGTCGCAGAAGCGCAGGCGAATGCACCATTGATGCAAAAGCGGCCCGCAGATAACCCCGCAGGCGCGCCCACAGCCCTGTCCTCGCGACTCAAGGGACCGGCGTGTTTCACTGAGAGGATCAGATCGGAACCTTTTCCTGAAGATTTCAAAGGGCCACGCAAGGTGGCAAACTATAACGCCAGCATGGATCCAACCACTTGGCTCAACAATTACGAGATGGGCATGAGCATCCTAAACGCATCTGAAGAGATCTGCGCACGCTACCTAAACATGATGCTAGAAGGAGCAGCGCACATATGGCTGCAAAATTTGCCTCCCAACTCTATAAATACTTGGGAGGAACTGAAGGATGCCTTCATTAAGAACTTCCAAGGAACTTGCAAGCGACTCTGCAATATAGAAGATTTAGAGCGTTGTGTCCAGAAGGAAGGCGAGTCAAGTCGCCATTGGATGAAAAGGGTGGCAGAAATAATACACTCCTCAGATAATATACCACCAAGCTCAGCCGTCCTGGTGATGGAGAAAAACTGCAAGTTTGAGCCGCTGATTCATAAGCTGGGTCGCATGAAGGATAAAGTCAAGAGCCTCAGCGAGGTGATGGCTGCGGCTAACAAATATGCCAGCTCAGACAAAACCAGAGACGCGTCAGACGGAGAAGAAGAGGAGGTTGCTGCAAAAGGAAAGAAAAACTCCAACAAGCCCCAGCAGCAGCAAACGAGCCACAACAACACGAGTCAAAACAAACGCAAAAGCGAAGATGGTCACTCAGGGCTCGTCGCCAATACGCGTGGAGGATTCAGAGGCCAGCGTGGAAGGGGTCGAGGATACGGCTCCCGTCCAATCAATATGCAAGAAGTTTTCAACCGGCCATGCGACCTTCATGCGACAGGTGATGGACGGCCAGCGGACCATACCAAGGCGCAATGCCATTATTACAAAAAGTGGAAAGAAGAGAGCCAACACAACGGGGGGAATTCCCATGAAGGAAACCCTAGTGCGGCTCATAACACAAACATTGGGCAGCACGGCGCGAGTAACCCCAGGCAGACGGGGCAGTATCACACAATAGTTATCGATACCTCCAAAAGAGAAGAGAAATTGAGCCGGAGAAGTCAGCAGGTGAACGCCGTGATACCAGCAACACCCGCTTGGTTAAGGTGGTCAGAATACGCGGTAACCTGGAGTCGCGACGACCACCCGCCACAGGTACGGGAACCTGGCAAGTTGGCACTGGTTGTGGCACCATACGTTGCAGGATACAAGCTGACCAAAGTGCTTATGGATGGAGGAAGCAGCATTAATATCTTGTACTACGATACTTTCCAGCGTCTAGGACTCAAGGATTCCAGCCTGCAGCCCACGTCAACAGTATTTCACGGCATTGTCCCAGGAAGGTCCGCACGGCCAGTGGGGAAAATAACCCTAGGGGTAACTTTTGGAACAGAAGAGAACTTTAGAAGTGAATTCCTAAGCTTCGAAGTGGTAAAATTCCAAAGCCCATATCACGCCTTGTTTGGAAGAACGGCCTTTGCTAAGTTTATGGCCAGGCCATGCTACGTGTACCTACAGTTGAAGATACCAGGACCAAAAGGGGTCATCACAGTGTACGGAGATAGAGAAAAAGCAATAGAATGTGAGAAAGGAGATGCGGCTTTCGCAGAATCCGCCTGTGCCGCGGAAGAACTAAAAGGTTATAAGTCGCAGGTGGACCCAAACGATATGAGTGTGGTTACCACGCCATCTGCCGAGCCACCAATGAAATTCAAAGCGGCCCAGGACACTAAGCAGATAAATCTTGTTCCTGGCGACTCATCCAAGCAAACTAGCATTGGAGCACACATGGAAGAAGAGCAGGAGAAGGCCCTCGTCGCTTTTCTCCAGGAAAATAAAGACATCTTCGCATGGAAGCCGTCAGATATGCCAGGGGTACCAAGAGAATTAGCAGAACATAGCCTCAAAGTGAACCCTGCGGCTAAACCAGTGAAGCAGCCACTACGGCGTTTTCATGATGACAGGAGAAAGGCAATAGGAGAGGAAATAGCTCGCTTGCTGGCTGCAGGATTCATCACAGAGGTATACCATCCGGATGGGTGGCAAATCCAGTATTGGTTATGAAAAAGAACGGTACGTGGCGAATGTGCGTTGATTACACCAGTCTTAACAAAGCTTGTCCAAAGGATCCATTTGCTTTGCCAAGAATCGACCAAGTAATTGATTCAACTGCTGGGTGCGAGCTGTTATGCTTTTTGGACGCCTATTCAGGCTACCATCAAATCAAGATGAAGAGGAGGACCAAGAAAAGACGTCCTTCATCACACCCTTCGGAGCTTTTTGTTACGTCAGCATGCCCTTTGGGTTGAAGAACGCAGGTGCGACTTACCAAAGATGCATTCAGAATTGCCTACATGAGCAAATAGGTCGCAACGTTCATGCCTACGTGGATGATATTGTGATTAAATCGCAAGTTAGCCAGGATCTTATTGGTGATCTGGCAGAGACATTCACAAATCTCAGAAAATACAACATGAAGCTCAACCCCACAAAGTGCGTTTTCGGAGTACCAGCAGGAAAGCTATTGGGATTCATAGTATCAGAAAGAGGCATTGAGGCCAATCCTGACAAGATAAAGGCCGTGATGGATCTCCAAAAGCCAGAAAAGATAAAAGATGTACAGCGGCTTACTGGTTGCGTAGCAGCTTTGAGTCGCTTTATATCAAGATTGGGAGAAAAGCACTACCTTTGTACAGACTGTTGAAAAAATCAGACACCTTCGTTTGGGACGCAGAGGCCGACGAAGCTCTGACAGCCTTGAAACATCAATTGACGAATGCTCCAGTTCTGGCGGCTCCAAAAGATAAAGAGCCAATGCTACTATACATAGCGGCAAATTCCCGCGCTGTGAGTGCTGTCATGGTTGTGGAGAGACAAGAAACGGGAAAGGAATACCCTGTCCAGAGACCAGTATACTACGTGAGCGAAGTCCTCACAGCTTCCAAACAGCGTTACCCACAGTGGCAGAAGTTGGTGTTTGGAGTGTTCATGGCGAGTCGCAAGCTGAAGCACTACTTCCAAGAGCATCCAATAACTGTGGTGAGTTCAGCACCATTGGCAGATATCATTCGTAATCGAGAAGCTACTGGAAGAGTCGCTAAGTGGGCGATCGAGTTGGGACCACATCACATCAGTTACGAGCCGCGCACATCAATTAAGTCGCAAGCCCTTGCAGATTTTATTAACGATTGGACAGAAATCCAAGTTGCTCCTAGCATGGCAGAAACCAAATACTGGACCATGCATTTTGATGGGTCAAGACAGTTGCAAGGCTCGGGGGCTGGAGTTGTTCTGACATCTCCCAAGGGAGACAAGCTGCGGTATGTGTTACAGATACACTTCAACTGCACAAATAACGTGGCGGAGTACGAGGCACTGCTTCATGGTCTACGTATAGCAAAGGAGATGAACATCAGTCGTATACGCTGTTTTGGCGATTCAGACTTGGTGGCACAGCAGGTCTCCGGAACGTGGGACAGCAAGGATGCGAACATGGCTGCATATAGGAGAGAGGTGGACAGAATTGCTGGACATTTCACTGGATACCAAGTTGAACATATTGATCGGAGACAAAATGAAGCTGCGGATGCCCTGTCTCGGCTTGGATCCAATAGACAGTCAGTCCCACCCAATGTTTTCCTGGATGAACTGCACAATCCATCAGTCAAACCTCCAGCAGAGATTGACATTGCAGAGCCAGAGGATGATTCAACTTTAGTCGCAGCCCTGCATGAACAGCCAGGATGGACAGAGCCATACATGGCATATTTAAGTCGCGGAGTGCTGCCGGACGATGAAATTGAGGCGCGCAAAATCATACGACGATCAAAGGCCTATACAATCATCAACAACGAATTATACAAGCGCAGCGTATCAGGAGCATTCAAAGATGTGTCTCACCAGAAGAGGGACGAAAAATCTTGCACGAAATTCATTCAGGCGATTGTGGCCATCATGCTTCGTCAAGATCTTTGGTGGCAAAGGCGTTCCGACATGGATTCTTCTGGTTAACAGCATTAGCAGACGCAGAGCAAATTGTCAGAGTGTGCGATGGATGTCAAAGATACGCTAGGCAAGATCATATGCCAGCCCAAGCACTTCGCACAATACCCATCACATGGCCTTTTGCCGTATGGGGTTTTGACATGGTAGGGCCTTTCAGACGGTCTTCAAACGGAAAAACTCACCTCTTAGTCATGGTGGACAAATTCACAAAGTGGATAGAAGCAGAACCTGTGGGAGATTGCGAGGCTGAAACAGCAGTCAAGTTCTTGAAGAAGGTCATATTCCGCTTCGGTTACCCCCATAGTATCATTACAGACAATGGGAGCAACACCTCTGAAGGGGCTACACAGATATTTTGCGCAGACAATGGGATAAGATTGGACCTCACGTCAGTAGCACACCCGCAGAGCAATGGACAAGCTGAGCGAGCTAACCAGGAAATTCTCCATGGAATTAAGCCGCGCCTTATTGAAAAGGTCGAAGCATCTCCAGGATGTTGGGTGGAAGAACTGCCAGCAGTACTGTGGAGCTTGAGAACAACCCCTAACAGATCCACAGGATTTACACCATATTTCATGGTCTATGGAGCAGAAGCAGTCATGCCCAGCGATATCATACATGATTCACCAAGAGTTGCGGCTTACATCGAGACAGATAATGAGATAGCTCGGCAAGACTCGGTGGACACATTAGAAGAGGTTAGAGACTTGGCAGCATCAAGGTCAGCAGTATATCAACAAGACTTGCGACGCTATCATGCCAGACGCATCAAAACCCGCACCTTTCAAGAAGGCGACCTAGTACTGCGACTTAAACAAGATCACAAGGGAATGCATAAGCTGTCCTCTCCATGGGAAGGACCCTACATCATCAGCAAGAAGCTAAACAATGGGTCGTACTACCTGCTGGATGTAAGGGAAGAAAGCAGCGAACGCCATGATTTCGAGGATCGTCTCGAGGCACCTCGCCCTTGGAACGTCGCACACCTGCGACCGTACTATACATAAGAAAAGGCTAATCAGAGCCAAGCATCATCCTTTCCAGCTTTATAGCTGAGTATCATCACAGCCACTCAGGGCTAGAACTTCAACTTTGGTCGCCACCTAGGCGCGACCTATGCAACATCTGATCGCCACCCAGGCGCGATCGACCCTTGTATCAGAAACCGGCTGCCACCTAGGCGCGGCCGTAAACTTTGTATCATCTCTGGTCGCCACCTAGGCGCGACCGACCCACCATGGATCGCCACCTACGCGCGATCCAACCCTATGTATAACACTCGGTTGCCACCTAGGCGCGACCTTATGTGTCATCATAATCAAAGCTTATCATAGCTTAGCCTATCATGGCAATATCATTATGTTTCTTGGGGTCTTTGTTACCCTGAAACAGCCGATTTATTGGCAATTATCAAATTTACCTTAAGTTGGATTGCTACTCGCATTATGTGGCCAAAGTACTGGGGTGTGGCGTCAATCGAGCTTGATTGCCTATCATGGCCGCTCTCGACCCTGAACACACATATTCCTAGGAAATACTGAGTCGCGCGAGTGCCCACTTAAGGATTCAGATGGCCTAACTAGAGGTCGATGTACTGCTTATAGTACGGCAACACCAATTACAATTACTTGTAACTTAACAATTGTTTTATTCATGATATCAAGTTACAGGTGATGACCTTCAGAGTTCTCTGAGAAGAATTGAGATGATTACCACATAACATCCTCTCAATCCTTGGGGGCTATATCATATTATCATCAAAAATTTGAAGATAGATCGTCATCAAGTTCTGAAGCTATCAGGATACTCTAAAAGAAGCTCACGAAGTCAGATGATCTTCCAGGTGCGAGTCAAGGCCAAACTTGCACAATTATAAGTCGCGAAACAAGGAAAAGCGCGGCCTAAGCATTCAAGATCAAGAAATACTATGAAGTTCAGGCCACGCTTGGGGGCTAATGTCGGGGGAATACTTTCTGGATTAACCCGCGGCCCAGTGCGACTTAACTTACTCGCACGGACGAAGGCCCACTTGGGAGCAAGCCCAATATTGAACCGCCATAAGGGAAAGATCTAGAAGACATATCCCGGAGGACGTGAAGACCAAGTAGTCTCCGAGTAGGCCTCTGTGGATGTATTCCTTATGGGGAAGTTTCCTTTTGTAACCTAGCGAGCCTCTGTGTATATAAAGAGGACTCGCAGGACTTAGAGCGGGTCAAGCTATCAAGCCCAAACCCTAGCTCATACGGCGAGTACCAGATCGGATCGCCTCCATTGTAACACCTCGATTATCATATCAATACCAATCTAGGGTAGGCAGGAAGTAGGTCTTTTACCTCACATTGAGGGGGCCGAACCTGGGTAAATCTGTGTTGATCTTTGTTCCTGCGATCCCAAGCTCGGAGATGCTTGACTCGCATAATCCCACACCTACGAAGTCATCTATGACACCTGACGTGACAAACCCACGACAGCCGGCTTTCCCCGGAAGAGAGCTAATCGTAGGCAATGAGCCGGGCGGTACCGAAGGTAAACACAGTGCACCCCTGCAGGGTTAAATCTTTTCGAAAAGCCGTGTCCACGGTTACGAACAACTTGGGAAAGGACATAAGACCATAAAATATCTTGAACGGAATGATTAAAACCTGAGTACTAAAGGTACTACTCAAGAATGCAAGGTTAGCTTTCTCGAGGGTGATTCGGGGAGGTGCCTTTGTAGAACAGGTACAGTGCTGATGGTGGTTGATGATGAGAAAGGTGATCAAAGAAAAGAGTTACTTCTTACCCCTCTTTGAAAATAATCTGATTAGTCGATGCCATTGAGTTATGTTTCTATAAATAAAATCAGCTTTATGCAAAACAACCATAAAACTTTGAAAGCCTCATCGAGCTAAAGCTCTATATTTAATCTTGCGAGTTCGTCGAACTCAACGTCGTCTGTTTTGTTTCAGAGGACGACTTCACCGACCTCGAAGGTAGGTTCTTTGTGGACGTCGACGAGTAGTCTGGGTTCCCAGGTGGCAGCTTGGGACATCCCGGAATAGCTGGCGCTTGAATGTTATCTGTAGGCCTCTTAGGCCTAATTTGGATCTTTTTGTTTAGAACAACTAATTCGCTTCCGCATGTTGTAATGTTGGGTCTGTGACCTCTGGTTGTAATTTGCTATCTTTCTCTATTATAAGAGTTGAACTATAATGATTTGTGTCGTAGAGTCTGTGATGTGCCAGTTGTTCCACAAGTCTTGATCTCTCTATTATGCATTGAGGGTTGTGCCTGTGTTAAGGCATCAATCGGGGTGTTGCGTTGCCGATGATCCATTCCGAGCAACGCCTGCCAAAGGTTTTGGCCGGGGATTGGTAAACCCGTAACCTCCGGTTGTATCGCTTAATCGGTGACACACAGCATCACTGTATAGCAGTCGGGTCGGGGCGCCACAAGTTGGTATCAGAGCAGTACTGCCTAGGAAACCCTTCTACTGGTCGATGTTGAGTCTAGTGTTTGTGAAAATATTTTTAACCTAAAAATGAGTTGTGAAAACCATCTTAGGATTCTTTTTACTCCTTATCTGGTTACCCTCTAATCTCGGAGCAATCTTACCTCGATTTGAGTTTAAAGTTTTACTCCTCGTGATCCTTTTTGAAGTAAAAGATGAGAAACGGGGTTGGGTTCTACCTTTAGTGTTATGTGTCCGGTTGCTCCCGCTGCGTTACTATCCGAAATCAACTCAGATGTTTCTACGAGTATGATCACTTATTCCGTTGTTGGGTTTTAACCCAAGGACTTGAACAGAAGGTCCCGGATTGTGCCAACTAGAGTGTGTTGAATCACGTGGTTTCTTAACTATTTGAATCTCACGCTAGTAGTACATGATGCTGATCTTTGACCCAAGTTCTATCTTGTTGATCCTTGTTAGTGTTACACAAAGTATTATCGTCCCTAGTCTGTGTACTTGAGTAGACGCTAATGCTATTGTTTCAACCATTCGGAGGAAGATACTAATTGTGTTATTGTAAATTCTCCAGAATGGCTCGAGGAGGCCGTGGTAACCACAATGATGAGGAACCACCGCCACCACCCTCGATGGCTCAGGTCTTGATGGCCATTGAGGAAAACCGCGGGCGCAATGAGCGGTTGCTTGAGCAGTTGGTGCAGCAGAATGCACAGAGGAATGGCTGCAACACTCTCACTGAGTTCCTGCGCTCGCAGCCACCCACCTTCGCTGATGCTAAGGAGCCACTGGAAGCTGATGATTGGCTTCGTGCTTGGAGCGCAAGTTCTCCGCGTTGCATGTCCCAGTGGCCGAGCAAGTCAACTTTGCCACCTACCTCCTGGTTGGTGCAGCTGGCTGTTGGTGGGAAAGCCATGTGGCCTTGTTTAGCCAACCATGTCTTCACTTGGGCTGATTTCCGCACTGCCTTCCGTGCGGCTTACATTCCTCAGCGATCATGGATTTGAAGAGGAGGAGTTCCTGGATTTGCAACAGGGACGTATGGACCTCCGCACTTATGGTTGTGAATTCAACCATCTCTCTCGTTACGCCCCAAGGGACGTGACCACTGATGCTGACAAGCAAGAGCTGTTCCGCAAGGGTCTCGCGCCGCAGCTCCGCTATGAGTTACTGCCCTTCAAGTTCCAGACCTACCAGGAGCTGTTCAATCAGGCTCTTACTCTGAGCAGGGAAGGAAGGAACTTGAGGCTTCCAAGAGGCCAGCACACGGGGACCACCAGAGTTCCTTGGGTTCTGAGAGCAAGAAGCGCAGGGTTTGTTCCCTACAACGCTGTGCCGCGTGCTCCATTCATGCTAGGGCCGCGGGATACAGGCCACCACCTCCGCGTCCCACTACTTCGACATTTGGGTCGAGCGGAAGTGGGTATCGTCCTCAGCTACCTGCTCCACCTGGACTCACCTGCTACACCTGTGGCCAGGCTGGCCACTACTCCAGGGAGTGCCCCCAGAAGGCACCTATCACGGGAACTCCTGCACGAGCCCCTGCCACACCAGCTGGCAAGGCTGGACCTATTGTGCGTGGTCGCCTGAACCACGTCTCTGCTGAGCAAGCTGAAGAGGACCCCGGCGTCCTTATGGGTGAGCTACGAATCAACAACAATCTTGCTACAGTTTTGTTTGACTCTGGAGCATCGCATTCATTCATATCCATAGCTTTTGCAAAAGACCACAAAATACCGTTCGAGAAAATGAGCGTCCCTTGGTGATCGCCACTCCTGGCTCCAAATGGCAAACCGATGGGTTACTCCTGAGGTCAGATTACCATCGGTTACTTCCTTTCCTTTTGCTTTGGTAGCTCTGAAGTCAAATGGCATTGATGTCATATTGGGCATGAACTGGCTAGCCAAATACCGGGCTAATCTCGACTGTGCTGCCAAGACCATCACCGTGACCACCTCTTCTGGCGACACTGTTGAGTATTGGTCTGCACTGTCAAGACCTCCATCTTCAATCATACCCAACTCACCCGAGATCCTCCTTTGCTTTATGGAAGGCGAATCCCCTCCTGAATCCAGGACATACACGTGGTGTGTGACTTCCCGGATGTGTTCCCGGAAGAATTGCCTGGCATGCCTCCTGACCGAAGTGTGGAGTTTGTCATAGATCTACTTCCCGGTACTGCTCCGATTTCCAAGAAGCCCTACCGTATGCCGGTGGAAGAGTTGGCTCTGTTGAAAGAGCAAATTGATCAGCTGTTAGCGAAGGATTTCATTCAGCCTAGCAGTTCACCTTGGGGTTGTCCGGTACTCTTTGTCAAGAAGAGGGATTCTACCGTGCCTCGTCTAGTCTCTGACTATAGACCGTTGAATGCGGTGACAATCAAGAACAAGTATCCTATTCCTCGCATCAATGATCTGTTGGATCAGTTAGCTGGTGCAACGGTATTCTCCAAGATGGATCTGAGGTCAGGATACCATCAGATAAAATCAGAAAGGAGGATATTCCAAAGACGGCATTTGTTACTCGCTATGGCTCATATGAGTATACCGTCATGTCCTTTGGTCTCACCAATGCTCCAGCTACTTTCATGAGGCTCATGAACTCCATCTTCATGGATATCTCGACAAGTTGTCGTCATTTACATCGATGACATCCTCATTTATTCCAAAACCGATGAAGAGCATGCCGAACATCTTCGTTGGTTCTGACACGACTTCGAGAACACCGCCTCTATGCCAAGTTCTCCAAGTGTGAGTTCTGGTTGGATAATCTTGTCTTCCTTGGTCATGTGATATCCGCTAATGGTGTGGCTGTCATTCGACAAGATTCAGTCCATTTTGGATTGGAAAACTCCAATGTCAGTCAAGGACATCCGTAGCTTTCTCGGATTGGCAGGTTACTACCGCCGATTCATCGAAGGTTTCTCCAAGATAGCCAAGGCCTGACTGACCTTCTCAAGAAGGATAAAAAGTTCGTATGGACGGCCGAAGCTGAAGAGAGCTTCAAAACACTGAAAGCCAAACTCACGTCCGCTCCTGTGCTTGTCCTGCCGGACACAAGCAAGGATTTCGTCGTCTTCTGTGACGCCTCTCTGCAAGGCTTGGGTTGTGTACTAATGCAAGATGGCCAAGTGGTGGCATATGCTTCTCGCCAATTGAAGCCGCATGAGCACAACTACCCAACTCATGATCTAGAACTTGCCGCGGTGGTTTATGCTTTGAAGCAATGGAGACCATACATGTTTGGTAACCGTTGCGAGATTTTCTCGGATCACAAGAGTCTGAAGTACCTCTTCACCCAGCCGGATTTAAATCTCAGGCAAAGGCGTTGGTTGGAGTTAATCAAGGACTATGATGTGAGTCTGAACTATCAACCCGGCAAAGCAAACGTCGTGGCTGACGCGCTAAGTCGGAAGTCTTATTGCAACAACCTGATGGTTGAGAAGGCTCAACCTGCTCTTCATGAAGAGTTCGCCCGTTTGAACCTGGAAATTGTTCCCTCCGGCTACCTTGCAAATCTGGAGATCAAATCTACTCTTGTAGACCAGATTAAGGATGCTCAAAAGCAAGACGAGGGTATTCTGAAATCAAAAGAACATTGCTAGCGGAAGGCCAAATGTTTCTCGGAAGATGAATCCGGAGGTTTACTTTGGTGACCGTCTGGTAGTGCCAAAGAACCGGAATTTGAGGGAGCTGATCCTACAAGAAGCTCATGAATCACCTCTCTCTATTCATCCCGGTAGTACCAAAATGTACCAAGACCTTCGACCACAATTCTGGTGGACTCGGATGAAACGGGAAATTGCCAAGTATGTTGCTGAATGCGACACCTGTCGACGGGTAAAGGCTGAACATCAAAGGCCTGCCGGCACTCTCCGCCCTATTGCAGTCCCGAGTGGAAATGGGATGAAATTGGTATGGACTTCATCACCGGGTTTCCCCGATCTCAAAAGGGCAACAATGCAATCTGGGTAATCATTGATCGACTGTCCAAGGTTGCTCACTTCCTACCAGTCCGTGATGATATACGGGCAAGTCAACTTGCTGGTTTATATATGGCTCGTATTGTTCCATTGCATGGGGTCCCTCT
Organism: Poa pratensis; assembly: GCA_947311845.1. Taxonomy (NCBI): domain Eukaryota; kingdom Viridiplantae; phylum Streptophyta; class Magnoliopsida; order Poales; family Poaceae; genus Poa; species Poa pratensis. Next base: position 22,855,784 of record CAMZMU010000116.1, on the reverse strand, counting down.
GAGGATCATATCGGACCGTGGAAGTATATTTGTATCCAAGTTTTGGCAGAGTTTCCAAACTGCTATGGGTCCCGTCTCAACTTCAGCACCGCCTACCATCCTCAAACTGATGGTCAGACCGAAAGAGTGAACCAAGTGTTGGAAGACATGCTTAGGGCATGTGTAATCTCTTTTGGCAAGGGTTGGAAAAGTATCTACCTTTCGCGGAATTCTCCTACAACAATAGCTATCAAGCTAGTCTGGGCATGGCTCCATTGAGGTTCTATATGGATTAAAATGCCGCACTCCTCTAAATTGGTCCGAGACCGGAGAGAGAGCACTCTTTGGTCCGGATGTGATCAATGAAGCTGAGGAGAAGGTCAGAATCATAAGAGAGAATCTGAAGATTGCTCAGTCTAGGCAGAAGAGCTACTATGATAAGCACCATCAGGAAATTCACTATGAAATTGGTGATAAAGCTTATCTCCGCGTCTCTCCCCTTCGTGGCGTTCGCCGCTTCGGTATCAAAGGGAAATTGGCCCCTCGCTATGTTGGCCCTTTCACCGTTCTGGCCAAGCGAGGAGATCTTTCTTATAAGTTGGAATTACCGGTCGTCTTCCCAAATGTGCATGATGTGTTTCATGTATCCCAACTCCGCCGGTGTTTCAAGGATCCTATCCATGGAGTCAATCATGAGGAGCTAGATCTCCAGGAAGATCTCACTTATCGCGAGCATCCTATTCGTGTCCTGGATGAAGCCGAAAGAAAGACCCGTAACAAGACTACCAAGTTCCTCAAAGTTCAGTGGGCTCACCATTCCGAGGAAGAAGCAACTTGTGAAAGAGAGTCTAGCCTTCGTGAGGAGTATCCCGACTTCTTTCCGCAATCTTAGAATCTCGGGACAAGATTCCTGTAAGGGGGGTAGATTAGTAACAGCCCAAAGTTTGAGAACCTGAAAACCTGAGTAAAATTTTCACTTTTGCTTTCCTTCATTGCATCATGGCATCAATATTCATTGCTAAACACCACACTAATTGGTTTGGCACCACCTAAAAACAAAATGCCAAACTTACTTTAACCAATCTCGAATCAATGAAAGCACTCAAACTTGCAAAACAAAGTATCTCGACATCTTATATTTGTCAAGGAAGTTCCAAGAGTTCAAAAGTATTACTTTGAACTTCCTCTAAAAATTACTAAAGGAGCAACATTTCGAATTTAGCAAAATGCCCTACTCCAACCCTTCTAAACAAAAGTGGTCCAGACCATTTTAGTTTGGGACACCAATTTTTGTGGAGCAATTAAAGGCTAAGGGGAGCTTCCCCGAATTTTGTCATAATTTTTGAAGATGTTTAAGTGCCTCAATTAAATGATTAAAGTCACAGGTTTTTAAAATTAAAACTGGAAAGGACCTATCCGTGAGGGGAACAAATATTCCAGGGGGTTTTCTGGAAAATGGTCGTCTCTCTCCTTCCTCCTATAGCCATGCCGCGCTGCCGCGCGACGCCCACGCCGGGCCCCCTCTGCTCTGCCCTTCCTCTGCGAGGAGAGCACGCCACCAAGCACCACCTGCTCAACCACTCCCTCCCCGATATTTTTCTCTTCTCTCTCTCTCTCTGCTCCTCACCGAGCCGCCATGGTCGCCGAGCTCCGCCGCCGCCTTGCCGTCGCCTGAGGCTGCCCCGAGCCAATCCAAGACCGTAGGAAGCATCGCCGCGTCGCCTTCTACCTCTCCGCCAGAGGAATCGAGCTGGGGCGCTGGGAATCGAGCTCTCCGTCCGCTACTCCGCCGTTGCCGTCCGAGCATGCCACGGGCGAGTTCGTCGCCGTTGAGCCACCTCCGACCTCGCCGTCTCCTCCTACTCGCTCAGGGTGAGCTGGCGAACATCCCCGTGCCCTCCTTTCATTCGATTGTAGTCCGTAGCTCGAGTTCGTAGAACCTCTCCGTCGAACTGGAAAATCCGGTGAAATTCCCGGAATTTTCCGGATTTTATCCCTGATTAAGGAAATGGCTACTGGACTCAACCGTTTTCACCCGGTATAAACCCGGAATTGGCCCGGAAATAATTCCGGATGTTTTTCTCCGGTGCCAAACCCGGAATTATCCGGACCTGAAACCGGATTGCTCCCGGTACCAGACCCGGAATTTTCCGGACTTTAATCCGGATACTCCAATTTAACCTGTTTCAGCTGGAATGCAAATCAATCTTCTGCTCACTCTTAGTACTTGTTACAAGAATGGTTTAACCACCTAAACCATGCATCTTTCATAATATGATCATGTCATTCATATGCAAGTTAACAATAGGTTCATCTATTCCAATTAACAGGTAAAGAGGCTACTTTACTTAACTCCACGGTGTACTCGAGATGTGTCCTTATCGCCTCCGAACTCCGTTTAAGTTGAATAGTTGAATCATCCTCCTCTCGGGGATTTAAAATGTCATGTCATCATGTGTTTGCGCATTGCATTTGTGAAGCATGTGTGGTGATTGATTGTCTCTTCCCGTGTTTTATGCTACGATAGATCAAGCAGCTGGGGTTACACCGCAATACCCAACGATCCGTACTACAGCATGTTGAGCAAGGCAAGCGTAATCCCCCCTCTGAGCATGTCTTATCCTATATTTCCGCAAATATTTTCTCCACTATAATATTGCATGCGGTTCCAAATGTCAATTTTGATCGGATTAGAGTATCCTATAGTTGCATTAAGTTTCCGATGCCAATACCTGTTTCCCTCCTATTATCCATAGGTTTGTATTGTTGGCCTGAGATACTTAACTATGCAATGTTGATGCTTAGTCATGCTTAGTTAAGTGTTTATTTGTCCGATGGATACCTCATGTTGGAAACAGTGATGAAATGTTCGGTTGATGGTGGAGAAATTGCGGAGACAGGTAATAAAATGCTTAAAGGTGGGGATGAGAGGCCACTTTGGTATAGTGGTGTTTTGTCTCGCTCTCGCCGCCTAGGTGCGAGTTCTTTACCTCTTGAACCAAGAATCAGCGCGCTTCCATTCGGTGGGGTATATGGAGCCCTCGTCGACCAACTAACTTGCGGAGGGCTAGCCGATGGTCCTCTAGTTCGGGCTTCCATTTGCGCGTGCGTTGAGATGGTGGCCAAGACTGAGATGAGGATGGTGGTGTCTAGGAAAATAAGTGGCCGCGGGGCAGGGTGTTGGAGGCACTGAACCTGTCCTACCGCCACTGATGATCCTGGGTTAGTCTCAAGCAAGGTAAAGGTTATAACCGTTCCCACTCAGCCGGCTTTCCCGAAAGAGAGCTAATCGTAGGCAATGAGCCGAGCGGTACCGAAGGTAAACACAGTGCACCCTGCAGGGTTAAATCTTTTCGAAAAGTCGTGTCCACGGTTACGGACGACTTGGGAAAGGACGATAAGACCATAGAATAACTTGAACGGAATAATTAAAACCTGAGTACTAAAGGTACTACTCAAGAATGCAAGGTTAGCTTCCTCGAGGGTGATTCGGGGAGGTGCCTTTGTAGAACAGGTACAGTGCTGATGGTGGTTGATGATGAGAAAGGTGATCAAAGAAAAGAGTTACTTCTTACCCCTCTTTGAAAATAATCTGATTAGTCGATGCCATTGAGTTATGTTTCTATAAATAAAATCAGCTTTATGCAAAACAGCCATAAAACTTTGAAAGCCTCATCGAGCTAAAGCTCTATATTTAATCTTGCGAGTTCGTCGAACTCAACGTCGTCTGTTTTGTTTCAGAGGACGACTTCACCGACCTCGAAGGTGGGTTCTTTGTGGACGTCGACGAGTAGTCTGGGGTTCCAGGTGGCAGCTTGGGACATCCCGGAACAGCTGGCGCTTGAATGTGTATCTGTAGGCATCTTAGGCCCTAATTTGGATCTTGTTCTTTAGAACAACCTAATTCGCTTCCGCATGTTGTAATGTTGGGTCTGTGACCTCTGGTTGTAATTTGCTATCTTTCTCTATTATAAGAGTTGAACTATAATGATTTGTGTCGTAGAGTCTGTGATGTGACAGTTGTTCCACAAGTCTTGATCTCTCTATTATGCATTGAGGGTTGTGCCTGTGTTAAGGCATCAATCGGGGTGTTGCGTTGCCGATGATCCATTCCGAGCAACGCCTGCCAAAGGTTTTGGCCGGGGATTGGTAAACCCGTAACCTCCGGTTGTATCGCTTAATCAGTGACACACAGCATCACTGTATAGCAGTCGGGTTGGGGCGCCACAATCTTGCCACATGGAGTTGGATTGGAGATGATGTCACGATGTTGGTAAGATCCTTCTTTAATTCTGGAGTCATGCCGGCTCACATCAACGATACGCACATTGTTTTAATCCCAAAAAAGCTAGTGCCACTAGTCCCTGCTGATTATAGGCCAATCAGTCTTTGCAATGTAATCTATAAGCTCATTGCCAAAACTTTAGCAAATAGACTCAAGTCTCATCTGCCAGACTATATTCACCCTTCTCAACAAGCTTTCATTGAAGGTCGTCGTATTAGCAACAACATCATAATCGCCCAAGAGATTACGCACTCCTTTTCTCTCTCTCTTGGAAGCATAAATCTTTCATGCTTAAAATAGATCTTGCTAAAGCTTTTGACGGCTAGAGTGGAATTTCATTGTGGCGGCTCTCGCACGTAAAGGCTTACATGGTCATTTTATTAATCTGATCCACGCTTGCATTTCTTCACCTACCTTTTCAGTAGTCATTAACGGCCAACCATTTGCGAGATTTTGTAGCGATAGAGGTATTAGACAAGGCTGTCCACTCTCTCCTTATTTGTTTGTCCTTGCTATTAATGAGTTTTCGCTAGCACTACAAGAAGCCATGACGAACTCCACTCTAGAGGGAGTCAGTCTTGGGCCTAATTGCCCTCCCATTCACTCCCTTCTTTTTGCTGATGATCTGTTAATATGTGGCAAAGCATCACTCCAGGAAGCTGTTGGTATGAAGCAAATTCTTGATTCTTTCTGCTTATCCTCGGGCCAAACTCCTAATTGGGCTAAGTCGGGCATTATCTTCAGTAAACATGTTGACTCCACAGATGCAGATGCGATTAAAACTATATTTCCAGTCCAGCAAATTGATGAGTCTTTCGTCCACTTGGGACACCCGCTTATCCTCCCAGCAAAAGACAGAGCATCAGCCTACAATTTTGTTCTAGACAAATTTAAGGCTAAACTCAGCACATACAAAGCCGACAAGCTATCCCACGCTGCCAGACTGCAACTTATCCAATCTGTCTTTGCCTCGATTCCTGTTTACTTAATGTCCAACATTTTGCTCCCCAAGAAGTTTATGGCAAAATTAACTGCCATCATTAGAACCTTCTGGTGGACAGGGATTAGGGAAGGAACTACTCGTGCCCTTTGCCTTAGAGCATGGAAAGATATATGTGCACCCAAGAAAGAAGGTGGGCTGGGCATTAGGAATTTAAAGGCAGTCAACCAAAGTCTAATACTCATGTCTTCTTGGCGCATTGCGCAGAACCCTAAAGACCACCTTCATAACGTCCTAAAGTCCAAATACTTCCCTGATTCTTCCATATGGCGGCCTAAACCCAACATTCCCAAGTCGGCTTTTTGGGCCTCGATTCTCAAAGTCCTTCATATTCTGAAAGCCCATTCTTTCTATCAGCTAACACAAGGAAGCATCTCTATCTGGAGTACCCCTTGGTGTGCTGCTTAGACCTCAGTTTACGATGATCTCATTGTGCAGCCTCCTGGCTTCAATTATCCTGCTCTTGTGAAGGATCTTTGGCTTGCCAACAGAAAGAAATGGAATGAGCAACTCATAGACACCATGTTCAGACCTTCAACTGCTCAGATCATCAAAAACACTCCCATAATTGATTCGACTGACCAAGATTTTCTCTGTTGGAAATTAACTGACAATGGCAGGTGCCATGCAAAATCTGCCTACTATGCTTGTGTGCAGGATTTATATGATGCAGGTGATGACAAGCCTCGACGGCCTTCCCCCAGACTACACAATTATTGAATCAGGTTTAGAAAAACAAAGCAATCATACCTAGAGTTCAAACTTTTGCCTGGCGCTTTCTTAGGAAGGCTCTTCCTACTGGAGCTAGAGCAGGTAAGTTTTCTAAACATATAAGCAAGCTCTGCAGCAGATGCGGTCTGGAGGAAAATGACATGCACCTCTTCTTTACATGTCCTTTTGCCAAGGCAGCCTGGTTCCTAGAACCATGGTTCATTCGTACTGATTTGCTCGTGCAAAATTGTAACTCGCTCACTCAAATAATTTTGAATTTATTAAATATGAACCACCCACATGCCACTCTTTCAAATATTCTCACTTTTATGTGGTGCATATGGAAATCTAGGAATGACCTTCTATTTGAGAGAAGGAGAGGGGAGCCTTATCAGATCAGCATTTGTGCAAAGGCTCTCACGGATAATCTGCAATTACTTCACGATAACAACTTGATGTTGAGGAACAGGAAAAGCATCCCCTACTACCAATGACAGTTCACCTCATGCAGGGATCAACCATTGCCACTGACAGGGCAATTTCGGGTTATGTATGTTTTGTTGATGCAGCTTGGAAATGCAGGAACGCCCCAGGTGCGGAAGGAACTCAGGTCACTGGCATGGGGGTTTTTATCAGGAATGAGCTTCAGGAGGCCAAATGTTCCATAATGATCCAAGCCTCAACTTCAATAGCTTCTTCAGTGTTCCAAGCCGAGGCGAAGGCGCTGCTTTTAGCAGCACATCTAGCACAAATTCTTGGTATACACAACCCTACTTTTTTGACTGATAATCACAATCTGGCCAAGGTGGCGGCGAGCCAGAAACTAGATCATCCATTGCTCAGCTGGGATACAAGAGATACTATTGCAGGGTTCTTACAGGCTACCTCCATTTCAGCTACCCAGGTTTTTCACATCAAAAGGGAACTCAACGGGGTGGCGCATGACTGCGCAAAACAGGTCCTGAGGCAACGTCTAGAACGACCTATCTTCAGATGTACTAGTTCAGCTCACACTCCAACATCATGTCCTGTTCTTTTAGCTTTGCAATGTGTTACTTTGCAGGACGTTGTTACTTTACAGGACGTTGTTGTATCAGCTGTACATTGTTGTTGAGCTGAATGAAATTTGGCGCCTTTGCCGCCCTTTGTGTTCAAAAAATATACAACATAATAATCTCCCTATCGGTCCGTGAAATAGTCATTCAAAAGGTTGAGAAAAAAACTGTGGACACAAACCGATCAAACTAGAAGCTACGACATCAATAATATGAGTACAGCCATACTGATTGAACAAGGCTTGAACCACGATCGTCAAATGGTTTCACCTGCTTGCTCTCGATAGGCCTTTTTTGGCGGGGAATAAGGGATTTTTATAAATAATCAACAAAGTCCCTTTCTTCCATGAGATTCTTGATCTCACCCACCAGGTGACCATAAGGCGATTTGGAGAGCGACGAGTCACAATTGTATTTTAGCACGTTATTCTTGATAGTGGTGTATTATAAGAGACGACCATCTTAATGCATTGTATTATTGTAATTGTATCTAAATGAACTTACATTAATGATTTTGGTTTAGTACTTCTTGTGATTGGACCGGAAAGTGTCCTATGCACCCGAGCACCAGTGATCTCGGTGCTTTCAAAAAATCGAAAAAAATATTTATAAGTCTCAAATAATTCTGAAAAAAAATCCAGGTGTAGCCAACGATGTCTCCCACAAACGTGTAAAATATAAAGTTCAGATGATTTGTATTCATCTTCAAATTTATCAGATTTTGTCATTTTTGTGTAGCCCAAAATACAAAGTATTTGAATTTGATATTTTTCACGTTCGTGGAATACATCATTAGTTAGATCTGGGTTTTTTTCAGAATTTTTTGAAACTTGTAAATATTTTTTTCGATTTGTTTAAACCACAGGATCACTGGTGCCCGGGAGCACAAAATCTGCTCCCTGATTGGACTAGCAAATTTCTTGTTGCCTATGATCTCGTGCAATAGCTGTACTCCAACTAGAGGTAAACTGAACCGCAGGGAGTATGTTGAGATACAATCTTAATCTCTTTCTTTATTAAATACATTACACATCAGCAGTTTGCCTATAATTCCGTTAAGAGACAAGTATTTGTGAAGGCCTTACTAATTTTTGAAAATTTAACAACCTATCACTAGTTCATCAATGAATACACGAAGAGGGAGATCCCACACCTTGACCTATTGGTGGACAACCTATGTTAAATTTTGCTACAACGCTAGCCATCGGGCCCCCAATTTGAGAAAAAAACCGCGTGCCTCTGCAACATCCGACGAGTCAGGCCGTCCGAATCAACTCTCTCCTTGAGGACGTCATGATGGATCCCCTTCCTCCATACATTTTCGCGATTCCGATCTGGTCCGATAACTTTTCGGTGGTTGCTTCATCGTCACCCCTTTATTCTTTCAGGTAAACGTATCTTGGTCTCATCCTTCTTTCCGGTGCCTATGTCGCCTCTCCTCCTTTTGTTCCTGTGTTTGTGTACCCCCGATTATTTCTCCTTCGTTTGTTGTTGTTGATGCACATATGTTTGCTATTTCCGTCAGATTCCTTTCTCCGTTCTTATTTGGGTTTTCTCCATGCATGGTTTTAGTGTTTGTGTGTTGATCAACTGGACTCAGTCTTTGCACTTTCTCTTGATTCAACCTTGTATATTTTCGTATCACTTCATTATGATGATGTTCTGAAGGGAGACATGAATTCTCATTGAATCTTCTTCTTCAAGACATATTACAATATGCTCAAACATCTTGGTCGTCACAAATTTTTCTTCTCAATTATATCAAATATATTCATTCTTATCAATGATCTTGATGCCAACTTAATGCAAATCATTATCTTCATGGCATCATCAATTGAATCCAACACATGAAGTTCAAGCATTTCCTATGAACAAATCCTACAAATATAACTCGATGCAGAAATTAGTCTATATGGATTTTCATTAATTTTCATAACCACACATGGGGCACCATGCTCTTTTATCTATGAGGTTGGAGCCCAAGTCAGGGCCCGATGACTCCGACGACGGCGACATTGATTGGGAGGCTATTGCAGCGAAGCCCAAGGAGAAAGTCTAGCTAGCCGACTCCGATGGAGCCATCTAAGTCCGAGCTCAGGACGAGCCGGAGTGGCCGAACACGACCGCCTTGTGTGCGTCGGTGCAGCCACCGCCATCGTCGTACCCTTTGACTCCGACGATGATGGGTGGTTCGATTAGGTTTAGTCCAAATTTAGTTATATTTAGTTGTTTGTATTCACGCATGGCGTTTGTATACAATGTCAAAGTTAGTTAAATTTGACATTTATTAAAATTGGTGTGATAGTTTAGAATTTTTTTAAAACAAAGAGCCACATCCTTGGGGGTGCCATTGGGGGCACCAGCCCCTATAGCCCTATCGGTACGGATGCCCCTCAAACGGACAATATTTGAAGACATACAAACTCCGGACAATATTTAAGGTGGGCTGTTTTTTTTTACGTAAAGGTGGGCTGTTAGAGATGCTCTAACTCATAGTACAGAAGTACTATTCGAAAGTTTGGGAGCAAAATGGAGCATTTCATGGGTTTTAGTGTTAGATTCCACCTTCGCGACGATTTGGATATTGCATTTCACTCATTATTTAATTCTCTACTAACTAAAAAAACGTAGCATTGGATTACTGCGGCTCCTCTTATCCTCTCGGCTACAGTAGAGAGAGGCGGAGAGAAGGCGACTCGGAGCTTCCAGTTTCTCGCCGGCGAATCCACCGTTCCCTCCACCTCCGGTCGCCGTTTCGGCACCGTGAGGTGGGGGGAGCTCTGGGTCTTGCTCGTGTGTGTAGATAGGTAGTAGTTAGGTTTCTTGGTGTGCGTTCCTCTCAGCGGCATCGAAGACGGCGGCGATGGCGTCGGCGAGTAGGGTGTGGTCCTTCCCCTCCGTTCCCCGTTCCGGCCTTGGTGCCGGGGTGGTCGTGAAGGTTCTTCGTCGGGTGTCCTCTTCTTCCTCTGCTTCTCCGGTCGGCCGTGGTGGCGAGGGGAGGTGCGGGTGGTGGTTGGGGTCCCGCTTTTGGTGCTGGTGGTGGTGGTTTTCTTCAGTGCTTCTGCTCCGGCCGGCCTTGTTGGTGAGGGGAGTGGGAGTCTGGAGTTGGTTGGGTGTTGCTGGAGGTTGGCCTGGGCGACGGCGTGTCGGCTGGAAGATCGGTGGAAGCGGGGAGAAAGCGATGTGGCCGTGTTCGTTCAGCGTTCTCGGTTTCCGTCGCGCGGCGGCGGTGAACCGGTCTTCTACAAGGCGTGGAGGCGCTTTCTTCCCGGCGGCAGGCGGTACGGCGACGGCGGCGTCAGCTAGGTTCTTGGGAGCCGGCGGTGGATCCGATTGTGGTTCTTCCAGGGTGCTCAGGGTGCTTCGTGCATTTTGCAGGGTCCTTTTGTTATTTCTTTTCTTTTTTGGACTTGCTTGTAATTTGTACTGAGTATTCTGAATATATGAATTGGATCCTTTCCTAAAAAAAAAAACGTAACATTATGTTCACTATGTATTTCCTTCACCCTTCATCCGTCCTCTTCCTCACGTCATGTGCGTCAGACATTAAAATACTAGTGAACGACCGGGCAATTGCTAGTCAGACATAAAAATACTACAGTACTACTGGCGGTGCTCCTTGCCTGCTTGCCATGTGCGAAAGCGAAGACTTCGGCATAAAATGCTCCTTGCCATTAATCGCTTACTTATTAACAATCTCATCGTCTCTTCGGCGTGTTCATATACTGCCTCTGGATTGCTGCCTTGCAATCGACCTCCACTCTTTTTAGGGGGAGAAATTTATGGCTCGCCCTGAGTCCAAATGGGCGGAAGTAAGGTTTATCAATGGCTATGCCCTGTTCATGGGATTTCTGTCCATGGCAGTGAGAGGGCTGGGCTTCCTGGTGATTACATGGACCACGGTTGTCCTCCTTGGTGGCTTCGTATCCATGCTGGGGAGGAAGGACTTTTGGTGTCTCACAGTGATTACCCTCATACAGACAGCCGGGTAAGTCTCTCGCCCGTAGTTCTTAATCTAGAACTTTTGATGAATGCTCCTTCTTCGTGCCTGTATTATCACATATACTACTGTCTCTCGAGTTTGTGTCTTATGAAGAGTCATGGTTGTGATTCGAACGAACTTTATTAGCTTTAGCTGTTCACTTACAAGAATTAAATTAGTAAGAAAACGAATCACATTACTTATCTCAAGATCTAAATTAAATCCAATGAACCGATCAAGCACATATCAATATAGGCTGTAAGCTAATTAGCAGGAAGGAAGGAACATTGGGGGGAGCTAGCGGCCTAGCGCAGATCAGGTGGCGGTCAAATAGATGGAACTGAAGAAGCATGCGAGCCTCGGTACTTCTTTAAGCTGGACGATGCCAACATATAGCAGAAGTAGTTGACGCGTGGCAGATCTATCCTTCTCTATCGCCGGGCACCCGCCGCCGTGCGGTCTCATCACATGGCCTCAGTTTTTAGTCGAAGAAACAGCCGGTAGTGCATCGGCAGGGGCAGCGGCGGATCCAGGGGGGGCGAGCAGGGGCCAGGCCCCCGCCAACCATCGGCCACCCCCAAGGAATTACCGCAGGGGCCAATACTAATTCACAGAGATTTTGCTAATCGTAACATCTTTTTTTTTTGAGTTAACACTGGACTTTATTACTGGATGATAGGTGGTACATTTACAAAGTCCGGTGGATTCATAAACCACACATGGCGTCCTACTCCTAGATGCATGCAACATCTTTTTTTTTTTTTTTGAGAACCAAACCGCCCCAATTTATGAAACTATCACAGACCGGGGAATACAAGCGTCCATCGGCGGGTCGCCCAGCCAAACATATCTCCCAACAGGCGATCCTAACACCAGCTGTGCCAGCGTGTGCGGCTCCTTGTTGGACGTCCGACGCTCATGCACAAACGAAGCCTCGGCAAACCCTTTCGCAGTTGCCGATATCTCTTGTAATATACTGCTGAACCTCCCAAGATTTTGTTCCTTTAAAGCATTGGTCACCGACAGGCAGTCTGTAGCTACCCGAATCCTTGGGAGAAGGAGGTCTTGAGCCAAATGTAATCCCTCCCTGACTGCCAAGGCCTCAAGAACCTCAGGGTCAGTATTTCCCTCGAGTACAACAGCAGACGCTCCCAGGTACGTACCATCAGCCATCCTTGCCACAGCCGCGATCGCACCTCGCTCCTTCTTCCTCGCTACTCCGGCGTCTACATTCAGTTTCGCCACCCAACAGGCGAGGGGATCCAAGCAGGGGATGCATGCAACATCTATGTACGGCCATTAGAGTAGATGCATGCTAGCTGCTGCCACATGGGCCAAGCCCAACAGGCTTAGGAAGTAGATTGCCCAACTGCCCGATCTGAATTTACATATACAGCGATGTACGTGATGTCGTGATGCCCTGAATTGCTCGAGCCATCAACGCGATCAGTTTTCAATACAAAATGTTTGACCTATCGCCGCCGCCGCCGGCCTGTGCTATTGCATCGCCGTCAGCCACTGCTTACAAACATTTGATCCGTAGTTGTTTCGTCAATTCGTCTCCTTCTGTGTCTCCTCTGCATCTATATTCCGGCAATCAGCGGCCGCGTTGACGGCTTGCTGCCCGTACCATCGTCGACTGAAGGTATCACCAAATTATCTGTGAAGGTATAACGTATAACTAATCTGATTTGATGCGATAATGCCTAACACATTAGTTAGCAATAGTGGTTACATGTGCTTATATGAGACATAGCTATACTTTTCTATATAAAAATGTTGAGAAGAACATTAATATATTCATTTTTTCCGACCCACGTACATCAAGACCGAAATCTTCTACACTTAAAATTCAGATATAACGCAGTTCTAACGGACTGAGATATTAGCTCCGACAATTTGTATGAAATTGTATAGCAAAATAGAAATTGATAGTTGTAAAACATTTTTTGTTGTGTTTATATGCGCTAATTTTGAAATAGTGTATATTTGTTGCCAAAAAGATACATATGATGGGAAACTTCATTTCAAGGTAGAAGAAAATATTGATATTTGATCCGCGCATTGTTGGTTCGCCCCCCCCCCCCCCCCCCCCCCCCCCCCATGCCCAAATCCTAGATCCGCCCCTGGGCAGGGGAGAGGACCTTTTTTTTGTTGTTGGGAGAGAGAGACGGAGAGGAGTGGTCGGCTACCGCGAGAAAGCGGAAGATATCTACAGACGGGCCATGGCGGAGGTAAGCCTGGTACAACCGGTTTGCAACGCTATCTTTTTTTACGCAAACCATATACGGCGCCCGTTAGCGGCGCGTAAGGGGAGCGCCGCCTGAAAGAATTCCCACGCGACGCGTTCCTGGGCCGGCCCACTTTTCTTTTTTTTCTTTTTGTTTTCTTTTCTCTTTCTCTTTTTCTTTTTTCGTTTGAGTTTCTTTTCTATTTCTGTTTCTGTTTTCGTTTTTCTTTCTATTTTTCCTTTTCCTTTTTGTTTTGTTTTCTTTTTTATTTTTTGTTTTTTTAAAATGGTTCCAAAATTGAAAATGGTTACAATTTTGAAAATGATTCAATTTTGAAAATTGTTCCAAATTTTGAAAATGGTTCCAAAATTTCAAAAATGGTTCCAAATTTAAAATGGTTCTAAATTTAAAATGGTTCCAAATTTAAAATGGTTCCAAATTTGAAAATGTTCATTTTTGGAAATGATTCCACTTTGAAAATGGACCAAATTTAAAAAATATTTATTTTTTAAAATGGTTCCAAATTAAAAAAATGTTCATTTTTTGGAAATGGTTCTATTTTGAAAATGGTTCCAAATTTAAAAATGGTTCTCAATTTGAAAAATGTTCCAAATTTAAAAATGGTTCCAAATTTAAAAATGGTTCCGAATTTAAAAATTGTTCATTTTTAAAAGTGATTCCGAATTTAAAAATGGTTCCAAATTTAAAAATAGTTCAGAATTTTTAAAATGGTTAATATTTTGAAAATATTCAGATTAATAAAATATACGTGTAAAAAATAGATTTAAATTATTTTCGAATTTCTTTCAGATTTGGAAAACGCACTTATAGTCTGAACAAGCGAAACGTTTTTTCATGCGCGCATAAACTATTGGGCCCGGCCCACTTAAGGAAGCTGTAGGCGACGCTGCGCTAAAGCGGCGCTAACGAGCGACATAAAGGGACCTCCCTTTTTTATGTGGGTCCCATATTTGGGTCGATCGGCCGCCAAGGCATACCGCCCAAAGCGGATTACAGCCCAAGTCAAGTCTAATAACGGCCAAGTCAAAATAGTATTATACACCCGTACCTTGGTGCAGAATGGTGTAGAGAAAACCTGACGACAAAATTATTATAATCCGATAAGGTAGTGATTCGGTAACTACCTATGAAAAAAGTTTTCAAAACATAGCAATATGGTATCTAGTTTCGTATATCTCGTCACGATTAATACAACGGTGAAAACGAAAATTTTAGTCGGATTTTCGATTTGAGTGACAATTTTTTTGAATTTAATTATCGAGTGGAATCTAAGATGATGTCTATCACGTGGACACACGCCCAATCATCTGAAAAGGAATCCAAAATCCTTGTCCAAAAATAATAACTCCGCGTGTCGTGAGACAGTTCGGTTCCTACCAATATCGCTTATGCTACCGCATGCATGAACCACCGCACGGCAGTGGTTTTGGTGCGGCGCCAGGTAGTCCGGTTCTTGATTAATTTGGATTCGTTGTTTGGATAGATACGTACAAGAGTTGTGCTATGTATGTGTAAATCTGGAAGTAACCGGTTGGTATTTAATTTTTTTTTTTGAACAAAGGATGGACCCCGAAGGGTCCAGAGCTGCATTACTCGGTGGGATTACATTTTACAAGGAGGGCCTGAGAGGAAAAAGAAAATACAACTAAACCCTCAACCTTTACAAAAGGACCTTAAAAGAAAGTTCGAAAAAGCAATCTGGTCCCTCTCCACCGAAGAAGACGAAGCACTCGACAGCACGGCCGCCTGCGCCGCCGCCAGGGACGAAACCACTTGGCGATGGGCCGGCGTTGAGCGTCGTGATCGAGTCGCTGAAGGGCCTCCTCTTAGGCACGTCGGCCAAGAGGTTGAAGTCGCTGCAGAGCGCACGGCATCGCAGCACCGACTGGTCCCTTTGACCAAGGATAACCAAGGCAAATCTTTGCCCCAGTTGACGAACTCCACGAAAATCAACAGCTCCACGCCATGCCGAAAGATGCAGAGCTCCTCTCCACCATTCCCCCTCTCCATCTCCTTGATAGCTGAAGAAGAGATGCCGAATCGGAGCATCCACGCTACCAGCACAGCACCATGCCCCCAGATCGAGATCTAGAGGGCGACCCACGAGCTTATTGGAGCGGGATCTTTGGCCAGCCCTGACCGCCGCCTCCGGCTCCCACCTCAGGAGCACCGCGAGCAGGAAGAGAGCCGCCACCTCCATGCTGCAGCTCGAGAGCAGCCGGAGCACCCGAGACAACACTTGGCTAAACACCTGCAAATAACCAAACTCCCTAGTGGAGAACCTAGCCCTACTATGTACAAGAGAGCCACGAGCACCTCCCCCATCTCTTCTCCGATCAGCCACGCCGACGGAGAGGATCCAGGTTTGGGCCGGGCGAGAGGAAAAGACTGAGACGACTCTCGATGGGGGCGAGTTGGAAAGAGTCTCCTTTTCATTGGTATTTAATTTGCTCCGCTGCATCCACGGGAAAGAGATTGGCCTCATGATTAGAGAAGAGACTTTTTAAGGGTCGTTTTTTGCAAAATACAGCCAACGTGGCATGAGTCCATACACCACATGGGCTGGTCAGGCGGCTAGAGGACCCGTGAATGACTTATTGAGAAATAAGTGCTATTTCTATGCAAGTTCAAAGAATTAGGATCCGCATGACACACTTCGAATACTTTGAGGACGATGATGTATTTTACAATAATATTAAATGGTATTTATTGTGTGCTAATGAAATTGATGGAATAAAATTGTTGGTTGCAAACGTCGTTAGTGTAATTTTGCATTTTCTTGTGCTGATTATTCCCCAATATTTGAACGTATGCAACAGGATCTTCAATGTTCATATGAACGAAAAGTTAATGAATATTTGGAAATCGTGCTTGGGCTTCTGTGATACCATGGAGATGATGTATACAAAAAAAGGTACAACATCCTTCTTTCTATACAGTTCTTTGTACAACAATACCTAACTGAGGCACGTATAACATATTTGGCAGTTGCATTTTGTAACATCAGAAAAATCTTTGTTTCTTTTACTTTTATTCTGTGCATCTTACCCTTCAATCTTTTACCGAAATCTTACTTTAGCATTCCATCATTGGTAAAAACCATAGACCAAAAATGTTCTGAAAAATGTGAGGAAAGTCTTGCATATGCACCTGGCTGGACCCTATATCTGAGACATGATCTCCAGTTCTAGCTCGGTAAAAATATAATGTTTTGCCGCCCCTACCTCTCATTTCTCGAGAGGAGGAGATCTCGCCCAAATCCTTACCTCCCAACCATCCCCAACCTCTTTCCACCCTCGATCCCAAGAGGTCACACAAGATTACTTGTGGGCCTAGGACCCATTGAACATTCTCTTTACCTCCCTTCTCGCTTTAAACTGTTGCCAACCCTGGAACGCAGCAGAACAAGCCATTAGTGGCCACCTGATGTGTTCTCGCTTCTTTCTGCACCTCAGCGCACGCCACACTACCATGATGGTCACTCGGTCCTCGCAAAGTGACCACACGGGGCACTACCCCTTTCGCTATATCTGTCGTTGTCGTGTGCGCCGCCACTCACCCACCACAATGTGCGCGCCAAGTCGCGGCCAAGCACCGCCGACGACGGTAGTGCCTCGCTGCCTCGCTCCATGGGATTGCTTTTCTTTTCCCTCCTTTACTCCTCACCTCCTTGCAACGGCCCGATGTGGACATTGTCACCGGCCCTCTCTCTGCTGATCCGCGTTATATTCGTCAAACACTTTGGATGCTACCAGGCCCACCCGTCAATTGAAGACACTGAGCACAGCTTCGTACATCCATTCTCCCGTCAATGTTGACACCCCCTATCCTCTCCTATGCACCGTTGCCTCGCTCCAGTCACATCCTTTCTTGCCCACTACTATGACTGTGCGCCTGGAATACGACGCACAATCACCCGGTTACAAAAGGAGCACCTGAACCCCATTTCAGCTTGCACCACAGCTCCTATAACTTCTCCATCAACAACGCTGCCCAATTTGGTCTCTGCTGCCTTTACGATCCTTGACTCAGCCGTGGTTAGCCCTAGAAAATTCCCACTGCTTGGTGAGCGTCTTGTCCCGTATCTGCCTCCCGTACCTTCCTGGTGATGCGGCATTGGTAATATGCACGCCAAATTTGTCCAGGGGCGATGGCAGGCTCGAGTTCGTCCTCGGTCGTCTTCATCTTTCACGGCCGCTTGTCGAACTCCACTGTCTTTGCTTCTCCAATGTCCTTGCCAACTACCACCTCGTTTGCGATGAAGCACTCAACCATTCAGAGCAAGCCTCGTTTCCCGCAACCTCTACCTCACCCGACAACGTGCAGGTACGCCCCTCAGCCGCACCGGAGCAGGTCACCGTAGGTAGGGTAACTACGTGCCCCTTGTGATCCGTTGTGCGTACCATTTCGTTCTCAGTGCATTAAGTTATTTAGCCTTAGCCATTCATTTCCCATTGTGTGGTGGCGTACCGATTCGTTCCATGTCATTTGATGTCGACCGTTAGCTTTGCATCTAATTGATAACCCCCAAGAGCAGGGGATCACTGTAGCACCTCTCAATGTGGAAGTAAGGTATCGATCCGCAGGAGCAAGAAGGAAAAGTTATCTATTCCCTACAACTAAAGTGTCACAAGTTTTAGTTGATTATGCACTAAACAAGTTTAAGGAACAAGATGGTTGATTTAATGATGGAAGTTTAATGCAACAAAACAAGAATGTAAAAGTGTCCCAATCCTCTTCAATGCAAGAGGACAAGACAAAGTTTTTCTTATAGGAACAATG
Organism: Poa pratensis; assembly: GCA_947311845.1. Lineage (NCBI taxonomy): Eukaryota > Viridiplantae > Streptophyta > Magnoliopsida > Poales > Poaceae > Poa > Poa pratensis. Next base: position 22,837,738 of record CAMZMU010000116.1, on the reverse strand, counting down.
GACATGGGTTCATGGGTTCACTTAATCTCTCTCTCTCATCTATGGTGATTATCATGTTATGGATAAAGTACACACAATTGTCATGTTTTAATGGTAGCTTTTATGACGGCTATATGTCCTAAAACACATAGTTGAAAGAAATACTCATTTGTGTGCTATGTCACCCCGCAAGGCTAGCATGGCTGCTGTCACTCCCACATCATACTCTTTCTTTTTACCCCCAGATAAAGGATGTTGGGCTGTATTTCACATGTCACTCAATACATATGCCGTGTCACATCGGCCATCCCGTACCTACATACATCATACTTCATAATGGACAATATTCTAAACACTAGTGCAATGATTCATAATTCGTGTGCATGACCACATCTCTCTCATCTATCCACACTTGGTGGTGTCAATCACCTCATGACAAGGATAAACAAGGCATTATGCATAAATCAAACCATCACATGCATCATAGAATATCTCCAAAGTATGACAAATCATAAAAGCTCCAACACAACGGTAAATGCATAACAAATCATCTCATACCACAATATCCACCATAGGAATTACATAGATGACCGTAATCATGTTCAGCAGCTCATACGGTACTAATTAGTGAAGCTCAAAGAGAGGAGAGATACATAAGTTACCACCACAAACCCAAGTCCAGGGGGTGGACTACTCCCCCTTCATCATGGAGACGGTGGAGAAGTCGTTGGAGAAGATGGAGACCACCCCGGCAGCGCCCCGCCGGAGTTTTCCCCCTCCAATCTGCAGCTCCAGGTCTCTGTTTCGTGGTTTCTGTGTTTCGGCGGCGCTCCCTTTCGCGAAAGCCCTGGGGGGGTCTATATATAGTCGTTTTTAGGTCAAGACGAAGCTTCGGGAAGAAAGATCGACGGCAGCGGAGGCCCGAGGGCCATTTGGTGGGTCCCACGCGGTCAGGGAATCTGGCCGCGTGGGCCCACCCCTTTCGGCCTTCTGGTCTCCGTTTCTTCGATTCCTTTGCGCCTACGTTTCGTTCCTTCCAAAAAATGATCCCCGTAAAATCTCAGGTCATTTGGACGTCATTTGGGTCCCTGAAACATCAAAATATAGAAAAAGGGTTTTCTGACAGCGCAGGGTTAATTCCAGAAAAATGGGGAAGTTGTTAATTATCCCCAAAACTCAATATAAATCATGAATATAACCCTTATATGATGCAAATAACATGGAATAACATGTAATAAAATGTAAAGTTCATGTATGCATTTTACATGCATCAACATCCCCAAGCTTAACCCATGCTCGTCCCGAGTATGAAGGTGATAAAACTAACATGGACTTTGCATTTTAATACTATCAATGGATATCAAAGGTGATTACTATTGCTACATAAGTCAAATGATTCATTCTTCAAAGGAATAACAATATGCAAGATAAATTATGAAGTGATATCAAATACTCAATGTAAAGATGTTCAATGATAAATTCACAAAGTGTAACATAGAAGAAAGTACTATGGACCAAATGTATGCATAATGAAAAGTAAAAACATCCTATGGTGGTCATAGAGTACTTCTTATGAAAACTGAATATAAAAGGTGGACACTTTGGATAGATAAATAAGTAGAGGTAAAGCATGAATAAGTTTCATCTAACTTCCAAACACTTCTACTTAAGTTAATGCTTGCAATGTGGTAGTCATTGGTGTGGAGCTCTCATTACCCCTATCATAGCATCTTGAATGATTAATGTTTAAAGTGAAAGCAAATATGAGTGGTGTGCTTGACAATGTATTGGTTGAATGTCTCATGTCCCTTGAATACAAGTACCTACACCATGTGTTACTCACTTTGGTCCACAAAGTAAATTCAAATAAAGGTCATTGCAAGTAATAATAGTATCATCAAGAACTGCACTGGGGTACCTCTTGCCCTTGACATGAACAAGCCCATGTCAAAACAACAAGACAAACAGACAATGAACAATCTCAGCACTCTTTTATTTACTATGGGTATAGCTTTTTATTATGAGGTGCATCACTGAATGAACATTATGGTTATGCTGTAAATTTCCACCATGAATGATGCATGGCTTAGATTAGCGGCCCAGGCATTTCTCTAACCATTTATACAAACTCTTTGAACTTACTAAGTATCCACATTCATTTCACCCATGATAGGCATCCATAAACAAAAGTACATGACATCAACTAAATATAAATAAGTGCAATGTTGAAAGCTTGCCATGTGACAGCACATATGGGCTAACTCCAACCAAAACTATTGTCAAGCCCACAACTTCATAATTTTAATCACAATGGTTCATGCTTATTAAATGCAATAAAAGTAAATTGTGCATCAAGTTCGTGAGAGCTTTTAACCAATTTTTCCCATGACAATCAATAACATAAGCATTTAAATTCAGAAATGTAGATAACACAATATAACATGATAAACATACTTGGAATAGCATAAAGCTAATAGGTAGATATGGTGGACTCACTGGAAAAACTTTGGTTGAAGGTGTTGGGAAACAAGCTTTTTACTTGTTGTAATTTTTGGGCTAGCAATAGGGAGAAAGTTGACCATCTAAATGCATGCATAAGTGTCCATAGAACTAATCAATCCATGTTAAACCAAGTAAAGTTAAAATTCAACATCTAAACATGGTAAAAGATAGCTCTTGACAACACACTTGCAAATTAACATTCATTCAAAGCACATGAATTATGCAACTATATGTATCTTTTAAAATCAACTCAAACATCCCTATCCCAATATATTTAATAGCATCCAACATAATTCAACCCAAACTTCCAGTAGCTCTCTCATATATAAATGATAGTGGTGGTCTTATTTAACAAACCGAAATAACAAAAGCAAAAAAAACAGACGCTCCAAGTTTATACGATAAAGTGCTTTGATCGAAAAACAGAAGTTAGACGTGTGCAAACCGAGAGTGTGTTGGTCAGTGGGGTTGTCTTGACATCCCCAAGCTTATGGTCTTCACCATCCTTGGATAGCTCTTGGTGCATCTCCTCTAATCCCTGTGAAAAAACTTCAAAACACCGTTTCTCCCATTTCTTTTTCTGTGGGGCACATTAGTAGTGATAAACAAATAGATTCCTTGCTGCATATAATCCTTAGACAAAAATTCATATGAATGTCCAGAAAGTGTATAATGTTGTATGCCTACTCATAAACTCAATTGGATCAAAAAGATTCATGTTAAAAGTTCTAAGCATGCATCAAACAAAATGGGACAGAATCTGTCCAGAATAGCAGCAGCAAAACGTATTTTTCTACCCTACTTAACTTTGTCGGAAAATTCCGAAAAAATTCATGCATACAGAGGATGAAAAGTTGCCAGTACAGTTTAAATATGAGCTCATTCGGAGTTACAGAATAAGAATTAAAAATCATACCGTGCACAGATTCGTGCAGGAATAATATCTCCGAATGCTATAAGCAACTTTTCATACCAAAATGAGTAAAACTTGGCACTTTATTAAAAATTCCAGAATCTAAACTAAACACTAAGTCTCTTGTTACAGCAAGAGGACACAAAGAAAATCACAAATAAAAACAACCGGGTTGCCTCCCGTAAAGCGCTTTCTTTATAGCCATATAGCTAGGCTTGATAGTTTTAATGATGCTCACATAGAGAAAAATATGAAACACATTTAAGTCTAACCCACTTCCTATGCATTGGGATCTTGTAAGAAAATAAATCAATAAAGCACAAAGTGACTAGCATAGGAAGGCAAAGCAAGTGCAACTTCAAGATTTTCAACAAAGAGAGAGGAGACTTAATATTATTGTGGTATATGAAGTCATGTCTCCCTCTCTCATAAAAACTTTCAGTAGCATCATTGATAAAATCTACAATATAACCATCACATGAAACATTCTTACCATGATCCATATGCATAAAAGTATCAATATTTTCCACATAAGCAAAGTTCTTATTATTAATAGCAATGGAAGTAGGATCATTGTAAAGAACTCGAACATGATAGACAAGTTGTATATTAATTGGATGGTTTTGGGTGATCCTTCCATAACTATGACAAGTTTTATGAGGATGATTGTAATTATTAGCATCATCATTTTCAGAATTAGTACCAAAGAGATTTTCAATATCAAAAGTACTATGCTTTTCCCAATCATGATCACTACTATAAGTAACAGGCATAGGATCATCATCGAAATCAGACTCATCAGCAACAACTATAATAGGAGCAACATGCTTAGGGGAAGATACCGTTTCCTCTTTTTCATTAATAAGAGTAAAACAAACATTAGTCCTTTCATATTTTGGTAAAGTATTCCATCTTTTATAATATTTTGTATGTAAGTGTTGGCATGGCAATTATTAACACAATAGAGATAACATCCATGTAACACGCTATTCATATCAAAAGCACTCATATCTAACGAAGAAGTTTTTCTTGATAACTCTTCACACCCCAAAAATAATGTAAGTTCATCATGTTGATTAGGAGTGATCATGTTATCACAAAAGTCTCCCGCAATATCCTTATTAGAACCTGAGCATTGAAATTCGAAATGACCCTCTTTATAGCAAAGTTCACAAATAAAAGGATAGCGGGCACACACTTTTTCAGCCAAATCACTTAGAGCTCTGTACCATGTTGTAGTTTTTTCATTCCTATGATGAATACAATATTCCTCTTCGATTTTATTCTTTTCACAAGGTCTAAGTGCTCCACAAAAATTAACATGCTTATAAGAAATAGTATTTTCAGAAGTTTGAGCATGTTTATTGCAATCATTAGTAACAATTTCGGTTTCCAAGCAAGTGTCTTTAAAAGGTTCATGATACATGTCCCAATTCTCTTTAGGAATATTAATATGAGAAGCAAAGGTTTTACAGCAATCAACAATAATTTGAGAATCAAGACCAAATTTAGCACTAAGCCCATGAAAACTAGCAGTTTCAGCGAAAGACTTAATGCAATCATACTCAAAGTTTATACCTGATTCTTTACCTTTGTCGTTCTCCCAATCTTCAGTATTGCGTTGAATTGTTTCAAGAAGATCCCATTTAGCTTCAACCTTCTTACTTGTGAAAGAACCACCTGAAGAAGCATCTAGATAATCCTTGTAATGACCTGAAAGCCTTGCATAAAAATTAGTAACAATTATTTCCTTAGGAAGCTCATGGTTAGGACATTTGAGTATTAATGTTTTCAGTCTTCCCCAAGCTTGAGCAATGCTTTCTCTATCATGAGGATAAAAATTGAAAATGTAACTCCTAGCTAGATGCACTTCATGAAGAGGATAAAATTTAGAGTAAAAGAGAGATTCAAGCTGTTTCCAATTCGAAGGACGATCATCCAGCATCCTATACCACTTCTTTGCTTTGTCCTTAAGTGAAAATGGAAATAATTTCCTCATGACATCTTCTCTTGATAAACCTGCAACCTCAAACAACTCACAAAGTTCTGTAAGTTTCAACAAGTGATCATGTGGATGGACTGTTCCATCCCCTGCATAACGTTCATTCATAACCATTTCAACAATTTCCATAGGTATTTCAAAAGGAATACTTTCAGTAGTGGATTTAGAATATCACAAGTATCATTAGAATTATCACATATAGGAGACAAAGTATTATCAAAGCAAATTTTCTCCTCCAAAGCTGGGGAACTACAAGGATCATTTTTATAAAAACTAGCTTCCCCAAGCTTAGACTTTTCCATAGCATTAGCAATAGTGTGCAAAGAATTTATAGTAATAACATTGCTACCATCATGCAAATGATTTTCCATAGATTTTTTAATTTTCTGCTCAAACTCATCATGTCCTAACTCAAGATAAATTTCATAAAGCTCTCTAATTTTTTTGTTGTTTTCCATTTTCTAATTTTTATGGGTTTTTGATATATATAAAACTAATGAGAAACTCACAACCAAACAAGTTTAAAGGAACCTCCCCAAGCTTAGATGATTGCAAGATATAAAACATAAAATAAATCTAAGTCTAGTGCACACAAGAATAGAAACTTAAGCGCTACGCTCCCCGGCAACGGCGCCAGAAAAGTACTTGATAACCCCCAAGAGCAGGGGATCACTGTAGCACCTCTCAATGTGGAAGTAAGGTATCGATCCGCAGGAGCAAGAAGGAAAAGTTATCTATTCCCTACAACTAAAGTGTCACAAGTTTTAGTTGATTATGCACTAAACAAGTTTAAGAACAAGATGGTTGATTTAATGGATGGAAGTTTAATGCAACAAAACAAGAATGTAAAAGTGTCCCAATCCTCTTCAATGCAAGAGGACAAGACAAAGGTTTTCTCTTATAGGAACAATGGACATGGGTTCATGGGTTCACTTAATCCTCTCTCTCTCATCTATGGTGATTATCATGTTATAGATAAAGTACACACAATTGTCATGTTTTAATGGTAGCTTTTATGACGGCTATATGTCCTAAAACACATAGTTGAAAGAAGTACTCATTTGTGTGCTATGTCACCCCGTAAGGCTAGCATGGTTGCTGTCACTCCCACATCATACTCTTCCTTTTTACCCCCAGATAAAGGATGTTGGGCTGTATTTCACATGTCACTCAGTCACATCGGCCATCCCGTACCTACATACATCATACTTCATAATGGACAATATTCTAAACACTAGTGCAATGATTCAAATTCGTGTGCATGACCACATCTCTCTCATCTATCCACACTTGGTGGTGTCAATCACCTCATGACAAGGATAAACAAGGCATTATGCATAAATCAAACCATCACATGCATCATAGAATATCTCCAAAGTATGACAAATCATAAAAGCTCCAACACAACGGTAAATGCATAACAAATCATCTCATACCACAATATCCACCATAGGAATTACATAGATGACCGTAATCATGTTCAGCAGCTCATATGGTACTAATTAGTGAAGCTCAAAGAGAGGAGAGATACATAAGTTACCACCACAAACCCAAGTCCAGGGGTGGACTACTCCCCCTTCATCATGGAGACGGTGGAGAAGTCGTTGGAGAAGGTGGAGACCACCCCGGCAGCGCCCCGCCGGAGTTTTCCCCTCCAATCTGTAGCTCCAGGTCTCTGTTTCGTGATTTCTGTGTTTCGGCGGCGCTACCTTTCGCGAAAGCCCTGGGGGGTCTATATATAGTCATTTTTAGGTCAAGACGAAGCTTGGGAAGAAAGATCGATGGCAACGGAGGCCCGAGGGCCAGTTTGGTGGGTCCCACATGGTCAGGGAATCTGGCCGCGTGGGCCCACCCCTTTCGGCCTTCTGGTCTCCGTTTCTTCGATTCCTTACGCCTACGTTTCGTTCCTTCCAAAAAAAATGATCCCCATAAAATCTCAGGTCATTTGGACGTCGTTTGGGTCCCTGAAACATCAAAATATAGAAAAAGGGGTTTTCTGACAGCGTAGGGTTAATTCCAGAAAAATGGGGAAGTTGTTAATTATCCCCAAAACTCAATATAAATCATGAATATAACCCTTATATGATGCAAATAACATGGAATAACATGTAATAAAATGTAAAGTTCATGTATGCATTTTACATGCATCACTAATGCACAAGGGTTTCACACCCGTTTTCAAATGAAAAGCGTTCGCGGGAAATACGTCTTCGACGTGGCCTTTTCTATTTAGTTTTGTTTTCTTCAGAAATGCACTTTGGCAGCAGAGCTCATGTGATTATGCTTGATTAGAAAAAAACAAATAGTAAAACATTTCAAAAAATTATGAAAAATTGGAGAAAAACATATACAAGTTTTCTATAGCCGTCCAAATTTGAATGATGAAATGACATCTATGATGCTTTGTGCGATAAAAAGCTGTGCTTTGTCTCCAAATGTTTTCAGAATTTTTTGAATTTTCTTACTATTTCTTTTTAGTTTTTTAGTTAGGGAAGAGCATATGATCTCGGGAGCCAAGACGCGTCTTCCTGTTTTCTTTTCTTAGTTTAAACATAAATTTGAAACACCATATTTCTTGTACCATTGCTCTAAATGACTTTGAACCTTTTCCTATAGGTCACAAAGTTAAGTTGTTTTTCAAATGCGTCTGGTTCCACAATTTTTGGACAAACGGAGTGGATAATGGAAAGGCAATGTGCACATTACACTTAAACTTGAATATCTCTCCTCGAGAAAAATTCCAAATGAAATAATTTTTGTTCCTGTAACTTTATAAACCATCCATGTATCAAGTAGTTCCACCCTTACTAGTGTAGGAGTTCTCTGCAATTTTTGTATATTTATTATGTTCTTTCTTTTCGGTAGATGATAACGTTATCGTATTGAGGAAAGGAGAGAAATTTGGTGGACAAGATCCAGAACAATGCCTTGCTGAACCAGGTAAGCCCCCATTTTGATCATGTTGAACCCATATTTTTATATGCATTGTTCTTATTATAGTTATATTATAGTCTGTATGTTTTCTCCGGGTTTTTCCTGCATATTTATCACCTATACATTGTTGGGAAAACTGGGCACACCAATTAACCCTTAATGGAGATTAGCACACTCTTAACGTGATCTGAAAATACGCAGCGGAATAAGATATAAACTTTAGCACCACTAATGTACAAACTCACGGATCGTTGCTCGTGTCGGACGGAAACATGCATCAAACATATATGGAGATACTAGGTTCAGCGTGAACCTAGGACATGTCCTAGTTGCAAACAACAGCCAGGTAGTACAAGTACTAGCAGATTTCAGCAAGCAGCTAGTACAAGTACTAGTTGTTCTCAGCCCAAAAGTGCAGCAGCAAGCATCAACACAGAGACAACAGATTTTACGTGGAAACCTCTCAAGGTGAGAGGAAAAACCACGAGCCGAAGCCACCCAAATCTTCTTCCACTATTATCAAGGTGAGATACAACAGGTTCTTCCCTAAAGAGCACTAGGGGATCTCATACATCAAGATTTGGGGCACAAGATCTAGTGATTGGAACAATATCACCAAAGATGGTGGAAACACAGCTTGAAGGAGACAAGGTAGTGGATCTGAACATCACAACCTTGTGGGCAGGGCCCGTGCTTGATCTAAGCTTCTTCCTTCAACTTCTTCTTCTTCTTCCCTTTCTCTCTTGGTTTTCTTCTCCAATGGTGGATATCCTGATTTTCGTCACTCCTCCTTGTGGAGGCTGGTTGGAAACTTATCTTCCCCCATCCATCATGTGCAATGTACAAAATGACCCTTGGTCATAACTCCAATGGGTAGTGGGCTTCTGCACCTGTTTGGGCCGCCTAAGAGGCTTCATTTGGCCATCTCCTCACAACCCACATGAGGAGGATACCCAACAAATCTCCCCCTCCAACTCATGTGGGGAGCATCGCCATTTCCGCTACCTTGCAGCATACAAGTAGCTTCTCACTTGGCAATGTCTTGGTCATCATATCCGCACCATTCTTGTCGGTATGGATCTTCTCAAGATGCACCATCTTGGAATTCACAACATCTCGAATCCAATGATATCTCACATCAATGTGCTTGGTTCGAGAGTGCAAGCTTCAATTCTTGGCAAGGTAGATAGCACTCTGGCTATCACAAAACATACCATATTTCTCTTGCTTCATTCCCAACTCCTGCAAGAAGTTCTTCATCCAGAGCACTTCCTTGCAAGCATCAACCGCTGCAATGTACTCAGCCTCTGTGGTTGACAGGGACACGCATTTTTGCAATCTTGATTGCCATGACACTGCTCCCCCTGCATAAGTCATCAGGTATCCGGAAGTAGACTTTCTAGAATCTGCATCACCAGCATAATCTGCATCTGTATAGGCTTGCAATACAGGATCACCGCTTCCAAAGCATAAGCATGATCTAGAAGTACCTTCAAGATACCTGAGAATCCACTTCACTGCATTCCAGTGAGCTTCACCTGGATTTGTCATGAACCGGCTAACAGCTCCAACTGCATAGGCAATATCAGACCTAGTGCACACCATGGCATACATCAAACTACCCACGGCAAATTGGTACGGTACTTTACTCATCTCATATTTCTCCTTCTTGCTGCTAGGACATTGTTCTGAACTCAGTTTGTGATGGCCTGCAAGTGGAGAGGTAACAGACTTTGCGTCTTTCATATTGAACCTTTCAAGTACCTTCTCAATGTATCTTTCATGTGAGAGCCAAAGTAGCTTATTTGATCTATCACGGGAGATCTTCATGCCAAGTATTTGCTTAGCTGGCCCTAAATCCTTCATTGCAAATGATTTACTCAATGCCTTCTTGAGGAGAGCAATCCTCTTTGTGCCATTTCCATCAATCAGCATGTCATCGACATATATCAAGAGAATAATGAAGTCACCCTCGGCATACCTCTTCGTAAACACACAATGATCAGGTTGTGCTTTACGGTATCCAAGCTCAGTCATGAACGACTCGAACTTCTTGTACCATTGCCGAGGAGCTTGCTTCAAGCCATACAAGCTCTTCAATATGCACACTTGGTGCTCCTTGCCTGCAACCATGAAACCTTCTGGCTGCTCCATGCATATCTCCTCCTCTAGGTCACCATGCAATAATGCTGTCTTCACATCAAGTTGTTCAACCTCCAAGTCCATGGAGGCAGCCATGCCAAGCACAACTCGGATCGAAGACATCTTGACCACTGGAGAGAATAGTTCATCGAAGTAAATTCCCTTCTTCTGACTGAAACCTTTCACAACCAATCTTGCCTTATATCTTGGATGTGAGCTATTTTCTTCAGTTTTCACTCTGTACACCCACTTGTTCTTGAGTGCTTTCTTGCCCTTCGGCGGAGATACCAAATCAAAGGTATCATTCTCATACAGGGATTTCATCTCGTTCTGCATGGCTTCTGACCATTCATTCTTGTGCTCATCAGACAGTGCCTCCTCATAGCATGTGGGCTCACCTCCATCAGTCATCAACACATATTGATGTGGTGGATACTTGCTGGAAGGTACACGGTCTCTCCCAGTTCTTCTCAACTACTGCACTGGTGGTGGGGAATCAGGTGGATTATCATCACCGTGACTCTCATCATCATCATCATCAGATGGTTGTTCATGTCCCTGACTTGTACTGCCTTGATCAGTTGCATCATCATCTTCAACATCACCATCATCATCATCTCCCCCATGATTGTCATGGACTAGAGGAGGGTTAACTGGATCTAGGACAACCTGAGGTGTGGTAGTCTTCGGCTTCTCCGGTTTACCAATATCTTTGATTGTTTTATCTTCAATGAATACCACATCTCAGCTGCGCACAGTCTTCATCTTGACTGGATCCCACAATCTATATCCAAACTCATCGCTTGGACTGTTGAGATATATGCACTTCTTTGTCTTGCTATCGAGCTTGGCTCTCTCATCCCTCGGGATGTGCACAAATGCCTTGCACCCAAAGACTTTTAGATTCTTGTATGATACATCCTTCCCTGACCAAACTCTCTGAGGAATATCACCTGCAAGAGGAACTGAGGGGACAGGTTTAGTATATGCATAGCATGAATCAAAGCTTCAGCCCAAAACGAATTTGGTAACTTTGCATGAGAGAGCATAGCGGTGACCCTTTCTGTGATCTCGCGTGCCTCCATTGGGTCAATCTGTTGTCCGCCGCCCTTCAGGCCGTGTGCTGTGTCTACCACCGCGTAGTCGTCTTTATCCGCTGCCGTCTCTGCTCTGTCTCTGGTCGTTGCTCTCTGCTACGACTGACCTCCGCCGCGGGCCGCATATCTCCACCGTCGATGCACTCCGTCCGGCCGCAGCCAGCTCCAAGGAACCTTGGCCTGCTCCTTGCTCCTGCCCGGCCTAGCACCTCGTCTTTCCAGCCGTCGCTGCAGCTTCTCTGACCGAACCCGGCATCCTCTCGCCGATCTCGGCCGCTGGTGCCTATCTGACTGTGGCCCACGGCCGTGTTCGTCTGGTCGCTCGCAGCCGTGCACGAGATTGATCGCTCGTTCGTGCCGGTCTCGTTAACCTGATCCAGATTGACAAATAGACAGTGAAAGAGAACAACTATTAAGTTATCATCGGCCATCGTGTCTCGCTCTTTTTGTCCGGTGATTTCCGGCGGTGTTGCCTACACTGATCCCGTCTCCACATGTTCGTTTCTCGATGCTTGGTGCTCGTCCGCCTGAGGTTGTGTTGGTAGCTCTACCGCGACTCCTTTTGCAACCTCTGCACATAGTGATTACACAGACTGCTCACACGAGTCACGACTTTCACCGATAGTGTTGGTGTTATCGTCATAGGCGCATAATTGATCTACCGAGAACCAAACAATCACAACACGATGACGACACCGAGATTTGTTAACGCATTTCGGCGAACACGTCTACATCTGCGGGGCATGACTACGTGCGCTCCTCCTCATTGATATCGCAACCCTGACCGCCCTAGACGCCGGCACAAGCTGCCGGCTCCCCCTGCGTGCATGTTGCTATCAAGTCGTCATGGTTACACGTGTGGTGCTCCCCTCATTATATGGAAGGCCTAGGCTACAAGAGTTCGACTCGAACACTACTCGTATCCTATCCACAGCTAATACAACTCAAAGTCCAAACGTAACCCAACTCATACATAATATTCGATACAAACACAACAAACTCCACCTTGGCGAATATTCTCCACCACTTTGAATTCGTCAATGCGCCAAACGTCCATGTACTCCGGACTTGAGTTGTCTTCCATGAGTTTCGCTGCTACTCCCAGACTCCATGTGACTCCACATGCAACTGTAGTCCCTTCTTCCCGTTTCAACATCATCACATACCGATCACTGATCTACGTGAAAGTGCTTCCAACTTGAAGAAATTTCACCGTCGCCGTTTAGTCAACCTGAGTCAAATTCATAGTCGTCTCATCCTGGATAGTCTTCTACATGTACCACAGCTATAGCACTCTGCCTCCTTCTGTATCTAGTCATCCGTACTTTGCCATGTGTAATGAGCATCTCACAATATACGGCCATGTACTCTCCGAACTTTCGACATTTCAGACTTTCCAACACTTTCCCAGATTCCCTATGACCGACTCTTGTCCATCACTTGGTGCCAATCCCGATAGACCCAGTCACCAACTTGAATCCGTACTCGCCAACACTGCTTCAGCACCCCTTACACACATGTCCGACCACATGTCCGACCGCATGTGCCCTGGTCTGTCGTCGTGTCTCGTGCTTACCGCACGCCTCGCCGCTATTACCGCGTCGAGCATTTGCAATCTTGGCCAAGATCTACCGGGTCACGTACCCACACCATCTCAGGCCCCACTGCAGATAACCACCAGTCATACCCGACCGGTGCCAGTTCCACACATCTCTCCAGACCCTGAGCTCTAGTCCGGACCACGTGCCTCTCGCCTTCCCGCTGACTAGGTTTCGACTCTCTGTGCACTTACGCCGTAGCCCCTCCATCAGCCGAGTGGAATCTTCTCCTAGAGACTTCAGCTCCACCTTCAACATGACTCCTTGATAAATGATCAATCCACCCCACGCCCCGTCGACCTTAAGATCTCATGTGTGCACCATCTTGAATCAACCCCGCGTCGTCGCATGTCGAAGCACGCATAACCATGTGCCACGTGTTTTCACGCCACAAAATTCAGACACCATTAGCCCTCACGCTTCTACGTCGTCGTCGCCGATCTTGACCTTCTGTCCCGACCGACATCCCATCGATCTATCAGACTGCCTAGTCTGACCCAGCCGAACGTATCCGACTGCACGACACGCTCCAGACTTCACGAGCCTTATACACATGTCGCCCCCTTGCCGCATCTGGTCCATCTTGATCAACTTGACACCATGCTACACCATCGAGCGTGCCCATACAATGCTCGAACACACATAGCAAAATGAATAAAAATAACATTGATCAAACCTGCCAATTTCTATCAATCTTCCCGTGAACCTACGACTTGGAACATGTCCCTCTTCCTGGTAGCCCTCCATGTACCCTTAGCACCAAAGATCCACAATCCACGCATGCTCTGGACAAATAGCTACACATAGACATAGGGCTTATTCCTCCTTTTTTTTTCACGTGACAAATCCGGTTCCGCTGCTTTCTGATCGCTGCATGCAAATCACCCTTGGACAGTATGCACGTTGCCTGGATGGACGACCCCACAAGGCCCTCATGGTCCGGTCCCTTCTCAGACGGAGCATGATGCGACTCGGCCTGGTCGCCTTCGACCGGATGCCCGCGCGCGCCTGCCTGCCTGCTTGGCCTGCAACTCGCCTCTGCACTGGAGCCCCACGCTCGCCTCTCGATCCTCGATCCTGCGTACGTGGCTCCTGCGGAGCTGCTTGCCTGCGCTTGCCGCACGCGTTGACGCGTCCCTCGCTGAGTCCAATCCAAACACGATCCGATTGCTTCTGAATCTCGCCGAAAAATTCCGATCCTTGATCTCGCCGTATATCGCTAATCCGCAAATTGCAGTCTCCGCGCGACATACCGGCATCCATCGCCTGATCAATTTTCCGACTCCTCTCCTCTAGATCAACGATTCGCAGCCTTCAACCTTGCTCTAATACCAATTGTTACCGTCGTAGGCGCATAATTGATCTACCGAGAACCAAGCAATCATTGCATGATGCAGACACCGAGATTTGTTAACGCAGTTCGGCGAACTCGCCTACATCTGCGGGTCATGACTACGGGCGCTCCTCCCTATTGATACCGCAACCCTGGCCGCCCTAGGCGCCGGCACAAGCCGCCGGCTCCCCCTGCGTGCATCTTGCTATCAAGTCGTCATGGGTTACACGTGTGGTGCCCCCCTCATTATATGGGAGGCCTAGGCTATAAGAGTTCGACTCGAACACTACTCGTATCCTATCCACACCTAATACAACTCTAAGTCCAAACGTGACCCACCTTCGACTACACCTGACACGCGTCTTCCCTTGACGCTTGGTGCAAGCCCGCCTGCTTTGTTGGCTTTCGTGCGCGTGGTGACCGCTCTAGGTCGACTCTTCTTGTGGCGCCGCTCTACGTCGACTTGCTTAGTGACTTTCACATGTTTATCAATGATTGTAAATTGGTTATCTTTAGTGGTACAATATTTTCGAAAAAATTCTATTGGAGCGGTTGGTGAGGGAACACTCTCCCAATAGACCAGCAACATTTGCCGGCGCTCCGACAGAGATGCTCTTGTTGTAGGATGTTGATGCTATCAAGAGCGTCAAGCTCAGCCTAACAAATATATGACACCACTAGGTCACTGGAAAGGAATTTGAGTAAAACGTTCGGGAGGTCATCAAGTTGCCGCGAAATGAGCGGTTTAGTCACCGACTGGGAAAACGCTAACTATCGGTCACCAAGCTGTAGTTTTATGACACATTGGTCACTCCGTCACAACAACCGTTAAGTTGCTCATTTGGACAGTATTATTTTTTTGCAAATGCTTTTGAACGAAACCTTGGGAAGTGTATTTGCCCATAAGAGTTTTCTGCACCAAAGTACTTGTAGCATTAGAACTTTTTCGCAGATTCATGAGTCGTCATATCTACTTGTTACATTTATGCATATCAGTGCTCAGAGTTTAAAATTGTACTGCCGCCTTCCAGGTGGACAAGAAGCACGTAAACAGGAGTCTTTCATCCGACGTCTGCCGGTGACTTGCTGGCAATTTTGTCGCCGCATGGTAATATTTGTCATAGCATGTGTTCAAGCTCTGGTGTTCGCCACTATACTGTCCCCGCTTGCAGCCCTCTATGCATGTGGGCTGCTCCTCAGTGGCGGCCTCTCCCTGTGGCGTTTAATCGAGCATGATTTCGGGAACACCGATGGAGATCCCAGCAAGGAGAATATGAATCCAGCGCTTGATGTCCTGTACGGCCTAGCTCTTGTCCAAGGTGCTCTCTTTTCTTACATGATTATCTGGTTGCTTGCTGATGGAATGGTAGCGAACATGGTGGTCAAAGAATACGGCTTCCAAGGCGACGGAGTCACATCAGTTTCCGAATACTTGGTCGCAACCCGTAAAATATTAGCCAAGGACCCATCCTTGTCCACGGGAAGGAACCTCGTCACGTATGCTCTGAAGCTGATGGAGTCGGAGTCACGCGATGACAACCATTCTGGGACAGTGATCCTCGACACGATCATCACCTATGCGGCGAAGAACTCGGTGAAGGATGATGCATTAACCGCGGATGACTCGCTTTGCGGGTGCGGGATAAGGATACCGAAGTACAGACCCATCAGCCGGCGGTGGCAGGAGTCGTCGTCAACAACAACGGCAACGCCGCGCAAGTTGCACAAGGGCGAGGACATGGTGATGCTGATAGACCGGCTGCTTGGGTCACCGTCCTCCAGCAACATATTCCACAAGCTACTCAAGGCGCTGGGCTCTATAAGTGGTGACACGGAGATCAGGAAGAGCTCCGCGAGGATCGTGGCGCACCTTGCTGGAAACATCCGTTTGAACCAGTTCCCACAAGGGATCGAATGTATATCTTCCCTGTTCGACAGCTCTGAGCATGGGCAGCATGATGTCCATGGATACAAAGAGCTGGTCCTACAAGGCTTGCATATCCTTTGCAAGCTCGCTGCTGACCAGGAGAACTGCAGGGTCATGTTCAGGGCAAATGGTCTGGTATCCAAGATCATGAAGCCTGTAAGCTCGAACGTACTGCACCGCGTCGATCACGATACATGGTCGGCCATCGTAGACGCATCGCTGAAAGTGTTGTGCTGCATGCTCAGGACTGCTCCAGGAAAAACTGCCAAAAACCTACGTCGTGAAATCTTAGGAAACAAGGCAACAATCAACAGCATGCAGGATATTATTATCGATTGCAAATACTGCAGTGATGACCGGCATATGCTGGCCATGAAGATTCTCACGGAACTACCTATGGAAAACACAAAAAGTATCGAGAGGCTTGTAGACATCTTTGTTGAAGTTCCAAAGGGCAGCCCCATCAGAGAGTTAGCTGGTGAAAAGCTTGTGACGATATCTTTTCAGAGCCTTAATTCAGAAAAAAACATATCTTCTCAGAGCCAATTGAGCATTGCCCTCTCAAGAGAAGATTATCGTGATCTTAAAAGAATCGCTAGGCTACTCCTCCAAGACGAAAGCAACAAATGCAGAATAAGCGCAGCGGGAATTTTGGAGGGTCTATGTAGTAATTACAAGGACCACAATTTCTTCAAGAACCTCAAGAATATCATAAAGACTTTGATGCCAGAGGTATTACATGTGAAAACAAGCCCCCGTTTGCTCTTTTTTCAGCACCGTATCTTACATACTGTCTCCACATGTTTGTGTGAAGTACAGTAATACATGAAGAGTTATCCGCTAAATTATGCTAATTTTAAAACAGAGTATATCTTCTGGACTTTATTTAGATTGCAGGACTGAAATTTACCTTCCACTTGGGCTTGGCACATAGGGATTTCAATATATTCTAGATCGTAATGTTGTGAATATGATTTGTCTGTAGCATTGCAATTTACAGAATTCATTTCTGCGCATTCGTTTGCATTGCATTGCATTGCATTTCATATGAAAAAATTAATTGACCCCAGCATGTTGTGAAAGTTTATATTTCTGATACATGTCTTAACCTAATGCGACCCATGAATTGTACTCTGGTTTAAACCTTTTTCAATAAGGTAATAAAAGGCCATATGCATCATTTGATACAGAGGCCGGGGCCATCTCCTTTTCGGAAAAAAAATTGTTTTTTTCCCGTAAGCAATTCAACATTCTTCCTATCAGTTGGAAATTATGTTGACATGACAATGACATTATAACTGTAAGATTTTATTACTTCTGCATTCTTCAGGGGACCATGTTAATTGCACAGATCGTTAAATCAGCTACCTGCAGTTTAGCAAATGTGTAAATCTATACTTGTATTTTTCTGCTTTTGAGAACGAGATTAACTCATGTATTTGTGTATCAACCTATCAAAAAACCTACGAGTATTCAAAGTACATAATAAGATTACAAGCCTCAAAAGTACTAATGTATGCACACAAGCTCTAACAAATCAGTCTACTATCTCCAACTGCCTAGCTATGCCCAGTAGGTAGTCAATCTCGTGTCTTCGCATGCTGCAGTAAACACCTCGTACACATCCAGTTGGTAGCTGTATGGATTAGTTATAAAAAAAATCATGTTAAAGACTAAATTAGCCAAAGCGACCAACAGAGCCAGATCGACACTTCCCCTAGAAAAATGTGCTCGTATAGGAGCCTACCTAAACCCGTGAATCAATTTTCAAACAAAACGCTACAAGCTGGAGAGAGATTAGATGTCACATAGACTACCAACGGCATGGCGCGTGCAAATGGGCAATCAAGGAAGATGTGATGTATCGCTTCGTCCTTATTACTAAAGCAACATTTACTAATTCCATTCCATTTTTTGTTGCAATATTATGCTTTATTAGATGGACCGCTAGACATGATAGATACCATGTAGAAGTCCTTACCTTGAGTAGAACCTTTTGTTTAAAAACAAATCATGCACAGATATTGCATTTGGTTCATCTTCTAGCAGAGGGTGAATTTGATGATGTCAATGAAACTGATTATACCCTTGATGTTGCAGGTGCTTGAAAAACTACTTCATCGGGGGTCCCCGCAAGTACAACAGGGTTTTCATAGTGGACGGTTTTCTGACGTAGAAGGCCAAAACAGCGGTGCGTCGCAATGTAATGGCCATAACGATGGGCAGCACGAGGAACAGGCAGCCTTGCTATCGCTCTGTGTGACCGTGCACGAGAAACTGATCAGTACAGACCAAGATTCGGCTCTTCTACCCAAGGAATTTGCTTCTGACTTAACGAAGGAGCTCACGGAGATGGTGCTGAGAAATAATAAACCCAATGTGGCCGGCTGCCTGGGAACGCTGAAGCTTATCGGTAAGATGGCCATAGCAATGACGAGACACCGGGACATATATGAGGTACAAGAACTGGAGATCTTGATTGGAGCACTGGAAATTGCTTCCAAGGACATGTTGGATCAGGACGGCTTCGTGCTTTTCTCCGGACGTGATGATGGTCATACACTCACTTCCCTCGTGAGAGAAGCACGGGAACATGTCGCGAAGTAGACGGCACAACAACAGGCAGCCATGGCGGCATATACTTGTGTCGTTGTGTGAGATGAGAAAACCTTTTCATAGGTTAATATTACTTCATTATTCTATATATGCAGTGTGCTTTCATCCATGTACCCTCGCTGGAAGTTCTCCTTTTCTTCTAAAACACGCCTGAATTTTGAGGATTCTGATAAATAATTTGGCTGGTGGCCTGGTGCGGACAGTAAAAACAGGTTGCTAGATGGTAAACTGGTCATACATAATTTTTCAAAGATTTATACTGCACTTATCATGTACGCCATTTTGACAACATGCAGAAATATATTTGCTAGACTGAAAACAATATCACATTTCCTTGTAAAATAAAGATTCCTCTGATGGACCAATTGTTGGAGGTATATCCTAGAGGCAATAATATTAAGTTATTATTTATCTTCAAGTTCATTATTAATATTTATATCTTTATGTTATAGCTGCTGTGGTACTTAAATAGTGAGTATTCGAACAAAAACTCACATGCACGTGTAAACATAACTCTATATACTAAGAGTCGTAACTTTTGATTTATGTCCGATTTTTGAGCCTCCGCGCGATTTTTGTGGGCGCGACACCTGTCCTCACGAGACTCCGAGCGGATTTTTCCGCCGCGCGGGCTGGGCTGGGCGGCCCTGGGTCTTGACTTTCCACACGTGGACTGGCTCAGTCGGACCACCGGCTGGAAATGAGTCAGAAGTAGGTCTTTACCTCGCATCGAGGGGCCGAACCTTGGTAAACATTGTCTTCCTCGTGCCCTACGATCTTAAGCTCGGAGACGCTTGACTCGCGCAAATCCCACACCTACGAAGTCATCGCTATGACATCTGCCGTGACAAACCCGTGACAGTTGGCCCCCACCGTGGGGGCTGCGGTCCAAAGCGTCACGTTCCGGGAAGGATCGATGCCGGGGCTCGAAGACATCGTCATCGGCCAGGTCGAACAAATCAACGGCGTTCCCTTCATCGACGACTCAGAGTGGGGACCAGAGGCGGATCACATCGAGTTCGAATACGTCGTCCCCTTCGGATCCGTAAATATCTTTATCGGATCCATCAGTCATGGATCTTTTAACGCGGATCAAAAAGGCGAGTCAGGAGGAGAGTTGCGGCCCATTAGGGTCTGCGTACCTGAGGAACCCAAGCGAGTCGCGGAAAAAGGGTCGGCATCCAACCAACCAAATTCAATTTGAACGCCGATATCAGATGAAAAGATGGCCTTTGGAGTTGAAGAGATCGAGACCATCAGGATCGAGCTTTGCGAGGAGGCACAAAGAATCGCAGCCGAACGAGGAAGGCTCCAAAGGGAGAATCAACAACTTCAGCAACGAAAGCAGCGGCTTATATATGCAACACGCCGCACTTACACCAGCAAGTGAAAAAATTCGAGCAACATCATCAGAGCTTCAGCATCTTGCATCGCCCATAGATAATAGCACTGTATCGCTGCCATTTACGCCGCAGACGCAACGATTTTCTACGCCAATTGGACACCAAGATAACCCGGAAGGCAACATACACGCCGCGATCAAAATATTGTCTCGAATGATGCCGGTCGGCGATACACAAGCCGACAAGGAAGCTCGACACGCTATTGAATTATTAAGTACAGCAGTCTTGCAACAAGGAAACATGTATGGGGTTGCACCGAACGAGCCGGCCTGTGAGGCAACATGGAGTTCAGAGAAACACCATATAGAAGAAATAGTCAACCAGCTGCAGGCAGATCTTCAAATTACACCGTATAAAGAAGTTCACGTGGAAGAAGCTCAGACAACACCTGACGCGACCCAACAGCCTCGCATCGCCCTTAAGACGCAGATGACGCGTCCGACGCCCGAGCCCGCAAGCACTTACTCATTACTAAAGGGACCAGCATGCTTTAACGTTTAATCCTTTGTTACAGCAAGCCGGGAAGATTGACAACCTTCCTGTTTCGTTGGAGCAAAATAGTTTGATTGTGTTGTGTGCAGGTTCCACGTTGGTGATCGGGTAACGACGCCACCAACAACCTTCTGAAGTGCTCCTACTCCTCCTGGATCTGACAACCTTGGTTTCTTACTGAGGGAAAACTTGCTGCTGCACTGCTTCATACCTTCCTCTTGGGGTCTCCCAACGAACGTGTGTTTCACGTCATCACTCACATAAGGCTTTGTAACACCCATCTAGATTGAATGTATTTCATGGAGAAGTTTGAATGCAACCTGAAGAATTTGAATTCTGAATGTTTGATGGAGAAGTTAGCAGCTCTACTCTGAAAACTTTGATAGGCCATTACGGATAAACGGGTATTGTGATTGACGCTATGCTTGTATGCGTTGATAGAAGTATTTGTGACCTCTGTTCTTCAGTTAATGCAACCTAAAGAAGCAACTGTGCTTTAGAGAAGCGTGTAATTTGTAGGTCCAAGCTAATTTCAGGTTACAACAACATATGATGTTTAACGTATAAACTTCTAGCCAGCTTACAGAGACAACTGATTTTGTACACACTACAGCTTATTACAGATTTTGTAATCACTACACTTGTGAGTATTTTAGAACAAAACATACACCTATGGGTATTTTATAACAAAACATACACTAGTACTCGTATACAAAACAGCTATTGTTGGTCTTCTTTCTCTTTCTTTTTTTCGAGAGTGGTGCTGCTTGGAGGATGGTGCTGCTGCTTGGAGGCTCATGCTGCTCTTCCTTGGCTGCTATGAGGCTACTGTTCTTTCTCTTTCTTTGCTTCGAGGGTGGTGTTGGTTGTAG
This sequence comes from Poa pratensis, assembly GCA_947311845.1. NCBI lineage: Eukaryota > Viridiplantae > Streptophyta > Magnoliopsida > Poales > Poaceae > Poa > Poa pratensis. The sequence goes on along the minus strand of CAMZMU010000116.1, from coordinate 22,815,928 downwards.
GATGGTGCTGCTGCTTGTAGGGTCATGATGGTGTTCTTTCTCTCCTTGGAGGAAACTGTTGTTTGGAGGCTCATGCTGCTCTTCTTTCGCTGCTATAAAGCTACTGCTGCTCTTCTCTCTCTTTCTTTGCTTCGAGGGTGGTGCTGGTTGTAGGATGGTGCTGCTGCTTGTAGGGTCATGATGTTGATCTTTCTCTCCTTGGAGGATGCTGCTATTTAGAGGCTCATGATGCTCTCCTTTCGCTGCTATGAGGCTATCATTGCTCTTCTTTCTCTTTCCTTGCTTCGAGGGTGGTGCTGCTTGGAGGATGGTGCTGCTGCTTGGAGGCTCTTGGTGCTCTTCTTTCGCTGCTATGAGGCTATTGTTGCTCTTCTTTCTCTTGCTTTGCTTTGCTTTGCTTTGAGAGTGGTGCTGCTTGGAGGATGGTGCTGTTGCTTGGAGGCTCTTGCTGCTCTTCTTTTGCTGCTATGAGGCTATTGTTGCTCTTCTTTTTCTTTGCTTCGAGAGTGGTGCTGCTTGGACGATGTCGCTGCTCGTAAGGTCTTGCTGCTCTTCTTTCTCCTTCTCTACTTGGTAAATGAGGGCCATGGTCTGTGCAACTAAATCAGCCGGGCAATGTAGAGCGATCGGCAGCATTCCTTCGGCTTGTCGGCGTTTCTTATTCATGTGGGGAGGCGTGTAGCCTATTCCACCTTTTTGTCTCATTACCTCCCGCATGCACGACTGAAGTGTGACGAAGCTTCTAGCTAGCTTATCGACCTCGTAGTTCTAGAATTCCTGCTCCACGCCTTCAATCAATTCCCTGATGTTCTTAGGTGCTCTGCAATCAGTGAGCGACTGAAGTGACCTAAAGAAGCATAGGTCGAGCACGTTCATGTCCGGACTGTTTGGAGGTTGTTGTATCAACTTAATATCCAGATCAGTCTGTGCTACGGCTTGTCAGAAAATCTCATCATCTGGGAGAATATGAGGTTTAGCATTATCCTGTTGGATATAGATAGTCCGTCATTCATCTTCGCCCGGCCACGAGTCCTGGATCGCAGGAATCACTTTGTTGATCATATAGTATCTCATGACATCTCGAGTAACTGTCATTGATTTGAGTTCGAGTGTCCCTTTTTCTCTATATTGACTCGTTCTAACAGCTGGAGTCTCGGTGACAAACGCCCAAGTGCCAATCTTTCCATCAAACGTCACAACCCCACCTTCTCCGTATCTTGGTTTTGCGACGGCTGTGAGAAACATCACCTTCCCGATGCTACCCTTATGATGCAAGCTGCGCATCGGGTCAGGTTCTTCGGAAGAAATTGAACCACTTCTCGTCCATGTGGACTATGTCGTCCATTAGCCGGAAGAAAAACCAAGGAGTGTTGAACCGGGTTGGATCGAGCATTGAGATGCAGAATTTACATCTCTTAATCTTGTGAACTTCCGTCAGCCCAGGCTTCAAGGTGCTAGTGTGGCGCCTCAGCTCACCCACTCGAACCTTCTGTATAATGTTGAGGGGCAAACACCCAATGACCTTGCAAGACTCTAATCGTCCTCCTTCTGTTGAGTGGGACCGTCGATATCCTCGACAGATCCATATCTTTTCACTTTCGGCCAACGTTGCCCTTCTTCTTATTGGAGACATCAACCTTTTCCCCTCGTGCAATCTGCTCTTGGGCATCTTTCCATATTCTCTCAACAGTTCACAGACTAGTATTCAACTGACTTGCAACGAGCTCTTTGTCATTCTTCTTAACTGCCCCATCCCTGATCTTGATTACTTGCAAAGAAAAATAAACACCAAATCTTTCCCCATCTGTCAGTTCTAGTTTTACTGTATGCTCAACACCTGTAGAAATGTGCATAAGGAAATTTAGGAACATTGCAAGCAAAGTACTCCATCGTCTAGATCATGTATTAGAACATCTAGATGTAGCATCACAATCATGATTACCTGCTGCATCATTGGGTTCTTGACCATCATCTTCTTGATTCAGTTGTATTCCTCTTCTTCGGGAATCAAATTGAACTCTGGAACTTCTTCCTCTTTTTCGGGAATCAAGTTGAACTCTGGAACTTCTTCCTCTTCTTCGAGAATCAAGTTCAGGTCTGGAACTTCTTCTGCTTCGGAAATTATATTCAAATCCATGATGGATCTTCATGATAAACAAACCAAATAAGTTTCTTATCAGGCATTTTCAAATATTGATAACAATATTGACAGTAAATAGTGTTGTTTATGACTACATTGCTATGATATGAAAAGTTCAAGTTACCTTCTTGTTTTGTAGAGAGGAACGCGAGCAAGGGAGCAGTAGCAAGAACACGCGAGCAAGGGAGCAGCAGCAAGAACACGATTGACAACAATATTGACAGTAAAGAGGGGAGCAGCAGCAGCAGCACGAGCAGGGGAGCAGGGGAGCTTGGCGGGAAGGTGTTGAGCAGGTTTTCTCCTCACATATCCATCTCTGAAATCTGTACCAAGAAAAAATTGAAATAAGGTTAACGGTAGTGATAAAAAATCTTCTGTGTGGCTAAGGCTGCTCCGACCTCCTGATATCTTATAGCCTAAAGTTCTAAACCATTGATACTGCCTTATTTTGATTTCACCTAGTTCTGTATAGCTGTCGCTGGGACCTATATATATATTGCTTTTCATCTGGAGTGTCATTTCATCATAGAAGTAACCTCAGTACCAATATCAAACTCTCAGTACCAACATCATGTTCATGACAGACAAACGCAAGGTCATAAACTGGAATATATTATCAACAATTGCTTGAGTATTTAAAGCATTCTGACAATTTAAATCGTTTGATTTGAAACAAGTACAGCAAGCAACACAAACATGTACGGAGTACATCAAAGAACATAGCCAACAGTTCACTGTTTTGCATTGCACTGCAAACCAAATTGCAACTGTTGTACCTTGTTCTTATTTATCAGTTTGCAGGAGCGGGACCTGGAGTTCTCCTCTCTCTTCCACGGCCTGGAGCTCGACAGGGCCTGCAGCTCGAGATTGACGGGGCCTGCGGACTGCTCGACAGGTATTGGAGCTCGAGATCGACAGAGATCGAGCTGGACGGTCTTCTTCGACAAGGTCGAGCTGGGCGGGTCTTCTTCTTCGATAGAGATCGAGCAGGAGGCGGCAGGATCCTGGGCGGGTCTTCTTCCCGTCCCTGCTGTAGCACGAACCTGGAGCTCGATGGGGCTAGGTGCAGCAGATCGACGGGGCTGCGTTTGGGCAGGAGCACGAGATCGACCTAGAGATCGACGGAGGAGAAGCACGAGCTCGACGGAGGGGTGGCGGCGTGCGGGAAGTACCACGAGATCGATCTGGAGGTCGACGGAGGGGGAGCACGAGCTCGACGGAGGGGGCAAACACGGCGACCTCACGTGGGTGATGGTGGCGAGCTGCTGGTCCTGGAGCGGGAGCTGCTCGGGGCGAGCATGGCGAACTGATGGGGGCGAGCGGGAGCTGCTGTGCGGAGACGGACGCGGGAGGATCTGGCGAGAAACGGAGGCGCGGGAGGCCGGAGACGGAGGCGAGGACGACGGATCGCTGATTTGAATTGCAGGACAAAGTTTAGAACATTTGATTGACTTGAGGAGGTTTTCGTAAATTGTATTTAATGAATGGTGCGCGACATCCTTTTCAGGAAAAAAAAAGATGAGGGAGTATATCGGTATATGGTCTAACTGGGAGCTCATACCTGCAGGGTCTTCGATGTCTCTCTGAACGAGAAGTGAAATACATAGGGAATCGTACTTCGGTTTTCTGCGTGCTATATATGCCATAGTGGTCAGGAAGCACAATGAAGTCGGCATTGGAGGAAGAAAAAATGCTGACAACGATGATCGCCCAGTGGCACGCCTACTGGTGTTCGTTCAGCAGATGGTATTCGCGGTTATACTGTGCCCTCTAGCCGCGCTCTACTTGCTTGGGTTGGTGATCACCGGCGGGATCTCGCTGTGGCGCCTTATACTACGCGATTACGGCACGGATGGATATGCAAACCTGCAGCCCGCTCTGAATGTCTTGTACACGCTGGCTCTCTTCCAGGCCATGCTCTTCTGTTACAGGTTTTTCTCATATTCTGCAGGAGATGGGTTAGTCGATAAAGTGGCACAAGAATACCAGTTGGGAAAGTCCGCACGGAAATCAGTTGTGGACTACCTGCGCGAGATCAGAAATGGATGCGCAAAGCACCCATCATTCGTCGAGGAAAGGAACCTGGTCACGTACGCTGTGCGTTTGATGAAGTCGGAGTCGTCTGGCAGCTACCTCTCCGGCGCAAGGATTCTGACGCACTCTTGGCACAGCCAAAGCTCAAGGGCAGCACTCGATGATTGCACAGCTAATCGGGTCAGCATCCTGTAACCACGTAGTTGAGAAACTGCTGCAGGCGCTCGATTCGAGAAGCCAGCAAGACGACGAGATCCTGAAGCTCGCCGCCAGGATAGTAGCGCACCTTGCTGGTGAGATCCATTTGAACCGGTTCCCGCAAGGGATCCTGTGAATATCTTCACTGCTCGAGACCTCTCAGCGACAGCCTGACGATGACAGTGCTCCGTCCAGTGAATTCAAGGTGTTGATGGTGCAAGGCCTTGTTATCCTCGACAGGCTCGCTGCTGACAAGCAGAACTGCAGAGCCATATGCGAAGCCCCGAGCCTTCTCTTCAAAGTCATGGCCCCCATAAGCTCAGACATGCTCCACCTCATTGATCATGCCGAATGGCCCGGCATAGCTGCAGCATCACTACAAGTCATGTGCCGCATCGTAACGTCTCCCGGAAGGACCGGCAACAACCTGCGTAGACAAATCTTGAACAACCCAGAAGTGGTCCATAGCATGCAGCAGATACTGGGGTGTGACACCTGTGATGACAAGTTATACATACTAGCAATCAAAATTCTCACAAAATTACCAATGGGTAAAGCTCCGAGTACGGGAAACGAAAGCCAAGAAAAATTCATCCTTGAAAGCCAAGGAAAATTCATTAAGGCTGGCAGGCATCTTCACTTCTGAAACCAAAGATAGCTCCATCAGAAAATTGGCAGACGAAGCACTAGCAATGCTAAATGAAAGAAGCCCTGCCATCTTCTTGAAGGAAAATGGGGGTGTTGTCAATGATCTTAGTAAAATGCTCTTATATGCTGGTGACAGAACATACAGAATAAGTGCAGCTGAAATCCTGAAGCATCTTTGTATACATTATAAAGAGGATGATGACTATTTCAAGACACTCATCGAAGCCATGAAAGATGTGACGCTAAAGGTGATTTTTATTTTAAATTATTACCCTTTTTTTCTATAAAAATGTCTGCCCCTTGCCAAATTAAACATGCTCTTGCCATTGCAGATTCTCTAGAGATACTTCCTTGTGGGCTGACAAAGAATGAAGTACAAGCAGGAAATGGAACAGATAATGACAAGTATCAGGCACTAGGATCTGATTTGGAAGATGGCCATGACAGTGGCGGTGCTTCACAGGATAATGGTCTGGACGAGATCACTTCTTCTGTTCAGCAAAATGATGAGCAACATGTGGACAGGAAATTGCGTGCAGCTTTATTATCTCTTTGTGCATCGACATTTGACAAATTGGTCAATGACGAAGCTCATGATTTGTCTCCACTGGTTGATGGAATTACCTTAGCCTTAGGAGATTCTGCATTTGGGTTTGTCGGCAGGCTCACCGAGATGGTTCAAATGAACAGTAAGCCCACGGCTAATTGCCTGATGATAATGAAGGTTATCAGCAAGATTGCAATATCAATGATGAAGCAAGGAGGCTGGCACGTCAAAGAAATCTGGAAAGCTTGGACAGCTTGATGCTATCTCTGTCCACTGCTTCAAAAAGTATGTTAGCTCTCGAGGGTTTCATGATTTTCGCTAGCACAGATCGTCGTGCAATGAAGAATTTCGGTACTCTTGCTTCCTTAGTGAATCAAGCACAAGAACTTTTGAACAAAATTAAGACGGAATATCGACCAGCAGTTATACCAGCTTGATGTGTCAATGGAAACCAGCTGATCGAGTGGTACTGTTTGCACATTGTATACACTCTGCTAGCTGCCAAGTACTGCTTGTGTTGTTCGTAGTACTGCTTGTGGATAAGATGATCATATCCTCAAGAGGAGTGAATGTCTTATTTCCTGCCTGCTGTGAGCAGAATCATATTTGTATCTATTCTATCAGTGTGCATGTGTCATATGTGAGGTTGTAAATTTAAAATGATGCTTGATGAAGTGTGCATTTGTGAAGATATTTTGTGTCAGCCGCTAGCAAGTCAAGTATGTGCCACAATTTATTTTCTTTCTTCAGTCATGGCGTCCACTTTGGGAGGATCGACTGCAGCTGGGGATCGACTGGGCTATTGAAGAAGTGAAGAGGAATATGAGACCACTCAACAGCAGGAGAACCCGGAGATGAAGCTTGTGGCTTTTTTCTTTTCTGTCCTTAGTTTATCTGTGTGTAGGGAGTTTGTGGGTTTGTGTGGTGGTGTTCTGGAGCGTGTGTGCTCTCTATCCTAAACTGGTGGATCCCAGGTTGTGTTTGTAAGAACATTATGCTTTCTATATAATTAGGGCCTCGGCCTGTTCGTCTAAAAAAAAATGTAACTGGGGATTCTCGTGTCAGAACTTATATAGTTAGCCCATAGGGGCCTCCATCAGCATGTCAATTTTATATGTATTCTCGGCTTACAGTCTTCTTGTGTGTGATCTTGGAAGTCTTCAAAAAAATTCGAGTTGTCACCTCTATATTTAAGCTGCTTATAAAAATCCTATTCATCCGTAAGCAAACGGCTGATTGCGACATTTGAGTTAATAAAAAATCTCTCCTTATCTCGCAACGGCGTGCTCGCTATCTTACACGACCATGGCACAATTTTCACTAAGATTGACTTTGTCGCATAAAAAACTGAAAACCCATATGTCACTATGTTTTCATAAAATGGAAGCTTTAGGGATCATGAATAACTCAAACGCGCGCACGCTCGGTTCCATGGGTTGCCCCACTGGGTTATACCCATGTGGGGCAGCCACATTGGACAGGAGGCCCATAGGGGCGCGTGCACTTGTTGCCTTGCCCCAAGGCAAGTGGGTGGGGCAGTCATGATGACTACGGTAAGGAGGGGAGCCCCCCCCCAGCAGCCCACCCCGATTGTGGATAAGAGTTTTCCATTTATAATTGTAACGATTATGAAATAGACAGACTATTTAGTGAAATAGCCCATCCTATAGTAACACTAAACAAATTTGTAGTATCTCTATCCTCATTATATTCATGTACGCCTGGTAAAAATGGAGCAAGTTGCCTTAAGTTTTGCAACAACATGCTCACCAGCTTGGTGTTAGAGCATCTCCAGGGGGGGGGTCGTAAAAGGGGCCGTAAAGCTCAATTGGGGCGCCGGACAGAAAAACATGCCACACCGGGGGTCGCAAAGCCTTTGTCCGGCCCAAAATCTGTCCGACACCGCGAACAGGGCCTCCAACTTTGGGGGCTGCCTTCGCGGTGCCGGACACTGTCCGGCCCGAGCCTCCGACAGATATGGCCCGCCCGTCATCCTCACAAGAGCGGTTTCTTCCCCGGCTTAATGAGCGGCGTAAATGTTTCCGCTTTCCCAAGCGACGCGACGGAGGCAGGCAGCGAAGCATGCAGGCGCACAGCATGCTGGCGGCAGGGACGGGACTGGCCGGCCACGCGGCGCATTGAAGCACCGCCAGCTGAAGCAACATTCCACGCGCCGGCGCGCCGTGTTTGCCCATCGGTCAAACCGCCGTTCCCCTCGGGCGCCTCGTCGTCTCCCGCCATGCCCTCGCCGCCTCCCGCCCTGCCCCGGCTTCCTTGAGACCATGGAGCGCTCGGCGCAGATGGCGGCCTCGGCCTCCACCTCCGTCGGCTCCGCCGGTGCGTCCACCTCCCGGGCGCATCAGGACGACGCGTCCACCTCCCGCGTCGATTCCTCCTCCACCCTCATCCTCCTCGACGACAGCGATGACTCCTTCGACTGGTCCGCCGCCTCGAAGTAGATTTAGGTTTAGTTTTTAGTTAAATTTCGTTGAAATCTTGTAATATGTTACAAAATTTGAATGAAATTGTAACCGTTTTAAAGATTTCATTTTTTAATTGAGTTTGGGGAATTCCTTTGGGGGTGCCGGTGTGGGAGGGAAAAAAAAGCGTCGGACAAGTGTCCGGCACCCCTCAATTGGGCCTCCAATGGAGGTGTGCTGGACATAATTTAGGCACTCCCCGTGGAGATGGTTTTAGTGCCATATGTTTGTTATAAGGCACGTACGACAATACTATACCATCCGTTGTCCGTAAGAGCATGGGCGAAGGCAGGGGACGAGCAGGGGCCTGGCCCATATATTTTTCTTCAGTTCTACCCCTTAAACCTCTTTGAAATTTTGTATTTAGCTGTCTATTGCCTCCCTACTGACGTAGAAAAGAGAGAATGAGGAAGCGAACGAGTCCAAGCCGCCGCGGCCTAGGGGGATCTTGCAATCTTTGATTCTTACTATCCGTATGTCACTTGATGTTGTGTACTACAAGTATGATTTCTGTGAACTGAGATTGCCTCCCTACTGACGTAGAAAAGACAGAATGTAGGAAGCTAACGAGTCCAAGCCGGCGTGGCCTGAGGGATCTTGCAATCTTTGATTCTTACTATCCGTATGTCACTTGATGTTGTGTACTACAAGTATGATTTCTGTGAACTGAGATCTAGTAATATTGAACAAAAGATTTGTGCCTCCTCTGTTTTGAATTGAGTGACGCTGAAATTATCATCACTTAATTTGGAACAGGTTATATATAAAGGGTCGCGCTAGGCGTAGGTCGGCCTAAGAAAGGGCGCGTTAGGTCTCCTCGCGCACCGTCCGTTTCGCGCGATCGTACGGGGCAAATTCGAGCTGCAGCATGGATTCGTTTCTCATGTGGGGTGCAGGCCACCGGTCGCTTTCAAGCTGCAGTACTGGATTGTTTTGTAACGCTGGGTGGAGCCCACGGGTCGCTTTCGAGTAGTTTACCACAGCTCGCACTGCCTCTAGTAGTCTGTTCACACTACTAAAATTATATGTCGTACCTTCTATGAAACTATTGTACAATGTCTGGCCACACGTATACAAATCTATAATGTTTCAATAATCTTCGCAACATTTAGAAAAAAAATAACGGTACAAAAAGTGGTTAAACAAATATTATTGTTGCAGGTTGATTTTAAAAAAATCAATAAACAATTTCAACAAAAAACACAAACAACCACAACAAAAAATCTAGCAATAAAAAAGTGGTTAAGTAGCAATTTTTGTTGTAGAAAGATTTGCAACAAAAATCACCAACTATTTCAGTAAAAATCATAGTCAATTAAAACAAATAAATTAGCAACAAAAAAGTTTTAAGCAACAATTTGTGCCATAGTAAGATCTGCAACTAAATTCAGTAACTATTTTAACGATAAACACAAACTATTACAACAAAAATCACCAACTATTTCAACAAAAATCACAGTCAATTGCAACAAATAAATTAGCAACAAAAAAGTTTTTAAACAACAATTTGTGCCATAGTAAGATCTGCAACTGAATTCAGTAACTATTTTAACAATAAACACAAACTATTACAACAAAAATCACCAACTATTTCAACAAAAATCACAGTCAATTACAACAAATAAATTAGCAACAAAAAAGTTTTAAACAACAATTTGTGCCATAGTTAGATCTGCAACTAAATTCAGTAACTATTTTAACAATAAACACAAACTATTACAACAAAAATCACCAACTATTTCAACAAAAATCACAGTCAATTACAACAAATAAATTAGCAACAAAAAAGTTTTAAATCAACAATTTGTGCCATAGTAAGATCTGCAACTAAATTCAGTAACTATTTTAACAATAAACACAAACTATTACAACAAAAATCTTAGGAGGTAGGAATCAAGTTTTATGTAGATTGATGTGTAACAAAGAGCACCAACTATTCCAACAAAAATCATGAACTATTACAACAACAAAAAACATGCTTTTGCAGCAATAAGAAAGTGCTTGAGAAACAAACTGTTTGCAGGAAATTCATTTGCAACAAAAAGTTACCAACTATTTTGACAACAATCAGAAGCGATTACAACAAAAAAACACGTGTTTTGTGGCACATGCAACGTCGAAACAATTAGGGAAAAAACTAACTTGTCGCAAAACGCCAAGAAAACGTTACAACTTTTCGCGTGTGCTTTCTCAACAAAACTCCTGCGACTTTGGTACAAATTTTAAAGATGTAAGTAACACCGAAAAAATCACGAAAGAAAACTAGTTGTACCATCGTCCATGGTAGCCAATCTGGTCGATTCGACACCGTCGGCCACAAATCCAACTAGTCGGAGACCCATCGATGCTAGATCCGGCGACCCTGGTCCCATTCTCAATGCTCCATCCTCTCCTCTTAATCATTGTATTCGTTGTCGCTTGAAGGAATCCAACAATGTCGCGGGTATAGTTTCGGAGGGCTCCGTCTCTAAGTAGAGGTGGCGGCATACACGTAGGTCGACATGACGAACCTGTGAACACCACAGCGACGGACTGAAAGAACTGGCCGGTAAAAAGTCTTTGCATGTGTACAACAATACTATACCATCCGTTGTCGGTAAGAGCATGGGCGAAGGCAAGGGACGAGCAGGGGCCTGGCCCATATATTTTTCTTCAGTTCTACCCCTTAAACCTCTTGAAATTCTGTATTTCGCTGTCTATTGCCTCCCTACTGACGTAGAAAAGAGAGAATGTAGGAAGCGAACGAGTCCAAGCCGCCGCGGCCTGGGGGATCTTGCAATCTTTGATTCTTACTATCCGTATGTCACTTGATGTTGTGTACTACAAGTATGATTTCTGTGAACTGAGATTGCCTCCCTACTGACGTAGAAAAGAGAGAATGTAGGAAGCTAACGAGTCCAAGCCGCCGCGGCCTGAGGGGATCTTGCAATCTTTGATTCTTACTATCCGTATGTCACTTGATGTTGTGTACTACAAGTATGATTTCTGTGAACTGAGATCTAGTAATATTGAACAAAAGATTTGTGCCCCCTCCGTTTTGAATTGAGTGACGCTGAAATTATCATCACTTAATTTGGAGCAGGTTATATATAAAGGGTCGCGCTAGGCGTAGGTCGGCCTAAGAAAGGGCGCGTTAGGTCTCCTCGCGCACCGTCCATTTCGCGCAATCGTACGGTGCAAATTCGAGCTGCAGCATGGATTCGTTTCTCATGTGGGGTGCAGGCCACCGGTCGCTTTCAAGCTGCAGTACTGGATTGTTTTGTCACGCTGGGTGGAGCCCACGGGTCGCTTTCGAGTAGTTTACCACAGCTCGCACTGCCTCTAGTAGTCTGTTCACACTACTAAAATTATGTGTCGTACCTTCTATGAAACTATTGTACAATGTCTGGCCACACGTATACAAATTTATAATGTTTCAATAATCTTCGCAACATTTAGAAAAAAAATAACGGTACAAAAAGTGGTTAAACAAATATTATTGTTGCAGGTTGATTTTCAAAAAAAAAAATCAATAAACAATTTCAACAAAAAACACAAACAACCACAACAAAAAATCTAGCAATAAGAAAGTGGTTAAGTAGCAATTTTTGTTGTAGAAAGATTTGCAACAAAAATCACCAACTATTTCAATAAAAATCATAGTCAATTACAACAAATAAATTAGCAACAAAAAAGTTTTAAGCAACAATTTGTGCCATAGTAAGATCTGCAACTAAATTCAGTAACTATTTTAATAATAAACACAAACTATTACAACAAAAATCACCAACTATTTCAACAAAAATCACAGTCAATTGCAACAAATAAATTAGCAACAAAAAAGTTTTAAACAACAATTTGTGCCATAGTAAGATCTGCAACTAAATTCAGTAACTATTTTAACAATAAACACAAACTATTACAACAAAAATCACCAACTATTTCAACAAAAATCATAGTCAATTACAACAAATAAATTAGCAACAAAAAAGTTTTAAACAACAATTTGTGCCATAGTAAGATCTGCAACTAAATTCAGTAACTATTTTAACAATAAACACAAACTATTACAACAAAAATCACCAACTATTTCAACAAAAATCACAGTCAATTACAACAAATAAATTAGCAACAAAAAAGTTTTAAACAACAATTTGTGCCATAGTTAGATCTGCAACTAAATTCAGTAACTATTTTAACAATAAACACAAACTATTACAACAAAAATCACCAACTATTTCAACAAAAATCACAGTCAATTACAACAAATAAATTAGCAACAAAAAAGTTTTAAATCAACAATTTGTGCCATAGTAAGATCTGCAACTAAATTCAGTAACTATTTTAACAATAAACACAAACTATTACAACAAAAATCACCAACTATTTCAACAAAAATCACAGTCAATTACAACAAATAAATTAGCAACAAAAAAGTTTTAAACAACAATTTGTGCCATAGTTAGATCTGCAACTAAATTCAGTAACTATTTTAACAATAAACACAAACTATTACAACAAAAATCACCAACTATTTCAACAAAAATCACAGTCAATTACAACAAATAAATTAGCAACAAAAAAGTTTTAAATCAACAATTTGTGCCATAGTAAGATCTGCAACTAAATTCAGTAACTATTTTAACAATAAACACAAACTATTACAACAAAAATCACCAACTATTTCAACAAAAATCACAGTCAATTACAACAAATAAATTAGCTACAAAAAAGTTTTAAATCAACAATTTGTGCCATAGTAAGATCTGCAACTAAATTCAGTAACTATTTTAAGAATAAACACAAACTATTACAACAAAAATCTTAGGAGGTAGGAATCAAGTTTTATGTAGATTGATGTGTAACAAAAAGCACCAACTATTCCAACAAAAATCATGAACTATTACAACAACAAAAAACATGCTTTTTTAGCAATAAGAAAGTGGTTGAGAAACAAACTGTTTGCAGGAAATTCATTTGCAACAAAAAGTTACCAACTATTTTGACAACAATCAGAAGCGATTACAACAAAAAAACATGTGTTTGTGGCACATGCAACGTCGAAACAATTAGGGAAAAAACTAACTTGTCGCAAAACGCCAAGAAAACGTTACAACTTTTCGCGTGTGCTTTCTCAACAAAACTCCTGCGACTTTGGTACAAATTTTAAAGATGTAAGTAACACCGAAAAAATCACGAAAGAAAACTAGTTGTACCATCGTCCATGGCAGCCAATCTGGTCGATTCGACACCGTCGGCCACAAATCCAACTAGTCGGAGACCCATCGATGCTAGATCCGGCGACCCTGGTCCCATTCTCAATGCTCCATCCTCTCCTCTTAATCATTGTATTCGTTGTCGCTTGAAGGAATCCAACAATGTCGCGGGTGTAGTTTCGGAGGGCTCCGTCTCTAAGTAGAGGTGGCGGCATACACGTAGTCGACATGATGAACCTGCGAACACCACAGCGACGGACTGAAAGAACAGGCCGGTAAAAAGTCTTTGCATGTGTACATAAAAGATGCATTTTGCTAGCTAGCACAACCGCCGGCGCATGTGTGATGATGCTAGCTAGTCGATGCAGTGCATGCATGCCGAGCTCCGTGAGTGGTCCTGCCAAGTACATGCGAAACAGTTGTGGGGGCCATCAGAACCCAAGCGCAGGAAAAAAAAAGGAAAGCAACGTGCGTGCGGGAAGGAAAGCGACGCGCGCGGAACGAGCGACCTACGTTAAGGGCGGATAGGTCGCCCTATAATAAGCGTTTTCCATATATAAATTATTAAGTTGTATAGAAGCCTTTATAGACAACCCGATGTTGGGATTCATATGGTGTTGTCTAGAAGTGACATGGACGGATCTTATAGACAACATCTGTCTAAATTATCGCACATGCGCTTAGCATCCCGTAGACAGTTGGTGTTTGTTGGAAGTCAACTCTTATCAGGACTGACTGTTCACACTTCTCTGAAATGTGAACAAATTAGTAAGCACAACAGTTAAAATCTATGAATTGACCAAAAAATAATATTTTTTAACAGAATTCAAAATTTGGAAAAAGATCAAAATTGGTAAACAATTTATTCACGAAATTAGAAAAAAAATAACTGGAGGAAATATAATTCTCTATATTAGAGAGTACCACGTAGACTAAAACAAATTAGATTTTGAGATCAATGTACATCGCCTTCTCTATATAGACCACGTATTAGCGCGTGGTGCAATATCGCCTATCAAAAGAATGCTTTTTTTGATAATTAACCGTTCATTGAGTGTCTATTGAAGATGTTTGTACGCAGCAGAGATCAATGTACATCGTTCGGTATGCCTCACCAAGGAACATGCATCCATAGATAGTGAGATGTCTCTGGTAACATTGTCGGTTTTAAAACTTGTATTGCCGTTGATATGATACCTAGTGTTAGATAAGGAAATGACTACAACATGACATAATTATGTAACCATAGAGTGTGATCTATATTACTCCTTTCTTCCACATTGTCTACCCCCCCCCCCCCCCCCCCCCCCCCCCCCCCCCAACCACACACACACACATCACCCTCTCCCTCCCTCATGCTCCACATCATCATTGCTTCTGCCAAATTGGGGCATTGTCACAGTACGATTAGAGACTTCTGGAGCATTATTGAAATGCTCATCAACAGTTTACTCATGGTTTGAACTCTTTGACACCACCTCGCCACCACCGTCCATTGCCCACTATCTTAGTAAATCTCTCTAGTGGAAGGTCAAAATGGTCTCATGGGTAACGCACCCTTCAATGGGCTCGCGTAAGTAGAGATAGAAAAATCACTGAGGCCTTGTTTACTTCTCTCGTATTTCCACCCCAGAAAGTTTGGGGATGGGAGGGGATTTGGTGTTCACCCAATACCCTACCATCCCCTCAAATACACTTCCCAAAAAATACAATAGTATGAGATAGAGTTTTTAATCTATGAAAAAATGAGGTGATTTGTGGTGATATTTTGGGATTACACTGTCCAAACCCGGACAAGTAAACGGCCTACTCGGGATTTTTCGGGATTCGAAATAATCCCCTTCTATCCCCTAAAATACACTGGAAGTAAACAAAGCCTGACGGGTGTGCGCCGCCAAATATTGGTGAAACTAAAGCCCTATTGACGCTGCCACTGCTCAGAGGTCGAGGAGCAACTGCCCAGGAGCTCCCCGCGTCTTCCTCACCATCAGAACAATGTTAGGGTGGCAGCTCTACCACAACCTCCTCCTCCAACTTGGGAGGTTCCAAGAGCTCCTCATCCTTTCCGTATAGAGCCACCTCGTTAATCAGCCCCTTCTTCAAACACCATCCTTTCCATGCAAAATTGCAAAGGGCACAGTTGTGTGTGGGAACACGGTATGGTATGCTCGTACAAATTAAATATTCTACCATGCGGACAAAGATTACCAAATCATATAAACATTTACCACCGTTTTAATGCGTGTTCTAGCCAAACTAGAAAATCCGCATATAGGGGGTGTTTTCTCGAAAAGAGAATAACCCCCGCATCTGCATCCATTGATTGATGCACAGGAAAGTCTTGGCTCCATTAATTTCTAAACCAACGACGTTGATCACTTATGATCGGTCAACATGTCCAATCCCGTTGCTGGCATAAACAATCATATCGTTTACCGATCGAGGGGTCTGATGACTTGATGAGCTTGCCAGTAGTAGTATTTGTTTCGCACTCGACCTCAACTGCTTAGGGAAGAATGGCTGGCGGAGTGGAGCAAGAGCAGGGTCACGGCCGGCATGAACGGCAATATCCTCACCGACGAGCTCGTCGCCGGCCGCCCATGGACTCCACCTGGGTGGAAGTGAGGAACATCAACAGCCATGCGGCGTTCTTGGGGTACCTGTCCTCGGCCGTGACGGGCCTAGGTTTCCTGGTGTTCACCTGGACCACCGTCGTCCTGCTCGGTGGCTTCGTCTCCATGCTCAAGAAGAAAGATTTTTGGTGTCTCACCGTCATTACCCTCGTCCAGACAAAGCAGTTAGTCCCCATCATTTTCTAATTGCACGTTGCATACATGAATATCTTTGCTAGTATTTGATTGCTTGTATATGTTCATTATGCATTTGTGCCTTTTCTAGTTAGCCTCACGGTCATTACTCTCGTCTCCATGAATTTCAAACTCTTAGGTCTTGTCCCTCTTTTTTTTTTGGGAGAAGGAAAAACTTTGTGTTTCATTGCATAGATAGAAAGAGTTTACAACCGATGGTCTTGTCCCTCTTTTTATGGTTGTGAAGATTGCAAAGATCTTTTCACTGCGAGGAGAGCAGCTCCGCCTCCGTGGCCTGATCCAGGCATCCAGCAAGTAGTTAAGCGAGTCCATGACTAGGACAAAAAGAAGAGGGGCCAACGGGTTCCCTTGGCATTGACAAATACTCTGAGAGTTGTCGCCCTAGAGAGCAGGCCACAAATCCATGCGAGCCAAAGCTCTCTCTGGAGCTAGATTGGTGAGCACCTCGAAGAGGAATTCTCAGTTCACTGTGTCAAAGGCGCCTTCGAGTTGTACAATGAGCCAACGTGAAGTTGGTGGTCAAGTTCAGAGACGCCATAGACACCAGAAAACAAGGATAATCACCGTCCAGAGGTCTCAACTGTCAAAATCAGAAAACCAAATCCACAAGCAACTTATGTCATATACACATCAAATAATCAAGTTCCAGGAGAAGATAGGAGGTTTTAGCACTTAACATCAATTGTTGGGGCTTTTTTCAAGGAACAACAACCACAATTTTGTTTACACAAAACACCAGTGTAATCCGTACTTATTGCACGTAACATAGTTTGTGTAGTTAACAGACTTGTTGGGCCTACTGTTAGGACAAAATCTAGGACCTTCCCGTGTCCTATGAGTTGAGAACGCGATCGATGTTCGGTTCACACTGTCCCGATGTCACTTCTCCCCGCCGCAGCCAGCGACCATGCCGTCGGTCCAGGTCATGTCCAATAGCTCCGCCTCGACTTCATGGACCTCCCAGCCAAAGGAATCGAGCAGAGGAACTGCGTTTCGCCGATCCGCGTCAACCTGGGCCACAATGCCGCCCTGGTTGTTGTCCTCCTCCATGGGATTCCCGTAATCGGTTTCTTGGACCGGGCCGGAGATGAACAACTCATCGACGGACCTCATGGTGGTGGATAGGCCGGCGCAGCTAACGGTGCGGTGGCGCGAGGCGAACTCAAAGTCGCTGCCATCCGTGAAGAAGTCTCAGTCCGTGGAGGGAGCGTAGTGGACAGACACGGAGGACGTTGGCGGTGAGCGGAGGATGTAGTGTGTTGAAGTGTATATGTGGATTGCCTAGCCTTTCCATCAGTTCAAATTTTTGGTTGTGTACTTGTGTTGGCCAGTGCATGAAACTTTAAGGTATATAATAGCACCTCCCCCAATACTCAAAAAAAATATTGTTTTTTCCGAAAGGGGAAAACTACTAAAATATGGTTTCATGGATATGGTAGTTTTCATCAGATGTATGCTCAATACGATAAGAGGCACATATAGATTTATTAATTACTGTACATCTTTTCCCTGACTGAACTGGATCATGCAACAGGGCATTTGAAGTCATTCTGGGGGAAAGCATAAGCAACAGCGGGCATTCGTACATGGCCTTACTCGGTAGCGCACTGAGCATTGAGCCTCCCCATGAGTTGTCAATTGCACTCATGGGGGCATACATCGTAGCACGCGCTATAATGGCAGTCGTCCGATCCCTGGTGTTCATAATTGTGCTGTTCCCTATAGTAATCATCTATACATGTGGGCTGTATATTTCTACCGGGATTTCCCTGTGGCGTCTGGTACAGCATGATTACGGTGAGGCTGATGGGGATATAAGTAAAGCAAACCTGAAGCCGGCGATGGACGCCTTGTACTTGGTAGCTATGGTCCAAGGTCTGCTCTTCTTCTATAGGCTCACCTATATTTCGGCAGGAAGGAAGATTGTGAAAAAAGTGGCTGAAGAATATGAATTCGGGGATCAGGCACAAACTTCAGTTCGGAACTACTTACGCGAGACCAGGATCGGATGTGAGAAGGACCCATCGTTCGCCAATGGAAGGAACCTGGTCACATATGCTGTGGGACTCATGAAGTCGGAATCATCTGGCTGCTTTCTATCTGGGGCAAGGATCCTGGGCACGCTCTTGTGGCAGTCGACGCTCTCCGGGCAGCTTACACTGATCAAACAGCTGCTGATTGGATCATCAGCATCATCTAGCCACCACCTGCTCCAGAAGCTGCTGCACGCGTTGGATTCAAGAAGTCAATATGACAGAGAGACAAGGGAGCATGCTGCAAGGATAGTGGCGCACCTTGCTGGCGACATCCGTTTGGAGCAGTTCCCGAGAGGGATCCAGTGCATATCTTCGCTGATAGAAACATTTGAGGAATACCGTCTACTTGAGCCATATCTGCAGAGAGGCTGGCTAGTCGAGAGATATGAGCAAGACTGGAACCAGGAGGCTCTGTATCTGTTATCATCAGACAGTGATGAGTATTACCTTGAGAATGCCTACAAGGAGCTGCTGCTGCAAGGCCTTCTTATCCTCCGGAAGTTGGCAGCTGACGAGAACAATTGCAGAGTCATGAGCAATGCCAAAGGTCTACTCCCCAAGATTATGGCTCCTGTCACATCCGACCTGCTCCACCACATCGATCATGGTGCATGGTCTGACATAGTAGAGAAATCACTGAAAGTGATGCGCCAGCTTGGGTCTGCTCCAGGAGAGACTGGGCGCAAGCTTCGGCGTGAGATCTCAAGCAACAAGGAAGCCATCAGCACCATGGAGAGGATTCTCAAGTGCGACCAATGCGATGCAGAGCTGCAGAAACAATCCATGGGAATTCTCACACAACTATCCATGGACAACAAAAGCAGAAGAGAATTTATCCAGATGCTGGTAGACATCTTTACTGACGATAACAAGTACAACACCAGAATGTTAGCAGGTGAAGCACTGGCCATGTTATCTTTTGAAGGTGGCATTCATGCAACAATCATCTTACAAGTAACTGGTGACTTTGTTGGTAGCCTCAGTAAAATACTTCTAAATGCCAAGAACAAGACATACAGAATTAGAGCAGCTGAAATCCTACAACATCTATGTACCCATTACACCAAGGATGATGAATGTCTCAAGAAACTTAAGAAAGCCATGACCCAGGTTATGCCAAAGGTAATCCATATGTAAGAAATAACCATTGAATACTCGCATCAAGATTCAAAATATTTGATGTTTCGTGCAAAATAAAAGATGTATTTGAAAAAAAAAATCAAAGGGAAAAAACAACCTTTGGTAAAGACTAGTTTGATGATATATCTCTGTGGTGTTACCCTAATTTAAATGTAAACCATTAACCATGTGGGTTCTGTCTTCAAAACTGATCTGCCATTAATATATCCGAAAATAAAACAGTATATCATATGCATCACATTTTCATACCCAAAATCAGAATTATGTTGATCATATAACCATATATGTATATTTTATCAGATGGTTCATGGTGCGTGCATGGGTGCGAATACATTATGACCCGTTCCAAAGTATACATATAATAAGACAATCGTCTCTTAGAATTGACTATATGCGCTTGTCAAATAAAAAAATACACTGAATGTTTGCAGGTGCTCAGCGAAATACTTCCTGGAGAAGCAGCACAAACAGGAACAGTAGAAGATGGACCCAGCTTTTCCTCACCACATGCAGACATAGAGGGCCAAAATGGTGTAGCTTCAAAAGATATTGGCCTCCGCAAGAGCTCTTTCTCTCGTCAGAAAAATGATGAGCGAAACGAGGACCGCAAACTGCTGGCGGCCTTGTTATCTCTGTGTGTGACCATATGCAACATGTTCATCAGTGGAGATCAAGATTTGGCTCTTGAGTTTGACACAGCTAGCTTTCCGAGGAACTCAGGGAGATGGTAGCTAAAAACTGTGAAACCACGGCCAGCTGCCTGAGAATAATGAAACTTACTAGCAGGATGGTCATATCAATGATGAAACACCAAAACAGTTACCGAAAGCAAGACCTTGACAGCTTGATGGAAGCACTGTCTAGTGCTTCCAAGATCATGTTTCTTCTTGATGGCTCCATGGTTTTTTCCCTCTGTGACGATGGTGAAACAACAACCAAACCTATGAGGACTTTTGCTTCCCTCGTTAAGGAAGCACAGGGAATTGTTGCTGCAAGCAAGGCACTGGAATTGGAAGTTATGGTACCACATAGCTCTGCCAATTGCGGCAAACTCCATAGATTATCTTGACCTTCCGTATGAGTTTATAAGCATTGTGTGGTTATCTGTATATTGCTGTTGGAAGTTTGCTGTGTCTTCAGGATGAAACATGAAAATCTTATAGGAGCATTCTTCATGTCCTGCAACTTCTGCTAAGCTCCAAGTTCTCTAAAAGAAAACACTACTAAATGTAATTGGCATAAAGTGGCATATGAGATATCCTACTTCTGCAATAACACATGAATAAAATCTGCCATTTCACTATATTTAGTTAATTACATTTTTTTAAATACTGTCTGGGACGAGTTATTATCTGTAATATCATCCGTATGAGATTTCCAAAGCCTTCTAATTTTTTTAAATTGATCCCTTACATTTGTGAATCAATCCACTTGAAATATATTTTGCCACCGGTCAGTAATCGTCGTGTATGTTACAGTTGAGGAGAGAGGGAAAACTGCTAGTAGAGTAAGAGTTTTGGAATTTTTTCTAACTAAAAGTTGTATCTAGCATATCATAGCTACGTTAAACTAAAGCATACTACTATTATTGAGGGAATATTCAAACCTCAGGGCTCATAGAACCCCGAGAGCACAATCAAGATTAGACAGAATATGGGGATGATCTCTGGTGCTAAAATTCTGCATTACATGGATCTCTTAACTCCCACAGTCCCACCCTTAATTCATTTTTGGAGCCAGACATGTCAGCAACAACTTAAGTGGAAAAAAATTACGAAAAATTTAAAAATCAGAACTGGAATCCGAAATTAATAATCAGAAATAGTCAAAAGTCAATATGAAAAAACTGATTCAATAGGCAACAGATGACATGTATCTAAACTATTTTTTAAATTGTAAATTTGGAGAAAAAAAAGTGCTGCATTTTCCGTAATAGTTTATTCCTGAATAGTCAAACTGGAAAAGCAGTGGCGAAGCCCAGTAGCGAGTCCAGAATAAAATCGAGGATGGGCGCAAAAGACTAAGTCACTGTGTGGAATTTGTTGATCCACAGTACCTAATACGATATGTGGGACGGATATCACATAAGAGAACAAATACTATACGTGTGGTGGACATATAATGCTATGATCTTTGGAACATTTTATCAAACATTACCCATAATTTAGTGCATGGAAGATAATATCTCAAAGATTTTGGTGTGAACAAAACTGAGACAATCTAGAACAGAGTACAAGCATACCACCAGCGATGCATTCATTAATCCGTAATATTTACAGTATAATCTAATACATGCCACCAAATTTCCTTTACATAGTCATTTTTGCTTACTGTATAAGCTTTGTATAGCAAAGTTATGAAGCTTTAGGACGATGCAGCTGGTATTATCACCCATGCGCCTAGCAAAACCAAGAATGCGCCTCATTTGGGCTATTGGCAGTTGCACAGTTTGGCCTTACAGCAGACACAAGGCTACAACCCAATATGCGTACCCCTTCGTCACCACTCACCACAGTTAGCGATACAAACATACACGAACAAAGCTTCTTCCTGCTCTGCAAATCCATGCCTTCCGCCACTCCAGATTAGGGTATCCCAACCAGAGTGGTGGGTTGGCTGAAGCATAACAAAGTCTGCCTGCTGGATTCGTCCCTGGCGAAGCCACCTCCCGGCTACCATGCACGGGTTCGGTCTAGGAAGCTTTGTGGAAGTTATAGCAGTGCATGAGGATTTGATAGAGAGGTTCATGGGCATGCTCACGGTTCACCGGCATGGTCAGTATTAGACTTTGCCCAGGCTCCATTAATTCAATAGTCAGTCTTTGAGAACTTTTTCCCTAATTTCATGAAAAGTTCTAAATTTTTCTATAATTTATGATTTTTCTTAGTTCGTTATTCTTTAATACTTTCTTAATAAGTTGTCGACTTAGCGGGGTCCTGAAGTGCAAAAGTGATGTCACTTGTCTGCTACATGCCATCTCAGTTAGCACAAACCGCTGGAGATAGGGCCAATGGGTAAACTGATTCAAAAGTTAAAGGTAAAAACAACCTGTTTCAGAGTTCTGCGTTGAAAATAGAACTTCTGCAGACTTTTCAAGAAAAAATTATAGAGGTTCATACAGAATCCCTCAGACGGCAAATGGCAACCACAAAGGTGAAAACAAGTATGTTATAGCAAGAATACCTGATCCATAATTAACCTGTATTATGTATTTATGTTGTCTGGTCTTCTGGCGTTGATTATGTCGTCTTCCATTTTAAGTTATATGCATGCCCAACTGCAACAAAGAGGTGCGCACATGAATTGATTGAAGTAACATCTTAATGATCGCAAATGGAAACACCGGGGTCTTCAGCAGGAGCACTTTGAGAACTTACTTTCAGAACACTTCACCAAAAGTCTCCACATGAACAATTCCCATTGTTAAAATGGTGAAATCTGTATACGTCTCGCAATACAATTTCTCTTCCCATGACTTCAGAGGTAAACTTCATCCAAGTGTGGCAATCATTGCAGACACGGAGATTCTTAATGACTCTAAGGGGCATAGAAGGAGGTAGACTCATCAATCCAAAAGCCACAGCTAACTTCTCGCTATGGACAAAAGCACTTGGGTCCTTTTGTTCTTTCTCTAATTCATGGAAGAGAAAATTATTCTCTTGCCTGTATCCTATTTTCTCTAACCTATCATTCAGGTCAGCCAAATATTTGTATATCTGATCAGCCACCTGGTGCAATCGATCACCAACAAAGAAAGCATGGACCACATTCTTTACTTCAATCCAGCTACGGCCGGGTTCTTTTCTGACACCTCTGTCTTTCATCATCTTTCTGATCCGATCCCTACATGCCCACTTCCCAGTAACAGCATATGCATTTGAAAGGAGAACATATGATGCCGAATCATGAGGCTCTAACTCCAGAAGATGCTTGGCTGCAAGCTCTCCGATTTCTATGTTCTTGTGTACTCTACAAGCACTGAGAAGGGTTCTCCATACCATTGCATCAGCAGAAACTGGCATTTCCTCAACAAATTTCATTGCCCGGTCAAGTTGCCCAGCTCGTCCAAGAATATCTACAACACAAGCATAATGATCAGGTCTTGGCTGGACTCCATGCTCACTAGACATGGATTTGAAGTAACCAAGGCCTTCCTCTACCAAACCCACGTGACTGCAAGCAGCTAAAACCTATGAAGGTAACATCATTTGGTTTTAACCTTCTTGCTTCATTTGATCAAAAAGATCCAAGGCCTCTAGGCCACATCCATGCTGTGAGCAACTTGTAATAATAGTATTCCATGACACATCATTCTCTCGACATTTCAAAGAACTGCACCTTGGCATCTTCAATGCTGCCACATTTCCCATACAGTGAAACCAACGCATTGGCAATTCAGTTTCAGAGGTGTAACCTGTTTTAATAACTCTAGCATGTATTTGCTTTCCTTGTTTTATATCTGCGAGATTAGCTGAAGCACTAATAGAGGATACAAATGTGAACACGTTATACCTGACACCTGCTTGATACATCTTAATAAATACCTTGAGGGCCTCTTCATATAGACCACTTTGTGCAAAACCAGATACCAGTCCATTCCATGTTATGTTGTCTTTATGTTCAATTGCCTCAAATAAAGACAAAGCTCTTTGCTTCTTCCACAACGTGCATAAAGGTTTGTCAATGCGTTCCAAATCGAAACATCTGCTGAATAACCAGACACATAAACCCGAGAATGAATCTGCAAACCCTGACGCAATGCTTTGATTCCAGCACAAGCACTTATAGCACTTGCTAGCCCTATGTTATCAGGCCAAATTCCAAATAGCTGCATATCTTTGAATGTCGCAAGGGCCTCTTTGCAAAACTCATGTTGCACATATCCAGCAATCATGGACGTCCAGGAGACTACATCTTTTGCTTCAAGCATTTCAAGAATTCTTCGAGCTTTATCAAGCCACCCGTATTTGAATACATATCAATCAATACACCACTGACATACATATCAGACTCAAAGCCAGCTTTTATGCTTAATGAATGAATCTGTTCTCCAAGGTTAATTTCTCCGTGTAAGTGCAAGTCCTTAACAAGCATGGGTATGTGAACTGGTTTGGGCGTACCTGCAGCTAACATTTGACAAAAGAGGTCAAAAGATTTTGCCATATCAGTAAGCTGTCCATAAGCAACAAACATAGGTTCCACAGCACTACATTTGTCCTATCACCCGAATTGAAGATCTCAAGGGCTTCCTCAACTCACCACATTTCACATAGAGGTCAAGAAGTGAGCCTTCAGTTATGTAATCTGGAGACATGCCTGCTTTTAGCAAATAGGAATGGAGCTGCTTTCCCTTACGTAGATCCCCAATAGAGGCACAAGCTGCAAGGAGACTAGCAATGGTCACACAGTCAGGCCTCCAGCCTGACAACTGCATTTCGTCAAATATCGCCAAAGCACTCTCACCATGCCCACTGAGCATGTCGTGAGATCAGTGTATTGAATGTTACTCTGTCGCAGTACGGCATGTCACAGAACACTCTTTCCGCCAGATAAAAGATCCAAACCGCAAAACAGCGCAATAAGCGCATTTCCCACGACGGTTTCAGAGCTGAACCCTTGCTTGTAAATTTGGACATGAACCAACCGTCCTTGCTCAAAAAGCTCAGCTTTAGTGCAAGCACTCAGTACACTAGACAGAACGTAAGGCGTAGGAACAACCCCGGACCGATGCATCTGGTGGTATAGCCCAACAGCTTCTTCTCCAGGGTTCTGTGCATACCTGACAACATTGCAACCCATGATACATTGTCCCTGACAGATAGCTCCTCAAATACCTGCTTTGCCCGCCGCACAAGCCCTTTCTTCGTACAAATCAATCAGCAGGTTGCCGACGATCCGGTCTCCTCCGATACCACAGTGATTGCCTTGGCGTGGATCTCTGGAACGAGCGGCCAGTGTTTGCCTCTGCATCTGCATGCACGCAGGGCGCAAGCGAAGTCGACGGATCCAAGGCCCCTGCACTGCCTGACCTTGGCCGCGAAGAGCGACAGGAGCTTCTCCGGATCTTCATGCGCGAGGAATCCAGCGAGCGACTTGTTAAGGGAGGCCGCTCCACGGCGCGTCATTTCATCGAACACCTAGGCGCGACGCGGTGGACGACATCGTCCAGGTGGCTCGATGGTATGCGCTGGTGTTCTGACGTGCGCGAAGGAGCACGCAAAACGCGGCGAGGCCGGAGGTGGTGGTGGCCACGTCGGTGGCGTGCGCCGGAGCGGCGGCTGCTGTGCGAGCCCTGAGGACGAGCTCTCGCTGAAGCGCGAGTTTGGTGCCGGTGAGAAAAGTTATGAGGATCCAGAGGGCGACGTTTCATGGTACTATTCTGTCTAGACCATCCAACGGCTGAGTAGTATAGTGCACACTAGTTTCCGTGAAAGTCAATCTCACTAGATTTGGCCAAGTTTATTGAGAAAATTATCTATATCTACAACACCAAATGTAATATGAAAATATACTTCATGTTGAATCCCATGGTATTGATTTGGTATTCCATATCGGTGTTGTGTTTTCAATAAACTTGGTCAAAGTTTACATGGTTGACTTGAAAGAATCTCATGTGCACTATATTTGACAATGAGGGAGTAGAATACAATAGTTGATCGCATGTAGTTAGAGAAGGAAAAAATGTTGTATAATGGATGGCATCTTAGCTTTATCTCCAAAAAATATTGTATGTATGCTTCTTAAATTATGGCATGATTAGAAATCATCTTATTTTTTCTAGTCACGGAAAAATAAACTAAACTTCGCTTCTCTCTTCTCCAACTCAGTAATTATTCTACATGACGTTGCTAAGATATAACTGCTATATAGCCGCAAAAAAAATATAACCACTATATAAGCCCTAATGAAAGTGGTTAAGTATTGACCTCATAAACATAAAAAGGAAATATCATAATGTTATTTGCACAAATCCTTTACGTCGAATGCTTTTAGTGTTGTTTATAATTAGTTGTTATTCTCTTGAATGAGAAAAAGAAAAAACCGGATTCTTAATAAGGGAGTCAAGTATGTAAAAAAAATGTTTACGCTTGATGCTTGATGCATACGCCGCCGCGCTTTGAGGACACGTCTGAGACAGCATGACGTTGACACCCCAACCTTGCTTCCCTCCCAGTCGCTTCCACCGGAGGCATAAGCTGGCTAAACCCACGGGGCCGCTGAGAATGGTGGGGCTGGGAATTTTGCCGCTAATCCCATGGACTGCAGCCTTGGGTGAGAGGTGGCAGCGGTTCTATCGCATATGTTGAGCGCGAGATGCTCTCCTCAGTCGTGCAAACATAGAGGTATCCTCGTGTTGTTGGGTTTGTGTAGCCTATGGTGCTATATCTAGAAACCTTCGCCTACTCCCCCTTCTCGGCTCATGCCACTCTCGCCGCCTTGGAGAGGCCTTGTGGTGCAGAATCTCAGAACAATTGGGGTGTTGGCGGTTGGTGTTGGTGACTATGAAAAATCCATTGTAGGGTCCCTTCCTAGAGATGTCTTCTTTGTTTCCCTTTTTCCTCTACCTTCTCTTGGGTGGAAACTATAATTCTTCTTTAATTGAACTTCAATGGCCTCGTTAGTATTGCAATCTTCTTGCATTCACGATTAATTGTGAAGTATTTGCTAGGTGCATGGAAAATCATTGATATACAATTAGCAGAGCTAGAGATGGCAACATCCGGGTATGTAACTTCAGAGTTTGTCATCTTATATTCGTTGGTCATTTTTGTTTCGGTTTATATGTATCTGATGTAACATCTTCTCTTAATTAATAAAGTTAGATTGTTGGTTTAAAAGTATTCATTGGTCCATGAATACGAGAGGGCACTTCATATTTCATGCCTAACTTTGACTAATAATTTGACCAACAAAATATGAGTTATATTATATGCCATGACATACTTTTGGTGGCACATAACTTATATATATCTTATTGATAAATTTAACGGTCAAAGTTTAACTCAGAATATTAAGTGATCTTGCATACATACATGCATAGAGTGAGTACACGATTGTAATACCATGTCCACGATTCGACATGTTTGGTTTGCACTAATGTTTGATTGATTGCATCATATGAAAAACAAATGAATTATTTCTTCAAAAGTTTGAGTGGATTGAACTTTCTATGAAACGTAGTGTATGAGAATTTGAGGAAAATTTCCTATACAATTTAATCCTAAAAATCAAACAGCGCAAATAGAAAACAACTTCCTAAGTATTCCAAATCCCTATGAAACTATCCTGGATCACAAAGGCCTGAAACTCTATGCTGCATTTATTCCGACCTAAACACACACATCACGACACGGTAACTTCGGATTGACAAATTAACGCATGTTCTTAGAATGCCAGCTTATGCTCCCAATGAGATCTGTAGGATCTTCAGGCATCTTTTTTGTTGAACAGCCTCCAGTGTTCTGTTTTTTTGTGGTACTTTGGCTTCTTCACTATCATGACGGTGCAGTGCGCGTGGTGGGTGCAGTAGTCGCTGACGCTCCCAAGGACGGCCCTGCAAGAATTCATCATCTTTTTTACGCAGATTCTCAGGCAAACTGACCATACAAATTAAGGAAGGTAGGCAAGGGAAACAAACCTTTTGAACGCCCCGTAGCCATGGCTGCCCATGACGAGCATGTCTGCATGATGCCTCTCGACCGCCTCGCACAGCACATTCCTCGCGTCCCCTCCTTCACTTCATAGCTCACATCCGTCACCTGCATGCTCATGGACGAATTCAGATATGTCTGCCTCCTCGATCTGACAAATTAAGCATGAGGACGTATATGCGAGCAGTGCTCCTTGGCCTTGTCGATGACCCTGGCGGAGCGCGCTTGAGGTCGAGCTCCACCGTCGGGAGCAGCTCCGCGGTGCCGATGCCGGCGATGCCGATGACGGAGGAGGCGGGGGCTTGGCGCTGACGACGATGAGGTGGTACTGCTGCGTCTGGCCGGGGGCGAAGAAGTGGTGCATCGTCCACTCCAGCGCGTAGTAGCTGTGCTCGCTGTCGTCGATCCCCAGCACCATCGCCGGCTTCCCGCTCGCCGCCGGTTTGGGGCTGCCTCCAGCTGGTTCCATCGTCGCTGGCGTCGGCGCCGTCGAGGCCTCTGGCCCCTCAACCGTAATAAGGGACTCTGCGCCGCCGCCGCCGCCATGTCTGTCCCCGTGCGTCAATGTACGTGGTAGTGGCCTGAACTTGACTGGCCTTGATGACGAAGAAAAGAGGAGGAATGGCTGAGGAAGGCGAGCTATTTATGCCACGGGGAGGTTGGGCCAGCGGTTGGGAGGACGACCCGGAGCGCGGGAAGCGCCGAGGTTGCCTTCGCCTCCGCAGCGTCGTGCGGCTATCAAAATTTGTTCCTTTCTTTCCTTCTGTATATTCTCTTCTTTGTTCTCAAAATAAATAAATCTGAACTCCTTGAAAATTATAGGTTCCGACAAAGTAGAGAAATACAACACATGTCCACTGTATGGAACTTGCAATCTTGATTACTACATTGCACACTGCATTATTGCACTGCATGCCTGATGCATCACAAAACACACATTGTTCTGATGTGCGCCAGACACATCAGTTATTGACCTTCTTAATCCAGATCTTGCAGGAGTTCAATAGCTATACATGTGGTACCAATGGCCCATTTATTCACACAAAAGCACAACTGGCAATACATACATACTGGTCACTGGATTCAGCGATGGAGGATACTGATCACTGGCTTCAGCGATTGAGGGAACACGCTGGGGCTTTGCTCAATGCTTGTGTTTTGGCTTCTTCACAATCATGACCGTGCAATGCGCGTGATGGGTGCAGTAATCGCTCACACTTCCAAGAACAGCCCTGGAGCAAAGTTCAGGAATGTCAATGATCAAATGAATGGTGACAATGTGGGGTATTTGAAGTAAGAAAGCTAATACTGGAGTACGTATTATTTTATTTTTGTGTTGAATACTTGAGGTATAAGAAGCATGTTTGGTCATTTTTAGGTTGGCACAAATCATACCCTGACGTATCTAGTCTAGTCTTATCATCTGTCATCACTAGAGACACTATCCTTAACTGAATTCAGAAAGACAGAGGAATAGATCCAGGATTCACAAGAACTTCGCCATGAAAGATAACCACAAACCATATGTATTTCTTGCAGAAGCAACTATTGCACACTGTTGGAATAGATAATGAAGCTATTCCATACAGCTGAACTGAAGAACATTGTGTTGTTATCAAAATCCATCTACAGTCTGAGCCTACTGTCCAACAACCTTCGGTTTTCACCCTATACTACTGTTTGTTCTGCATACACACTAAAACATAAATGCTCAAAACAATGCAAATGATAGTAGCTTAACCAAGAGGACCACAAACAACACTAGTTCATGGATCTTTGTTCCGTGGGTTTTAGACTTAAGGGAGACTGGCGATTGTCGGCAACAACGAATAAGGTGCCATCCCTCTATATGGAAAACAGAGCACGCAAGTAGTTAAGGGATCTTTTTCCATACACATTAAGAAATACATGCTGTCTGTTCTCATACACGCAAAGGACAGTGCAAATGAAAGTTTTAACCGAGAGGACGACAACACTAGTTCATGGATCTTTTTCCAGGGGTGCGACTTACCTTTTGATTGCTCCATAGCCATGGTTACCCACAACCAACATCTCTGCGTGATGCCTTTCGACCGCCTCACAGAGGACGTTCCTCGCATCTCCTTCCACCACTTCAAAGACAGCATCGCTCACCTGCAGCAAAAGCATCATCAATTTCATAATGAGCAAAAATCATCATGACAGAAACCAACATGCGTAGTCTCAGCTCTCTAAGAAAGTAAGAGTGAAAACAAATAAGCGGGCATGCGTGTTGGCTCGACCCGGTTGTGTTCAACACTTATCCTCGCTCCAAGCACAACTTCAAACTGCAGACTGAATCTCAAACTGAGCAGACCTTAAACCGAGTCAAGCTAGGTAATTGATATAGCTTGAGGGCTTCTTGGTGTAGGGTAATTGCAATCCATTTTAAAATTCCAGTCTTGTGGTGCCTTTATTAAATTGATTTGAGCATGCCCGTCATAGCTAGATACTGACTACTAACGAAATCTTCTTTGCTCTTAGCTAGGATGTCCCAGTCAGATACGCAGTAGTACAGAAAACAATCATTGAGAAATATTATATGCTTGTTAGAAATCTACCTGCGAGCAGAGCTGCTTGGCCTTCTCGATGACGCGCAGCGAGCTCTGCTTCAGGTCCGCCTCCACCATCGGCAGCACATCCGCGGCACCTAGTTAAAATCGAACCGATAAGTTTCCGTACAAACAAGATCGAATCCAATTATAATCCCCAATCCGGGAGCGCGAGCGAGGGAAGAGGGGCGCGCACCTGGTCCGGCGAGGCCGACGGCGGACGCGGCGGTGCGCTTGGCGGTGACGACGACGAGGCGGTACTGCTGCTGCAGCTGGCCCGGGGAGAAGAAGTGGAGGAGCGTCCACTGCAGCGCGTAGTAGCTGTGCTCGCTCTCGTCCACCCCGACCACCATGGTCATCTTCCCGTCTCCGGCCGCCGGCACCGACGCCGACGTAGCTCCCGCTTCGTCCGCCATGTCAAGAATCAAGCTTTGGCTTCTCTCCTGCGACACGGCACGCAACAATCCTCGCTGTCTCTCGACGAGTCTCGATTCTAGAATGGACGCGCACGGGCGTGTAT